>CM060833.1:95420000-95472500 GCA_030762175.1 Metallyticus violacea | reverse complement strand
CGTTTTCACCTTCTTTTATTTCGTATTAGTTACAACGCTATTTTATGTATATATAAAATAATTATATTTTTGCAAGAGTTGTTTCGTTTGGAATTTATTTTGCACTTGACCTAAGCTTTAAATTATATTACGAGTTTAAAAAGTATAAATCTATTACAGAAAATTGGCTATAAAACAAAAAAAAAAAAAAATAAAAAAATTAAAAAATTAAAAAAAAAATAAAAAATAAAATAAAATAAAAATAAATTTAACAATATATAATTTTAAAATATTATAATCTAATATAGCCTTAACTATTAAGAAGAAACTTGGCAGAAAATATTTCTATTGTCTATCATTAAAGGGCTCATTTAAAAATATACTTTTCTAGAAGGAAGCTATCCAAAGTTTTGTCTGTAGATACGTTTCCTTTACATATATCACTTTGTACAACGCTAATTTATAGAACACATACGCCAAAAAGAACTTCCATCTTGATCTTCGGAGACAAAACGCTACAGTCACAAGGTTAATTGGTTTTGTTTCCATTACAGCACAGATTATTGACACATGAGTCCATTGGTATGATTGCAGCCTGAAACCATTACACTTGTACACAGACACACACACATACACACACACACACACATGTGCATAAATAAACGATAAGATTCTGGGATTAGCAAGCCATATTACGCTGTAAGTGTTATAGATAAAACCAGCAACAACAATTTTACAACTGCCAATACCAGACTATTAAGAACGAGCTACAGATACTTCATAGATGTATTTTGTTTAAAAATTGTTCCTTTGTTTCACTGACTATCATTGCGAATTAATTAATTTACAGCAGTTTAGAATCTCTAACAGCTAACAGAAATTACATTTAATGTAAGCAGAGAAGGAAATTAGCATTTATTAATAAATTTGTAGCGACTGCATAAGTTTTGTAGCGTATTCGTCAATGAAAATATTACAGGGAAAATTAAAGCAAAGAAACTTACGTAGCGTCTAATTTTTTCCATCCCTAAAAGCCCTGCAACCAGTATGGTATAAGTGCCATGAGGGTATAATTTGAAAAATGTACAGCGATTCTGAGACATCATTAGTTATTAAAATAAGCATGTTAGAATTTGAATATCAATCCGAAATAAAGGCAAACAGTGATGCTCGACATACATATTGGAAAAATTGATCAAAGTATGCCAAATTCGCAGTCTAAACATGATAAAAGTCAGAATTGTGAAAACAATATATACTTTAAATGTTTATTTTACGCCATATAGAATACTATAGTTCACGTGATAGTTATTCAATATATTTGCATTTAGACGAGATTATAAGTAACAAAGAAATGCATTTGGAAAATGGCAATTTTGAAACAAATCACATTAGCTGCAATAATAACAAATAAAGAGTATTGAAAAATAATTGTTTTATTTCGGAATACGTCATCAAAGGAAGGAGATCATAATGTACCTATGGTTGACACGCTTTTCAGCCATTCACCTGTTGCAACGATGATTGTTCTCAACCAACCGTAAAGATATTGGAACACTATATTTCAAATACATTAATTCATCACAGCGATAACGTGATAAAGTCCCAGGTTATCTTTAAAAAATAGTTTGTTTTCAATTTATTTCCTGTTGAGATTTAGATAAGAGGAGATTCACTAGGGATAATGTGTTATAAGTCACTTAGAGTTAGTACTAGCATTAGTGCCAACTCTGAGGTTTAGCAGAATATGCGAAACTTTTCTAAAACTTTTCTGGCAAAGTTATTGAAAACAAAAGTTTACCGAGAAGCGATCGGCGCCTTGCATCTGGGTCTGGTGAAACACTTTTCAATGAACGGCTTACATATAGTATACATACTATATACATATATAGTATAAAGTGTTATTCCAGCTAAGCCTTCCTCAATAAAGCGGGGAAGGGCGGGATAAATAAAGTGCATAAGACAGAAAAAGAGAGGGGAGAGAGGAAAGCGTACAAAATAAACTTCGGCTCCACGCAGTAGCTAAATTTGGAAACGAAAATGGCATCATTCGAAATACACTGGTACGCGATGTGTTATGTTCATCAGTAGAAAGCAACTCAATTTACTGCTCGCATCCTAACAATTTTAAAACCAGGTTTTACCCATGCGGTTTTAAAAATACCCAGATCTTATCGTCACTGGTCTTTAGTTTTTGCCTAAATATAACTTAATAGTAGTAAGGGACGCTAATTGCTTATTAAAATGAGTGGATATTAAGAGGAAAAGAGCGAGGAAAGAAAAAGTGAATGAAAACATTTACATTAATAGGAAATCACATTACTAAAACATATGGAATTAGTCATACAAAGTAATGCACACAAACACTAATGAAGATATTATGACAAATTAAGCACGAATATACACAGAAACTGTGAAAAATTTATTTATAAATGTTCAGTATGAATCTTTCAGGGCATTGGTAGCATTGTGGCTCACACTCCATGTCGACTGTAGATATAGACGGGCTCACGGCTGATTTCCTCTTGCACAGAAAACCAGAATCTTTAGATTGTGATGCCGTGCATGGATACATTTATCTGAGGCAGATCTTTCCCACATTTTCTTGAAAGTGACGTTAAGCTATGATTATGGGCATACGCATGGAATTCCAGCACACAAAATGCCTTCAGTGCTGTGGCCACCATTTTCACAAAACGGCATCTAGTGGTAAATGAACTAAATTATCCATCAAGGACAATACTAATATTTCCATAATTGCTTTGTGTTGACTTGCTAGATGCATTAAGAACAAGCAAATATTCAAGAAGTGCTGAATGTTTAATTTTTGAAAATGCTTTTTTACTAATCTTCTATTTTCAAAAAGAGCAAAAGAGGGACAGTAATTGCAAACAGCTATCAAAAAATTTATTAAGAATGATAACCCATTGCTATATGTATACGTCTATCCCCATTTTATTTTTAATATTCGAAGATAGGCGAATCTTAGAATTACCAAAAAGTCAAAACATGCGTCGTTAAGGAGTGATATAAGTCCGAAATACTTCATAAATGTTTACATTTTAAGTTTTTACCCAGAAATATACCAGAGTTTACCAATGCGAAATGTAAAACGTTGAAGGAAGAGCCTCTTTCCCGGCAGATTTTGTTCTAAGTCACTTCATATAAGCCTGTAATGAAAATATTATCAGAAGTTGTTGCCTGGAAAGTAGATAGTAAGCTTACTTTATTTACACGGCGAACTAAAAAAGCATACTATAAAAAAGTGTGTCAACAGAAATAATTTATGCAAATATTCCATTTTGGTGAATTTCAGGTCACTGAAGTCAAACTTGGCACAACATTTATATTTTAATAATATCGTTACAATAAAGTAAGTAAGTAACAATTTTAATCCATGATGTAAATTCGGCTTTAGGAATCAAAGAAATTTTGGGTGAATGCAGAATTTTTTTGTTTTATTTACGGACGCTGTTTAACATCTCAGGTCATTAGCGTCCCATTCAATTCAGGGTGTGAAACGGGCGATAAATTTTGCTCAAAGGTCTCTTCTTTCAGGCTTGAGGTTCTTTTTCGTGCCGTAAATGTACGACACGGGACCCACGGCTTTACTTCCCTTCCGAAGGAAGCCATACTTAGGATTTTTACGCCCGAAAAAATCCATCGATCCTGGCCGAGTTTGAATCCGCGATCTTGGGTTTAGGAGGCAAGTATGGTTACCACTACACTGAATGCGGAAGTGATGAAATTCATTAGCAAGAAATAGCATTAAAAACATTATTTAAAAATGTAAATAAGATTATTTTATTTTAGCAATTTACGACGTTAAAAAATTGACAAGTTTCCAATGAAAAGACAAAAAGAAAAGTATATTTAAAATAATACATTTATTTAGTCAAAATGACTTTTATTACAACTGAATAGTAAATCATGTAATTTACAATTTCTTAGAAAAATAAAATATTTATGTTGCATAAATCTGTTGAGTATTTACTCTGTAAAGTTGCCTCAAAATATAACGAGATCTAGAATTCAAGGCAATACAGAATGTGCATATAATTGAAAAGAGTGTGTGAACTTTTTAAATTTTAGGCAGAGCTGGCAAAATAGTCAGTGTTTGTAATATTGCTGAGGTTCTAACAACCCTTCCTTAGAGTTACAAAGCCCTACGTACGCGGTTTACGTGTATATTTTGCATTTTTTATTCTCTTTGTATTCTCAAAAAGGGCAAAAGAAATAAACTAACAACCAACTCATATTTGTGTCACATCAGCTATGCTTTTATCGTATATTAGACAATAGTGTTTAGTGTTTTGAGATAGCTTATAGGTATGAACTTAATTGAGTTACAGAGGTGTGTACCGCCACTGGTGGCCGAGGTCGTTAAGGCACGGACTCGTGAGCGGGAGGTCTGCGGTTCGAATCCCGCCAGGACCGTCCTCCCTGACTGGGGTTTTTTCCAGGTTTTCCTCAGTCTTCATAACTGGCAAATGCCGCGGAGGTACCTAAACTTAGGCCTGGAACGCTTCCTTCCTTAAAAAAAAAAATATCCTTTCCCAAATTATCATTTCATCTCACAGTGTCCATCGCCTGTGGTGCCTCAGTAGTGAAAACGGGCGTTAAACACTACTCAAAAAAAAAAAAAAAAAACAGAGGTGTGTAAGTACAGTGGCTGCATTGGGAGAAATACGAACTTTTCACTCTCGAAATGTTATAATTTGTAATTTGAAATTAATTTTTATGTGTGTGAAATGTTGTACTCACTTCTACTATACACGCGTTTGGTTCAATAAATTAGAAATGTTCATTTATCTCCTCCCGTTCTTCATTATATTCAAACCTATCTACTTTCCTCTGCATTTTCTCATTCAAGGAATGTTGTATCTTATTTCCACAAATCTACCATAAATATTATGCAATCGCGGAATTTTAAGTTAGTTTAATTTTAGTTTTGTTTCCTAGAACCATCTGTATATAAATATAGCATTTTATGAGAATGAGGATGGAGAAAAACAGGAGGAAAATACAGGTAAAAAACAAAAATCGAGTAGTATAGGTTTTTATGGTCACTATGAAATGGAAGGAAATTACAATTACAACGCAAGTTACAGGATACAAGTAATAATCACAACGTAGGGAAAGAAGAAATGGAAGGAAAATGTGAAAAGGAAGGAATAAAGAAACTGGATTTAGATAAAGAACTAAACGCATATAGAAAACAACACCTTAGACAGAAACGAAACTGCCACAGTGACAGCGACAAAACCCAACATCAGCCAAATATACCCTGACTTGGATGTTTCTCTGAAACTCACCGGCTCGAACAGAGACAGACTCTGATTGCGGCCTTGCGGCATGTAATTTGTAAAGTGCATGCAAATGGTGAACGTATACTCTTTCCAGTTCCAGATGCAATCGATAGAATGGATCCCAACATTCAAAATATTACAGTAAATCCGAAAAAAATTATTAAAACGATTAGAAGTGACGTATAAAAGAAGAGATGAAAATTTGCATCTTGAAGAAGTATATAAACACTTTGTATTATGCTATGGACGTATTACTTTCCATATTATTCAAAGATGGCCTCACTGTTGCATGCAGGTCAGGTATGCTGGCGTAAATTATTCAAATACTTCTATCTCAAAACCCACAAAACTAACTTCCCCAACAGTAAACCCATCAACCAACAAATATTCTACTTAAAAGCCAACACACAACCACTAAACCAAACACCCATAAAACAGTAAAAAAACCACAGCATTAAAGACAATTTCCTCGGAACACTTATAAAACAAACAGATAATAGATTTAAACACGGGGAAAAAGAAATAACTAAATTAATACCAAAAATAACTGAATCAAGAAATACGCCATATGCAAAAAATACTCAAGTGCATAAGCACTTTAGAGAATCAATTGAACAAGATTCTAAAAATGGAACAAAACATCACTCATTTGCCAATGCAGAAAACGTTCCTCTTTAATTACAAAAATAAAAAAAACATAATGGAAGGTTAAATAATATAACTACAAATTAATTAAAACAGGGCAAATAAATGCCCAACGAAGCAGATTGGTGATGTCAGAATTAAAACATCTTTTAGATGAATTAAACTTACCCATACTCTGTATTCCGGAACCATACACAACAAATGGTAAATTAATACACATCACAATTAAGCAAGAGTGATAAGTAACGGGGATAATCCAATGGCGGCCATAATTATAAACAATCGGGATTTACAAATAGTTAGCGTTCTAGTGATAAATGATTCTGGTACAAACTAGGTCAAAATCATTCATGACAATGAAAATTCATTTTATCAAATCATCATTTCCAATTTAGTCACAAGATAGAACCCTATCTCGAAAAAATTAGAAACATTAATAACATCAGACGCGGAGTTAGTACATGCACTCGACGCAAATGCAAAATCTGACTGGTAGTATAATACGACAATAGACGAAAGAGAAGAAAAGCTGGAGGAAGTGATTTCAGAATTAAAAACGATCATAAAGAATGAACCTCACAACCCTGCAACGTATGAAAATCGTCAAGGAGCAACATCAAGCATAGATCTAACCATATGCAACAGCAATATAGAAAATAAAATTATCAACTGGAGAGTAGGACAAGATCTTACATCCAGCGACAACAGACTAATATATTTTAACTGCTGAATTGGAAAGTACAAGGAGAACGAATAGACGCAGATGGGTTAAAATATAATTATGCACAAGATAATTGGTTGTTAATGAAAAACATATTTGATAACAGTAACTTAGAATATGCGGGAACAACAGTAGATCGAGATGCAGAAAATTTAATAAATACAATTAAATTGGCAATTAGAAATTTAGTTCCAAAATTAAGAACTAAAAAGACTAAATTTGGACAGATGCCTTGTAAAATGAGAAGAATTTACCAAAAAACAATTATGGCAGAAGAAAAAAGAAAATAACTTAAAAAATTATGGGCAGCTAAGGAAAATTTTAAAAACTTATTAAACGAAACTAGAAACAATACATGATAAATTTTTTGAGAATAATCTTGAATCAAACGTTTGGGGAATTCCGTATAAAATTGTGATGGAAAAAATTAGAAAACTAGAAATTGTAACTACTGTAAACAAAGAAGACGATACAATGGATACCAATTGGAAACATAAAATATACTTATTTTTGAAAAAATTTCTTCTTGATGATAATATTCAAACCAATGAAATAATAAACACCCAAAAAGGATTAATATGCACCTCACGTGCAATAATAAAAAAGTAATATACCTGCTTTGATGTTAGGGAAATTAGATTAATCATTAAAAAACTTAAAAGAAGGAAGGCTGCAGGACCTGTTGGTATACCCAATGAAGTGCTGAGTTGCATAGGGGAAAGGTTAACACCATTTTTATTTAAACTATTCAATGACTGCGTATGGCAATGCCGTTTCCCCTATTGTTGGAAAGAAGTAAAAGTGACAATTCTGAAGAAAGGAAAAGAAAATGATCCAAAATCTTATAGGCCTATTTGTTTGTTGAACACGATTGGGAAAGTATTTGAACAGTTAATTTGTAAAAGAATAATGGAATACAGAATAATGTTTGGGCTGAATTATAAACAATTTGTCTATAGGAGAGGAAAGTCAACTAGGTAATAATTACAGTTAAAAATCCAAACTTAAATACGTAATATTTTTTTATATCTCCAGGGCTTTTGATAATCTATGGTGGCCATTTCTGTTTGACCGGTTACGAAATAAACATGTTTGAAAAAGCCTCTATGCAACATTGAAAGATTACTTGTAGACAGAAGAATTTATATAAAAGGAGTTGGAGAAATAGTATATATATATATATATATATATATATATATATATAAAAAAACCTATTACGAAAGGGTGCCCTCAGAAATCAGTTCTAGGGCCCATATTTTGGGATATAGCCATTCTATTAGACAACTTAAATAACAATGTAAATATATTAAATACCGTGACATATGCAGATGATATTTTTATCATTGAAGGAGTCTCACAAAGAGAATTAGAAGCAAGAGCCAACAACTTAACACCGAAATTAAAATTATGGTATACAAAATCCAAATTACTATTAGCTCCATCCAGGTTACATGATAATGAAAGAAAGCTTAAAAAGAGGTCCAGTAATTAAATATAACAATGCAACAATAAAAAGAAAAAATGAAGTTAAACACCTTGGGGTGCTATTAGATGAAAAGATGAAAAGTTAAATATGTTTAGCATACTGAACATACAAGAGCTAAAGCCGAGGAAATAATGATAAAATTATCTAGAACAATTCAATCAAATTTTTAAATGTGTTAACTGTTATTAATATTTATCACAATAGTAACTTTCTAACAATAATTACAAATGGGGCTGGAGTGTGGGTCACAAGAATGTATGATATTCAAATTAGAAATCAATTAAGAACTCAATGCAAAATTTTATTACGCTACACAGGGGCAGTCAGTGCCACACCCACAATGGTACTATTGATATCAACAGGCATCTGGCCTACAGAATTATTAGTGAAATTAAGAGGAGCGAACTATTGGATTAAGGTAAAGAATTGTGGAGAAATTGAAAAAAATAATAGGTGCACGATGTAACACCATAGCAGAGATAAATTTTCATCTGAAATTTATATGGCAACTAGAATGAAATCAAACCAAAGAGGGAAGAAGAACTTATAATATCTTTAAAATTATTACGGACATATTTTATAACTAAGACACGTGAAACCTACCAGAGGACTGATACACTATTTGACTCGACATGACCCTTAAAAACATACTGGCACAACATTAAAAGGACCCAAAATGATACCTGCTTACGATATGGAAAGCAGGATATATCGTAACATGTTTTGTTTGAATGTTCACACTATAGGAAGCAAACTTAAGAAGAAAGAAGGAATTTAAGTAGTCATCGCGTAGTCTATATTTTAAGGAACAAAGAATAAAGATCTTGAAACCCTAGCCCATAAAATAAGTAAAATAGCTAGAAGAAAGAAGGTATGGTGAGAAGAAGAGGAAAAGGGAAAAATATGCTGAGGCAGCAGGAGAAGCAGGAGATGAAGGAGGTGTTGGGGGGTCTTAGTGAAGGGGCAGAGGATGGGAGTTAGAGGAGCTTTTAATTAGAGAGAATGGAGAAGTATAGTAATGATTGAAAGAGGTATAATATATTGGAGTGTAATGGTGTAGTAGATAGGGGTGATGTGGAGTGAAGGGAAGTTATTGGTGAAAACGGTAAGAATAGTTTTAAAACTTGTAACAATGTGAGTATAAAGAACAATAAACAAATGCAACAGAGAAGTGTAAAATGTAGTGAAGTAGCGAAAGGAAAATTTCAATAGGACATAACAATATTGTATATAAAGAATGGGAGGAGAATAAGTGATTGTGGAAAAGTGGTATGGTGAAAGAGTGAAAAAGAATTGGAAGATAAAGAGAAAGTAAAATAAAATATAATAAAATTGTTATGATAATTACTATAATTATAATTAATATTATTTGTGATAATAATACAATTACTATTGTTAACGATGTTAAAGTAATGTACTGGTAGAGAAAATGCTGCATTGATAAATGTCAATTAGATTCGCTAACAGAGAAGACAATCAGTGTTTTAAAATAGATTAATATAAGATATAAATATGAAATTTACACGAATATATTTATAAAGCTGATTTAATATAGAAAGATGACTTGATATAACATGAAAAATAAAGAAACATACACAAGATCTATAGATATATAATTGAGTTTTATACAAATATAGACAGTAGCAAAGTAAAGATAAAAGTATGAAAGAAATATACTGGCCACCATTGCAGTTTCTACCGAATACCGGTGAATAGTAGTTTATTAATTTAGAGTTATAGGTGGAAGTAGTAGAAATAGTAGCTGGTTTCCAGTTACTTGAATAGTGCTGATTTCCAGCAATTAGAAAGTAGTAGTTGAAGGGAGAAGTAGTTTAGTTATTTATCAATTTTGTTATTTTTATTATTTTAGTAAATTTGTAATTGTAACCTAAGTATAAGTATTATGTGAAAAGTATTAATGTATGAATGTAACTATGTAATTTAGACATAAAGTGTAAGAGTTTGCAATACACGTCCCGGTGTAGGAAACAAGGTACCGGGATGGAGTATTTCAGATTTTTATTATTATTATATTGTAAAATATTTTCTCTATAAGCACCGCGCTCTCACTGAAGCAGCGGAGCAGCTTACGGTACGTCATTTACTTCACTCCTAACGGACCCCGAACCTGCCGAATTCCTGTGGACAACGACCTATACGGGTACTGTCATTGTTTCACAGGCGGAATGTACCCACTGTAGTCATGCAGGAATCTGGCCCCAGTGGTTAATGAAAACCACGATAATTTGATGGTTTGACACCAATATCATACCGGCCGAAAAGCAGAAGAAGTCTCATTTACCGTAGTGTAAAAGTATGGTTAGTAGAGTGTCTTGACCGCAATTGTTATCGAGTTAGTTATCAAATTATGCGCAGTCTAGAACTATAATTTTGACATTGTGAGCACATTTTGTAAAGGTTTTAAGGGGGTTATCAGCATTTGTTGAATAACAATTGAGTTCCGAAATCAGTTTTCTTATTCAGCTCATTCCAAAGTGGTGAGGTTAATCCTGGAAATATAATAGTATTGTTTTAAACTTTTCCTCTCTGTCTATAAAACTGGTCTCACGAGGGAAACCCTCAAGTTCTGACATACAGATACACTCTGTTATAAGTCAGTTACATACTCCTGATTTAATGAAGATGTTCGCTTTTCTGCAAAACGCCCCATTTGAGAGGTCCCTGAAGACAAGTGCTACTTCGAAGCTTAAAGAGCGGATCTGAACGAAAATAATTATTGAGTATGTAATTGCAATAGGACCCATAGCCCCATATGCTATTTTTGTGGAGAACGTGCAAATTAGTTCTCCATATATTCATTGTTATACGCACAACATTTCGTGGAAACATTTTAAATGGTAATATTGGTACACCCATTATGTAATATGTTATGAGTCCTTTATCTAACGAGGTTCTTCATTTTTTAATACCATTATTATGTTGTAATGCAAAATGTTGAATAGTAGATCATATGTAATGAAATCAATTAAACTTCTTAACAATATTTGGTCAAGAACACAGAAAATAACAAGAAAACAGTGGAAAAAAAAATATAATTTCCTGTCGACAACAAGAGCTGAAGGCAAAACTTTCAACGCATAACAAAATATAGAAGTTGCTATTTTTCTAACCTATCTCTGATTGATCAAAAACACTCTTGATTCTTTCTGGGGTGGGCAATATAAATAGTCCCTCCCTATATTTTATTTTAAGATATGTTTATAGAAACAGAAAAAACAAGACACAGGACAATTTATTCTCCTAAAGTTCGAATTGAATCATTTGTAGGTACATTTTGAAAAGTAGGGGAGATGAGGTATATTTGACTTTCAATTGTTTCAAATTTCTACTAAGAGAATTAGGGTCATACAGAAAAAATTCTTGAACAAGAAACTTTCGAAGAGAATAGAAATACACTAATCATCCCAGTAAACTTGAAGAATGAATTTAGAACCTCGCACTAATATATCTCAAGGCATATCTCACCACTTATGTTATTCTCAGAATTTAATCAAAAGGCTATATTTTTAAAATCCCAATTTTGCTATGAAGGAACCTGCAATGCCTAATCAGTGTATTTTAAACAGCAGACCGGACAGAAGCTCAAAATGGCTGATGAAACCTATTTCAAATTTCAAAATGTACGTAGAATATTACTTTAATGGAAAACATGTTCGCTATTCAAAATAATAATTATTTTTTTAATAAAGCATACTTTTCAATATTTATATCTTTTACCTCCTACGGAAAATGTTATTTTTACCCCTTAATAGTATTATAAATGCGTGCATTAATGAACAATTATAAACGTTAATATTTATAAACTTCACAATTACTTTTTCTATATAAATATTGTCTCTATAAAAAGGCCTATAATGTACTTGCTTTTGTTTATTATCTTTCAGACGCATAAGTTTGGATTAAAATGCTTTTTATCAATCTTGTTATAAGTACACATTTATTTTTATTCATTGGTCTAATTGCTTAGAATGTTTAGTGTACTGTCATGACATCTTTAACACCAGTTGTCAAAGCAGTATTTAGGAGTATGAACCTTCATTGCAGCTACGTCGTCAATTATTTGTATACCTAGATAGGACTGCTGACTTCATTTTATTATGAATGATCAGGATGTGTAGTATACAAATATTAATTCATTAATTCATTGAGGGCTTTATCGAAAATTATCAAAACCCAATTTACTCATCATCTTCGTTGCGCATTTTGGATTGGATTGATTGTTAAGGCGGAGGAGAATATTTCGGCACTTCAGCCTTACTCAATGGCTGGCCGTTTGTGCCTACATCTGCAAATTGGGAACTTCTGGTAGGAAGGTATGCGGTGAGGGTGACACCAGGCAGCCAGGATCCGAGGGCGGTTTCCAGATAGAATACTCCGAACCGCCTTCAAGGGGTTTGAGCTCCACTGCCATATCAGACTCCGGGGAAGAAACCTCTCCAAAGCGCAAGTCACCGCGCCAGCCTGGTATTTTCGACCAACATAATGAAATAGGAGAGCGGAAAATTACATCCCAGCATTCGCCTGAGCTACCAGAGGAAATCACGAAAAAACTTAAGGTCAGGATGACCGACCTCAAGGAATTTGAATCTAAGACCTTCTTATGCGAGTCCTGAGCCACCGTTTTCGGTAATGGGACACCTTATGTCATACTTTGGCTCAACCAATCTCATTCAACTGCATTATTAGCTTATCGTCGTACATTTTGTCGTCTCCCACAGAGAAACAAAGCGTGCGATACATGCACCTGCACAATATCGACTGGCGTAGCGAAAGGCAAACGAGGGATGACTAAAAGAAGTCCTCTAGTGAGCAAATGCGGCGTTTTACATATATCTCTACCGTTGAAACCTAAATCACAACTTAAATCTTGGGGGGAAAAACCAAAACATTTATAATGAAAATGTCAAAGGACAATCCTAATGTAGAGTTCATTACTTTAACTAGAAGCTCTTTGGAATTCATTAACGATGGGGGAAACCTGTAAATAGGGTTATTTTTGCACCAAAATTGTTCACCAATAAAGCGTTTGGATGCCAATTGTTGA
The DNA here is from genome assembly GCA_030762175.1 of Metallyticus violacea. Taxonomy (NCBI): domain Eukaryota; kingdom Metazoa; phylum Arthropoda; class Insecta; order Mantodea; family Metallyticidae; genus Metallyticus; species Metallyticus violacea. The sequence continues at coordinate 95,459,295 of CM060833.1, read as the reverse complement.
TTAAAAGCTTTCTGAATGTACTCCACTATGATTTTATATTATATATACATACATATATAGATATAAATAACAATAATAAAAGTAGATAAGGATAAAACTTAGATAAAGTCACACTTGAAATTGCTATATTTCAAGTGTGACTTTATCTAAGTGTTTTATCCTTAACTACTTTTATTATTATTGTTATTTTGTTACATTGTTAATAGTGTTACTTTATTTTTATTTTTCATTTATATTATATATATATATATATATATATATAATATTAATGAAACATAAAAATAAAGAAACACTATTAACAATGTAACAAATTAACACTAAAATAAAAGTAGATAAAGATAAAACACAGAGAAAGAGTCACACTAGAAACTGCTATATTTCGAACTACTGCGAGTTCTTCAAAGGCAAGAAGCTAGCTTCTTGCCTTTGAAGAACTCGCAGTAGTTCGAAATATAGCAGTTTCTAGTGTGACTCTTTCTCTGTGTTTTATCTTTATCTACTTTTATTTTAGTGTTAATTTATATATATATATATATATATGATATAAGGCCCTCAACATTGTTGTGACATCACAGGCCACGGACACTGATGATACCATGAGATGAAATAATAAATTGTGAAAGGAATTTTGGAAGGAAGAGTTCCAGGTTTAGGTTTAGGATATCTACCTGGCATTTGCCATTGAGAATAAGGAACACCTCAGTCAGGAAGGAATGTCCTTGCGGAATACGAACGGCGAGCCCGTCTCTTAGCGATACAGACGTCTCAGTAACACGGCTGAAGTATGAAGTAATGACATTATTATAATAGTGAACAATATTGTGATTTCTTCCCTTTCTCTGTTATGTTATCTGCAAGGGTAGTAGCTTCGCTGTTACAGTGCACACAACCCTACTTGGATCGAAACTTTCCCCCGCCTTGCGCATGTCAACTCTTTACAAAAGCACCCTCTCCTCTCCCCTGCAGCACCTTGCCACGAAACTGCCCACCCTCTCCTCTCTTTATAGTAGTTCGGGTGATGCCATAGTAACAACAACACTGTGCGCAATTACTACTGGAACATGTAGTAATATATATCGATAGCTGACGACTCGAGATCGATTCTTTCACTTACACAACGTTTACACACAAACACACACACATCTAAACACGTAAACACACGAGCCGGCAGAAGACGCGAACAAACTAACGTGCTTGCAGTGTCGTACAAATTTGTTTACAGCGTACAAGAGGCGAAAAGAGTAAGAAATGTTTTGGTGTGAAGTATAGTGTTCATGAAATTATGCTTGTCAAGTGTGTGGTATGAAGATGGAGTGGATGTAATTAATGCGCGTGTGAAGTTTTTTTATTCAACCACCAGGTCTCCTCCTAACGATTTTCTCACAGAGAGCGCACGCGTCATCGCTCATGTTTGTTGTTTCGTTTTTCATATAATTGAGTTGGTTGAACGATAGTGCATTCATTTACCAGGAAGATAGCTTTTAATCCTTGTTCTAATGATCAACTTGCTGACACATCATTTTGCATGTGCTCTTGGCGCTTCCGTCATTGCAGTTTCCTGAGTTATTAACTGATAACGCCCGAAGGCGAGTTATAATGACGAAACTATGTGGTTATGATGTATTTGTTGAGGGGAAGTATATCCGACTTAATGCACTTAAGACTAGATACTATTATAGCTATGGGTACTATTAAAAGGGAAATGACTTGGGGAGCTCACAGTTCGAACTACATCCAAAGCCATTTGTTTTCCGCCAAGTTTCACTTTGGGAAATTAACTAAGCTCTGATATCGCAATATGTTCTATTAATGTATAATATCGGGAAAAATTCTTTTTGCATAAACTTGTTTCTTTATTTGTTAAAGACCATGAAAAAAGAAAAACTTTAACAACCCTCCTTAATAAGTCAGAGACAAAGCATTCAGAAATAATTCTTGTGAACTAGCAAACACTGTGCTTTGTGCTAAAACTGGAACTGCTCTTATAGCTGTCATTGACAGCAACAGAAATGAAAAAAGAAAAAAGCTATCCTAGTAAGCTTCCTATCTTTGAACCGTTAGAGTTTTAAACTCCAATTATATTCTTTGGAAGAATACAGAGAGTAACTATATAAGCGAAAGGCTCAGAATGAAAATTATTTTTTTTATTCAAATGAAAGTTAATATCCTCGACTCAAAATTCCTGGCATGTGATTGTTTGATCAGTAATAATTAGATGTTAACTCAATATGTGTGGCTTTTCTAAATGTCAAAGCAAGTGATTGCAAACATAAATTTTTGCAGTAGTGACTTAATCTACTGCAATAGGTTCTATTTTTGCATTTTTATATAACTAGTCGATTCTGTGGCTTAATAAAGCAGTCAAACTGTAGCAATGTTATTTTATGCAGTGTCTTAGATTTCTAACGAATATCGCAGTGAAATATAAAAATATGTTTTAGGATGAATTTGATACTCCTTACCTTCGGCTTACTAAAATACTAATGCCAGAAATATGACATTTTAAATGCTTATATTAAATTGAATATAACTTTGCAAGAAAAAAGTAACAAATTACATAATCATATTGTTGGTTGTGCAGACATCAAAGTAAAGACAAGACATATTCAAATAGAAGACTAGGGCAAACAGTTTCATATGTAACTATGCATATATCTATTTATTTTGTGAATCAGGGAGTTTAGCCTAAACTCTAAATAATTTAAATCTGTGAATCTGGGAAAAAAAACGGTCGTGAAAATTGTCAGACTATGTCGTATACATTCGAAAATATTTTGCTTTCACTATTGTTTAATTTTTGGAAAGAAATTCTGATCAAATGTTGATTCTGGTTAGATATGTTTCTTACATAATATCTCCACTCCTCTCTGATGGAAGATAAATATTAACTCGAGGGTTAAAAACGACGGTGTTCTCCTCACACCTTTCAGGGAGTGGCTTAGACGTACTTTACCGAAATTTTCGCGGGGGGGGGGGTTGAGGTTTTTTAGAGAAGCTTTGCATACCCCACCTTTGTGCCTTAGATAGTGAATGTGTATGTGGAAATCCGAGTTTGGTTTCGAAATGGGACAACTTGCGAATTGCTTATACCATTGCTAATTAATTTTATTCAACTCATGAAACATTTATGTCAATCGACTTAAGAAGTAAAAAAATAAATAAACAAAATGTATTATGAAGATTGGTTGTTCTATTAGCGGTGCATGCAAACTTTTACTCAATCAAACTGGTAACTTGCATTTGTAACAGAACATCGCACTATTAAACAGCATTATTTCGTCTTAAGAACTTCAAACCTCTTCCAAAATTTTCATGAACTGCTTTTATTTTAAAATAAATTTAGATTATCTTAGGTGAATTTCAGGCCATATACAAGATCAGAGAGAAACATAATTTTTCACTTGGGAGTCAGTGTGATATCTACTTTAGCAAATACTTATAAGAGGATCTGCATTTTTATTGGAGTTGATACCTTTGTTCTATTTCACCCCTTTCATTAACTCCTTGAGCTTCTTCCTGGGTACTTAGGTTTTTATGTCGTTCGATTGTCAACATCTTTTGAATTTTATGGATATGGCCAAACTATCAGAACTTATTTGTTTGCCATTTTATCGAATACTTTCTACTTTGGCTAGAATAATGTTTCCTGATTAATTGAAAATCTAACGTCTTCTTCCACAGTAACAGTAAAACTGAGTAAGATGGAAAATGCATGGATTTTCTGCTAAGTGTAGTGACGAAACGGTGGAAAAAGTGCCACGTTTTGCAGTATCTCTAAATGTAAATGGATAGAAATGTCACTCTGATTATAATTACCTGCAAGATTGGTCATTTTCAAGTTTTAGAGTAAATACTTTATTCGTTGTTGTTTTAACTTATGTTTATAGTATTTCCCTTTAGTTTCATGATCATTACACAAAAAAGTATTCATCAAATGAAAAAATATCCAATTAAATCATGTAAATGGAATTGATATTCTAATGTATGACAGAGATCTGCATACACCTTTGAAAGTTTTGTACAGAATACACAGCTACAGCTCAACAAGAATCCTGTAGCATTGTAATAACCCTAAATTAAGTTACACGTGAATATAATAAAACATTCATGCAAATTAGGAATCTGCTCATTATCGCAAGCTTTCCAGTAAAATACTATTAAAAGCAAAAGGATTTTAATGTTTATACGAGTACATTTGCAGATGTTAGTTTGGTTCTAGACTGCGAAACTTAGGATTGGTCTTATATTGAAGTATTTTCACCTATGTAAATTATGATGAAGCGCCATCGAAGTTCCGTTTGGGAACCTCTGCACCTCCTCGTAGGACAAAATTTGACATACTAAACAATAAGTTTAGAGTATTTTCTAATCTGTACTCATCGTAGATAATGAAAAAAGAATACTTCATAGCCTTTTTTTCGCTTTCTTTGGCTATAGACATGATTGAGTGTGCATTTTTATATTTTGAAAAAAAAAATTCTAATCCACTGTTTTTATTTTGTCTTGCTATTCAATATTTTGACTTCCCCCACTTGCTTCATGGAAACAAACTAACGGCACTGCGTATATTACTCACCGCGTCTCGAGAGAGGTGGGGGGAGGGGTTGGAGTAATCGGAAAGGGATTCCGTGCGGCATTCGGCCTCGCCCACCCACGTAGCGCATTACTAGGGTAGGGATCTAAATCGGATTTTCCTTAAACTTTCATTCCAGCGTGTTTCACTTAAACTACACCACTGCGCAGAAAGGCTGGCGGTTTTTTCTATGCTGACTTAAAATCGTGTTATATATACTATTTGCTTGTCCATATTTTACAAATGGCAGAACATAAATTTATCTCTAAAGTATTTAAGTGTTCCCCCTTTCGCTTTCTTTTACCGTTCATAAATATGAATGAAAAAAAAAATGTACTCATTTTTCTAAAAAATTGGTATTATTAAAAAAAAGTTGTTTTTAACTGACTGAAATTCTTTTAGCGATTTTCACTCAATGAGGCAAAACTTTGTTATGTGTAGGTGGATTTAATATGACTGTCATTAGCATGGTTTTTTTTATTGATTTATTTAAGGACGCTCTTTAACATCTCAGGTCATCAGCGTCCCATTCAACTCAGGGCGTGAAACGGCCAACAAATTTTGCTCATAGGCCTCTCTTTCAGGCTTGAGGTTCTTTTTCGTGCCGCAAATAAACGACACGGGACCCACGGCTTTATTTCCTTCCGAAGGAAGTCATACTTAGGATTTTTACGCCCCGAAAAAATCCATCGGTTCTGGCAGGGTTCGAACCCGTGATCTTGGGTTTAGGAGGCAAGTATGGTAACCACTACACCGCCAGGACCGACGTTAGCATGTTATGAGGATACAATGGAAATCGCAAAGTTATTTATTAACAGTTTATTAAAAATTATTCCTTCTTCTAGATAGGAAATGTGAACAAATTACGTCATTTTAAGCAACCCTAACCATTTATCTCAAGTTTCCATATCTAGAAAGTTTTTAAAATTATCGGCTTGGTAGAATGTTAATTACTTCAGAAAATTCTTTACAATTATTATTTTCCACTGTTTATAAATGGCCTATTGGCAAGCACTAAGTGAGAACGAAAGATATTTTTTTCTCCTTAGCTGCCATTTCCCAGTCTAATTCTAACTGTTAACATTTTTTGATTCTTCCCTTAATTTTAACAAATTTAATTTTGGAACATTATAAGCAGCTATGTTTTTCTTTAGTATGATTATCTTTTAAATATGTATACACATACTCAAAACACATTTATTTATTTTAATTAATAAAGCTTCTTATGAAAAATTATTTTGAAAGAGTCCATAAAATTTAAATACATTTTAAAGAAATAGGAGTGGCATCTTCTATGGTTAGTATTAACAGCAATAACGAAGGCTTCAAATTTTAGATACAGTAAATCCAATCCTCGAGTAAATTATTAAGGAGTGTGGTGTACTCTGCTTTTGGAGAACATTCATCCTCTGTAGATGCTCTTGCTTATTTGCTCTGTAGATGCTCATAATTTTATTTCCTGTGTTCACCTGCTTATCATTTAGAAACATTACAGCCTGTTTTTACACGATTTTGAAATTTATGGGGCTCTGTGATTTGTTTCTTAACAAACAGTATTTTTTTTGTCTGAAAGATTTTCAATATGTTATCATTTAAGTAAAATAAATATTATTATATCATGTGTTCATAGCACAGATTTAATGTCAATTTATTTATTTGTGAATACTACCTGGCTCTTTTATATGCAATAATTTTGGAGCTAATCTTTAAACGAATTAATTATGTTAAAACTAGCATAAGCATTTATTCTTTTCAGATAAAATAAAACGTATAAATTACAAACATAATGCAGTATTTTACGCTCAAATGTGAGGTTTTCTTAAGGAAAACCAACTTCACAAAACACATATGTGAAAATTTTTATAAAATATAAGTTTAAATTTGAAAATTATGAAATTGGTATTTAACAAGTAAACTATATATTTTGCACTATTTTATGCAACAGAGTATTTGTAATTTACATACAATGTACTAAGAAGCAAATTAAGCTCACCGTGATAGTAAAGAAATAAAAATGTAATGATAAAACGTTTCATACAGTAGAGAAAGTTAATTTTGATTTTTCGGAGTAAGCGAGACAAACAATTCATTTCAATGCAAGAGTAGAATTTCATTCATCTATCATTTTAAATATACTTTGGTTTTTAAATCAGATCTATCAAATGACACCTGTTTTTGTCTTCCTCATTATAAAAAAGCAAAAAATTGTATATTACAATCAGGTGCTGCCCATACTGGAAAATTTAAAGAATTGGATTGGTGTAATGTAAACAACTAAATTTTATCATAAAATGCTTTCATTTCAACACTTACTAATCTGAAAAACTGTTTAATTAAAATAAATAGAAATTAAACATTTATAAGTCAATTTAGTTGATATTGTTAGCATCGTTTTAAACTATAGATTTTAAGTCAATAGTAAAATATTCTAAGATACATAGGCATCCTATTTGTTTCGTGAAGTTGTCTTCTTGTAATGTCTCAGCCAATTTTCACATAAGTAACCCAGTATTTCTAGTCATATTGCTAAGCTCCTTATTAACTGGTTTTTCCACTTTTGAAATTTTGGAACAAGGTTATTTGTAGTCATGTCCGTTTCATTTGAGCCCATAGAATTTCTTAAGCATTATACTGGCGATGATAGGAATCTTTATAACACACTTTTTGACACCGTTTCTACTTAAAGCGCGATAAGCATAATAAATTCAACGCAATCACAAAATAAATTGACGTTCTCGTTTTAGCAGAACTCGTATGTTTGTTATAAAAGGGCTCTCAGTTAAATCTTGCTGATTAGGCAGACGCAACAACACTCGGGACAACAGAGATCGATGGAAGATGGTAATGGAGGCAAAACTTAAATAATATTGAATAACGCGCTTTATTTTGGCAATAAACACAGTTTTAATTATTACCGGGGCCCTTTAAATGCAAAATATCAACAAACCATAAAATGCGAACCATTTCGCGTAGAAAAATATTTTTTATTTGCACATATTCAGAAATTGCTCACTTTATTATAATTATTTATCTGCACAAAAGTGATATTTCATGTTCAGTTTTACAAGCAGCGAGAAACACTGTCTATATGAGGCAGCGCAACATTGCTCTTGTTGAAAGTGAACAGTCTGAAACGTACAGAGATTTCAGGAGAATCGCACAGAATATTAAAATAATTATAAAACTTACTACCTTGCGGTAAGGGATACAAAAACGTGTGCTTTTGTACTTGGTTATTACTGACTGAAATCAATGAAGTGATATAAAATAAAATAATTACTGATTCATAATTATTAATGATATTTTATTTTTGTATCTTAGTAATGTAAGTAGCAGCTTTTATTCTGATGTGCTTTATCCAACATAGTCGAGTATAAATATCCTTAATTTATTTGTCTTTCATGGAATGACATTAAATAAATTAATAACGATTAATGTGACTTCCGAATCAATTGGTGTCTAAAACTACATAACCTTTTCCTTTGAGTGTGAGAAAAATATGCAGGAAAAGATCGTTATATTTACCCCTAACAATATATATATATATATATATATGCATCGTAAGACACTAATGTATAAATAGTTTAGTGAGAGTATTATAACGTTATTTCTGGTTTTGTTAAAAAAAAAAAAAAAAAGATTACTTAGCATAATAATAATGTCCTTTGCTTCCAAAAAAGTGACGTTCTATTTGAAGTAAAGATATTTATTCTCGCGTAGGGAGCCAACCTATTAGCGAAGTATTTCTAAACTTGAAGCACAGCAGAAAACATTTCACAACAACTATCTTCTGATAGACCTTCTGTGCATCAAATCTTATTTCAGCTAATATCTCTTTTCAACGAATTACAAAGCTCATGTTCCATCAGTTCTTGAAGTATTGTTAATAGTTTATTCCCAACACTAGCTTAAAAATTATTGAGGTCGATGGATTTTTCAGGACATAAACGTCTCTAGCGCAAGTCCTCCGGGAGAGACGCTTAACCGTATCGTGGAAGTCCATATCTGAAGTAAAAAAAAAGTTCCTTAATAAAAATTATGCACCGTTTAACGTCCAAATAATACCTTAGTTTCCTGCCAGTTGGCTATGGCCTTTACACTTTTCACTCTGCCCTCTGTAGGAAAATAAGCGTAACTAAATTCTCCTTGGTAATCGAAATCTCCCAGGTAGGAGGCATCCATGTTCTAGGGTAGATCGACGGATACCATATCCAAGTCAAGTTGCAAAATTTACACGTTTTTGTATGCATACTTAACATTTTCTACTGCTACAGCATTTAAGAAAAATAACTCCTATGTGTACTTTGTAGAGAGGGAATGCTCAGTTAGTTGCATTTAAATATTGTTTTTTCTTTTCCACTAGAAGACGATTGATATCTTAATAAGAATTATATCAGATTAAACAAACAACCGTCAACGTAACATTTTGGCGTAGTTTACACATTGAAATATCAACAAACTATTTTCTACAAACACTTAAACATCATACTCTTAATTTTATCCTGCAGTGATGATAGACAGAGAAATCGTAGCCGTTTATCAATCGAAAAAAGCGTGTTTAAATAAATGTACACTGCTGACAAAGCAGCAAAGCGTGACTCCTGACTTGTGTATGTCCGATGGAGATAAATTCATCACACTCGTCCAGCGCGCGGAAGTTTATATTCTCTGAATATAGGGCATTTTATTGCTATATGTTTAGCTTATTGCATACTAAATACTATGTGCCTGTGATAATTACAATAATAATATTAAATTCTCTTCACTAATATTTAAAGAATAAATATATACATACATATAATTTGAAACAACAATTATGTAGCATTTTTCAAGCTTTTGCTTTTTCAAATTAAGTACATACTTAGTATTCATATTTGAGGGTTAGTTGCTCATTTATGAACATGAATCAGAACTTACTTTCCGTGGAGAAATACGCCACGATAGAGGCTGGAAAACTATAAGAAACGTTATTAATGTCTTTATAGGAAAGTAATGGCGGAGTTCGTGCTTTTTTTGGTCCTGTAGAGGCAAAAAATCTTCTCTCCAATGTGCATGTGTGAGAGGACGCAGTTATCAAATCCCATGAGCTAGTGTTGTTACTCGCAATACCGGTTTCCAGAGGCTGCACCAGCTACATGCTTTGTTGTACATGCTGGGGACATAAAGAGCTGTCTTTTCCAACAGAACCGCAACCAGCATTTTGGCATATACAATATAGGTATATGTATATAGGTATATGTTGAAAAATCAATTCTAGAACAATTTACCATAGCATTCAAAAGCATAATGCATGTAGAAACATAATGAGAATAAAAAATTATGGCAGTTGGAAGCTCCTTCGGGCGTCATTTGTGGTGTGCATATCATATTTTTCTATTCTATTCTATTCTTGAGACAAGTTCATTGCAAAGGTGCATATACAGAATATTCGTAATAATTTCAGAGAGTGTAGAGGGGGTTAGACAAGTAATTTGAGATAGGAAATTTGTGGTCTCTTGTTCAAATCTCAGTTATGACATAAAGTTTCTAAAGGATATGTATATAACATCATACAATAATGTCGGTTCTGGTGGTTTAGTGGTAACCATACTTGCCTCATAGACCCAAGATTACGGGTTCAATCCCGGTCGATGATTTTTTCGGGCTTAAAATCTTTCGGAAGAGAAATAAAGCCGTGGATCCAGTGTCGGAAAATTTATGGCACGAAAAAGAACCTCAGGCCGAAAGAAGAGACCTCAGAGCAAAATTTATGACTTGAGATGTTAAAGAGGGCCGTAATTAAACCAAATTAACAATCACACAATAACGGTCGAACGTTGTGGATCATGTCTCTTTGCCGCAGTCTTTATCACACTGGCGACAAGTAAAAGCGAATCATTAATACCGAGTTCGAGTCTCGTTTATTATTTTTGTATTTCTTTTACGGCTTATGTATGAACATGCTTCATTATAAAATACAGAAATAAACAAATAACCTTCTAAACAAGTCCCAAACTTACTTTCTTAGAAACCACATGTCACCTTATCCATTAGGTCACACAGCCTCCTCTGGACTAAGCGATGAATAAATACATTTGTACATAGCGTAGTTCAGTACTATAAATGAGTATTCCGCTAGTGTCAAAGTATTGAAACCATTATTTCTTGCTCACTAAGGGGGAATGAAGATATTCTAAGACAAATTCTTGCCTCATTTCTCTTTAAAACGACTTATCACCAACTGTTTTCAACTTCTTTCCAACCATACTTGTAGTTCTGTTACTTTTCTTCGTGGATCATGATTCTCTAGCTGAATCCCTCTACAGTTTCTGAAATTATTGTGACATAGTTCATTAGCACCGGTATTATTTTTATGTGTATATTGTTACTTACTGGTTGTGTAATAATATATTGTTGTAAAAATCTGTCTATATTTTATTTAAAGAGCTACACATATCAAAACTGATCAAATCAAGATATATAGATCTTCTATTCTTTTCTTCATTAATCTATTTCTATTACTACGTTCAGTTTTACTTTCATAGATCTGTAACATTTTATCCACCATTGCACAATGTCTTGGAATCCTTCTAAACAACACTGTTTTTCTCTTTGAAACTTCTTGCACGAATTACAATTTCTACTGTTCTCAGTTTAATGCAGGCTTAAGTCCAATTAAAAGTTTACCCTTCAGTTGTCATTCGTTAATTTATTGGTGTTGTAACCCTTAAGCCGAGTGCTGAAGCATAAGTAAATAATCTCCAGTTATATTTATTTTCACACAATTAACACTCTGCCACATCTGCGCGGAGTATAATTATCAAAGAGAGTTCACCGTTATCTCTGATTGTTAGTTTTTGTTTCCTTGTCTTACTCTTTGCATTTTTCATTGCCAATTTTTAAAAGACAGCAAGGCTTTAAAAATGTGGTGAAAATTAAAACTCTTAATGAAACGTATTGAGAGCTTCCACTCTTTTTTTTTTTAAGAAAATATCCTAATGAAACTAGCAAAAAAATTATGTTTTAATTTCTTCAATAATTCATGGATAATTTTTCATTTTGTTGATAGCAGTATGATGGACATTGTTTATGAAAAAAATAATTGAATTGAAAATTGGAAAATTGAATAATTTTCAATTTGCTTTCCATTACTACACATTTGATTATTAATAATATATTAAAGAGCAGGAGTTGGCCATCTTATTTTTTGGTGGCATCATCCAGTTTTTATCATTCCTCTTCATTTCCTCACTCCATCTGTAGCAGTGTCTTTCATTAGTTAGCGAATTCATTCTTGTTTAACACAGAAAAAGCAAAGTACATTAATTTATTTTGTGGCTCAAGATGTTTTATATCACATTTTAGGTAACGTTACTGTCGTATACATAGTTACATTTTTAGCATCTGAAATGGAGCCTTGGCGTTCAAAATTAAATTAAAAGCAATTTAGTGTAATCATTCTCGAAATCTTTGGTAAGATCTTCTGGTCACTTTCAGTTGCTGTTCAGCATATATCGGTTCGTTTAAATTCCATGAAATAATATTTCTTGCTCTAATTGAAATATCTTCGACACCATCTTTTCGGTTCCGAAATACATATGGAGGATTGCCTCTAAGATTTCCAGCTTCAGAAAACACGCTTACATCGTTTCTGTTAACCCGGATATTTTCCCCAAGTGGGCCTTAAAGCATAGTACATTGTCACAGTATATAGGTTACTCTTTTAAACTGTTCAAAGAAAATCAAGAGATATAGGGAATTTAGAAAGTAAACTAATTCTCAAATTTGTTTCATATTTTGTTGAATATCAAAGTCTTAGGAACTTCAACATATAATTTTGAATTAAATAACATTATCATGGAATTCTTTGGTTTATATATACTACATATAATCTATATACTACACCACACTATACTATACTATACTATACTATACTATACTATACTATACTATACTATACTATACTATACTATATATAAACTGCTTTCGTATTAGGTAATATGCTTAGTTTTCTGTTGATCCGGAGAAAGCAGATTCAGTTCCCCCGGAATTTCTTTTGAATTTTCCCGAAAAGTATTCTATAAAAGTTCATCCATAGCGTGGAAACCATTGGGAAGCTATCTGACCCGAAAAGTTATGAATACTATCTGTAAATAAATAATGCTTCAAGCTGCGCTGACCACATGATCAATCGGCCTGACAGATCTTGACGCTTTGGATCTGTAGTTTCGCGAATTATTATTATTATTATTATTATTATTATTATTATTATTATTATTATTATTATTATTATTATTATTATTACATATCTAATTATATTCATTTTTAAATTTCTAAATTTTATAAAGCGAAAAATGTTAATTTTCATTGATGGAGCATAGCACGTTTACACGAATTATAGATATTATTTATAGAACTCACAGATATTAAGGCATCAAAACGTTAATTAAGAAATGCATTTTGTTATCTAAATGTTTAAGTTTCTTAGGGCATCTGGGAATTGTTAGGGCAGATCTTCAGCACACTCTGTAGGAATTAGTTGTGAATTAGGCTTGAATGTAAGTTATATGATAGGCATTTTCTGTACCAATAAGTTATTTCATATTTAGAATCCAAAACCTTTATTTTCTGTGTTTATGAAAAATGAATATTTCGTGTCATTAAAAATAAGACTTGAAGCGTAAGACCTTCACACTTAAAGATAATTTGAAACTATTTTCTGCCCAGCTTAACAAAATCCAAAAACGAATGGCCTACTTCAAGGTCCGCCCTGTTCATGTTGATTAGCGAAAAATATAAATTAATGATTAAGTACTTATAGCGAGACACTTTACTGAGAGCCCATACCTATGATAGCAGCTCACTTCATACATTTATAATTAATTTGCGTTCTTTTCTTCCAAGAAATTTCTAATTTTCTGCTTTGTTCACTTTGCTGTAGGAATTTATAACGTTACATGTATTATTATTATTATTATTATTATTATTATTATTATTATTATTATTATTATTATTATTACTTATATTATCGTTATTATTATTACGAATGGGAGATTTAGTGACATTTTAATTATGAGACCTCTATAAACAATGAAAATAAATGTTGTTTTGCAAGTGCAAAACTAAAATATGAGCGGAAATCATTTTACTGAGAAAATTCTGCAATTTTTATTTGTATGTTTATTATAGCTTTACTAGTTTTAAAATAAATTTAAAAGTTTACTTTTTGTATATGTTTTAGGTTACAATGAACAGTTTATTTTCTTTTGCCAAAAGCTAGTTTTGTTATGAATTGCAAATTAAACTTAGTTTGAAATGGTGTGGGTATTAAAACTGTTTAAATAATATTTACTTTTGAGCTTATAGTAGATTTTGTTTCAGAATTATTTGTACAAAATATATACAAAAAGCTCACATTTTGGATTAAAATGTCCATAATTTTTTTTTCAATTTGTTACTTCCATTCACTTAAATACTAAACAACAGTCAAAAAGTTAATTTCATAACTAAATCAGAAAATATACCTACGTAATTTAAATACGTTTCATTAAAGTGATATATTCCTTTTCTGCATCCAAACTTAATGGAAGATATGCCTTTTTCTGTAGGTTGACTTTAGTATAGGAGTTTGAACCTCTTGTAAACACCCAATTTCATTGTGTCTTATATACACATGTTTACTTTTTTTTGTATGATTTTTATAGAAGAAAATAGTAAACTACTTCTCTGTACCATTATTTTAGAATGCATTTCATGAAACTTTCTCTCCTTCCTCACTTGTAAGTTTCCAATATCATTACTTAAAGATTTACAATCTATGATGGCGTGCCTTGTAAGCTTCCTTTCAACATTAGCTCCTGCGGGAACATTAATGGAACCAAATTTCTAAACTGTTTGCTTCTCATATACTATAGGAGAATGCATACAATGTTCCTCATTTTCAGTTTTCCCCACCACTAGGAACTGTTGAATTGATGGAATATGAAATTCACGTACTATAGGAACCTTATTCTAATTCTGTCCGACACAATTATCCAAATAGAAAATCTTCTTTTCACTTGCATAACTCAGGAGCTCATCACGGAACTACCAACTTCATTTGCGTCTCTATTGCCTTCAACTTCGTGCTACGTAAAACAACTTCCTACTGTAGAGATATCTTCATAAATGTTTTTTGTTTATAATAAAATTTTGGAAGTGATGCAACAGCTTGAAAATCATACACGTTCATAACGCCATACTTTTCTTCAGCAGTCTGATGAATACCAATTTCTTTTTCTTGGTTCATTTTCTCTTTCTCCCTAAGGAGATCTTTGCATTTCCTTTAATTATTTGCTTCTCCTCTTCTGATGAGATTTTGTATTCCTCGTATAGAACACATTGCTCTTTCTTTGGCTTATAAAACCTAATTTAAATTATGTATTGAACGTACAAGCTATCAGGTAGATACATCCAATGAACTTTCATAATATTCTTATCTGGTATCAGAACGAAGTAACGAGACTTCACTCTTAGAATATGCTTCCCCACTTCTTCTTTTGCCTGGGGCAAGTTTTCCTTCTATGGTACCTCTCTTACTTTTGGAAATAACAGGTAAAATCATATCCAACATTTTCATGAACACCATTTTGCAAACTATCACTTTTACTTCCTTGATATTTAAAGCGTAACCCATGTTTTACTTTCAGGAGTTTTTCAATACTTTGGCTTTACCTGAGATTTGTTGATACTGATATGTTTAAATTTAAGTTAGCCTCTATCGTTGTAAACTCTGCTTCCCCGGTTCTTCGCATTAACGTTCATACGTTCAATTGTGGCGTGTTGCAAGGTCACGAAGAAATAATTCAATGGCTCTGCAGGAAGATCTTCTAAAGCCTTCACAACGATCTACTATGTATATGACTGGTTGCTGTTGAAAAGGTTGTATGGCAAATTTATCAGCACTTTCCTTTATCAGATCTCTCGTTGCAAGACATGCTTTTTGCTGGTGATCAGAAATGTCCCGCCGCTAATCATATATTCTCCATTCCTCCCATTGTTTGAATGCCACCTTCCTCTGGTGGTATTAACTGCACAGTAGTGTTCCGATGTAAGTCAACAAACCTTCAGGTTAATGAGATAGCCACTGCACCCTAATGCATGTTCTGAACTGAAAACCTAAATAGATAAGAACTCCCAACACCTCATTTACAAAGCACGTTTCACATGCTCTGTGACCGTTTCTAGTTCAATGCTCTGTACATCCCTGTACTTCATTTTTATTTCTAGGGTGAACAAGGCCGTTGAAGGCACGTGAGTATCATTTTTGGACAGAGGTAGTAATATTATATAATTGATTTCTCTTGTTATTAAACAACATACATAAATTTGCTCTATAATAAATAAATATTATTAAATTGTTGTTCTTATAAAACATGCATATTACTTTGACACAATCAGTTTGATAACCATCAGTTAAGGAATACTAAACTTTTATGATAAATTTAATAATATTACACCAAGACTGTGATATAGTTTTCTTCATGCTTAATTAAGCTTATATTGATCTCTTTACCAGAATTTAAAACATGTCCACGAAGAGTGACTTACAATAGCAGTGTAAGATGATAAATACTCGTCTTAGATATAAGCGCCAACTAATGGAATGCGCGGATTTCCAACCTATGCTCGTGCAAGGCTACTTCAAATGTAAATAACTTGCTTTTCACTGACCATTTAAGTGAAATACTGGAAATTATAGTGTAACTTTTAACTTCCATGGTCTCTCTTCAAATAATTAAGGGCTCCATTAATTCATTAAATATCGCTTTAAAATCAGGGAATTGAAAAATTGACAAATATCATGGTTTTGCACTGGCAGTGAAATAACACAACACGTTAAAATTAACAGAAAATTATGGCATTAGCTTTACTAACATAAGTTTATAAAGACATACTTTTTCAGGTCGACTTTATAAACACAAACATTAAGCATTCTTATGTTTCATACTAGTTGCCCTCCATAATTAATACCTTAGAACTTTCACCAATGGTTTATATGAGGATAGGGGGACCCTGTTAATATCCGTTTGCTATTGCTGGCAAGCACTAAGATTTCCATGAAACTTAAGAGTGAAGTTTTTTCAAAAGGGCGATATTAGTCCTCTAGCTATTTGTAAAACAATGTCCATAAGAGTGAATAAGCTGAACAGATCTCTCTGTCGAATGAGTTCTTTTACATGCAGAGATATATATGCTCTTATTGAGGCACCTGATAACAAACCTACCATGCCCATATAAATCACTGTAGGTACAATGTTTACAATTAAAGTTTAAGAAGGTCGCAAATATTTAGTTGAACTTTTGTTTATTGTTAAACTAAAACCACGAACATGTTTTATGAGAAAGTATTTCTATAACTTCTTCCTTTATATTTACAGCGTGAAATTATGTGCTCTGTATTAAATTCAGAGTTAAATTATAAAATTAATTTTCAGAAATTTAAGCTAACTGACTCTTGGTTTCATTCAGACCGAGTGAACTAAAACATTTTTTTTTTTTCAAATATTATTTATGTCAGGTTACACGGTTTAGTTTTTGTTTCTCCCGGGCTGTTAAAGAAGCAGCCGTGTAGTTCGTTGAACTCCGGCCTACGGCCCACGTTCATTAAACACAAAGACAGCGTAGACCTAACAGTAGCGTATTAGACGTCCGATTCTTGGAACATATTGATCATCATATCATCACATCATAGCAGCCCATGGTTTTATGTGCAACAGTTCTACAGTTGAGCTATTTGTATGTTGAGTGTATTCCCTCATCTTTTCTTTAATTTGTATTTATTTTTAATGATTAAAAATTATATTGTAATTTTTTCCAGTCAAGATTTGGAGTGCAGCAATTATGTACGAATTGTATCCTCATTTTCTGCACAGGATAATTCAGGATGAGGTGTCAAATATTTTTTTCTCAAGAAATAATGCATGAAAGAAGTTAAATACAATCATTTATGCTAAATCTTTACTATATCACATTATTATAACAAAAAAGGGTCATTCAGGGCGAGAAAACGCTTTATTTTAAAAACTTACATGCTTTCTATGGATGAGGCAGAAGTGACCATAGGTTACAGGGATAAATGGACACAATTTTCAAAGTTGCAAAGTAAAATTAGTGATTTATGACATTATTAATAACTGTTTATTGGAATTTTATCCGCGAATAATCACTTACGAACTCGTGTTTTTAAAATAAATTAAAATTATTTCATTGATAGAGAAAATTTAAACCTCTAAAATAGTTTTGAAGAAACTCTGCTTACACAAGTAATATTTTCTGTGTAATCGCTTTCATATAAGGCAACAAACATCAGTAAACCTTATGCATTTTTTAAATCGCCATTGACAACAAATAAACTGAATCAATTCCTCTTTCTTTTTTGTTTAGTTACAACCATTACCCTAACCTAAGTAGTCGTTACTGGACTTACTGTCAATCGACTCTCTCTTCAGAACTGTAAGTGCTGGTTGAAGCAGAACATTTTCTAGCCATCTTCTGCTTCCAAATTCGCTTAGTTTTGGGAGTTGGCCTAGTGCTAGCCTTAGCAGTTTTTTTCAAAGAAAGTCTAAAGAGTAGCATGAAGTTTTGGTCATTTTCTTGAAGTTAACTTTATTCTTTTTTAGGACAATGCAGATGAAATAGCCCCCAGAAGTTTTATAGAAGTGTTTTTCACATGAAAAAGACCACTCCCTGGAGTAGTTGGCCAACTCTCTTGGAAAATCATGCATCATCTCTCCTATTGCAAGGATGATATGCTCATAGGGCAAAACAGAACAGAGGAAGGTCTTAACAAAATACAGAATTTCAATAAAAATGCCGAAGTTATACCTCATGCAAAACGTTTCCAATTACTGTGTCGCAAGAAAATCGGGACATTTAATTATCTTTCTTAATAGACAAATAACTGACCAGCTAGAAAACAGCAACAAAGAAAAATTCTTAGGAATTTAGCAATAAGCAGCGCAGGTACTCAGTAGTCGATTTCTAACAAAAAAAAAAAAAAAAAAAAAAAAAAAACTTGCCACTTACGTAGTTACAAAGGCAACAAACCACAGGTACAAAAACGAGAGCCGTTAACTACTTCCTCTGCCTAGGTAATTTTGTTGGTGGAATCAAGCTAGTAAAGGTAGCGAAGAATTCTGTGAGCACTTGGAACTCCCTGTACGCTGTGTGAGCCAGCTTAATCTCAATCATAAGATTCCACATATTTTATTCTGTTCCAAACGGAAAGATATGGTCCAACTTTTCATCCATTGCACCTTCAGTAATTTCTGATCATAGAATATGTCGATAGTGGTAAGCAATGATCCTAGGTGACGACTGATTCAGAATTCTGGGAGGAAGTAACATTGAACATGCCTAGGCATGAGAAACTTTGCGCTTTTCTAATGAGTTGGAGAATGACACCGAGTTGTATTCGAAGAACCGTATTTCAGGAGTAGGTACCAGGGGGGTGGCAAAACAGAATTATTTTATTATCTTGCATCGTCTGTTCTAAAACTAGCATACCGCCACGGGTGGCCGAGGTCGTTAACGCTCGGACTCATGAGAGGGAGGTCTGGGTTTCGAATCCCGACAGGACCGTCCTCCCTGACTGAGGTCTTTTCCAGGTTTTTCTCAGTCCTCATAAATGGCAAATGCCGGGGAGGTACCATAAACTTAGGCCTGGAACGTTTCCTTACTTAAATATAAATTCTTTCTCAATTTATTATTTCATCCCATGTTTCATCAGTGTCCATCGTCTGTGGTACCTCTGTAGTAAAAACGGGCGTTAAAACACCATTAATTCATTCTGAAACTAGCCTGAACTTTAAAGTTATACAAGTGTATTAAGTCTACGACACAATAATATTTTTCGAAGTTCTCTCTCTTTCTGAAGCCATTTTTGTTTCACTACGAAAATGTCTAAATGCTTGTTCTATAAAAGTCTTCAAAACTGATTACTAAGATTAACTTTTTGATTTCTTGGCTGTGTATAACATCGTATGTGCTCCTACCTAACACTCATTGCCTACATTGCATAACTACTAAACGTATTGCATTAGCTACCGGAATAACTTTATCATTATAATCAGAGGGAGCTAAATAGTGAAATGAGAAAAACATCATTGCTTTCGTGTGTCCCAAGGATTCCCAAGCCTACAAAAACCCAAATCGTATTTGCTCTTATCACCCTTGGCATTTGGTTGAAACGTAGCGTTGTTTTGTTTCTCTGAAGAATTTTATCGATTCGCGACCCTCCAAGCACCGCCCTCCGTCCTCGCCGCACCATCCGACGCCCCACTGCGTCGATAGAAAATCGCTCATGGCTATGTGCTCTGTTTACATTGCGCCCCGCAGGGTTCAAGAACGCCAGTCAACTGTCTTTTACTTTCTTTTCCTGAGCATAACATAAATACAAAGTGCATTGGTCCTACATTTTACATTCTTACTAACAGGTTCCCAGTAGCCTTATACATGTCTCTGAAACTAAGCATTTCATTTGAATTAATGCTATGAGATATCATATAGACTTAGTTCAAGTATAGTCACAAACCAATATATTTTCATATGTTATAAAAAACATTTACTGTTAGGTTTCCACATGGTTCTTAGGCAGAAACTGGACGCGAAGTAGATAAGGGCCGCGTGTTGCGTAACTGGCTGTCCTAACTTGGTCACTAAAACATGACCTCAGCTTGCAGCATTCTAAAGAAGTAAATACAAGACTTCTTTAAATGAAAATTCTTGTAGAAATCGAATAATTTTATCTATTTCAAAGGAAGAATTCTCAGCAAATATGTAGAATAATGTACAAACGAACTGCTAAATTTAAAAGGCTCAGGGTGCAAAGTTAGAGGACAATTGTTCTTTGTCAAACATCTTCTTGGTGTATAAACCGTGAAATGCAGCACAGTGACTACTCTTCTGTAAGTTCCTGAAAGTATAGTATATGGTATATCTCACACCAAGAAATATTTCTTTGGAGATATTTATGTCTTACTAAGGGCATTGAATTATATTTGTACAGTAAGATGGAATTGACAGAATTTTTCATTTGTTTGTCTGGCTGTGTTTGTTTAAAACTATAAAGATTGCAAGTAGAGGAATAAGGTGCAGGATAAAACGTCAAACCTTTTAAAGGATCCGAGGATATTCCTATACTTAAAACATGCAAATGTTTGTTTAAAGTTAAAATATTACTACAATTGTTCTTGTTATTTTTTTAAAGTTGTTCTGTTATGTACCATCCATTCGTCATGCCTACTTGTTTTTTGTGCCTTTATTTTCTTTTTACTATTGTTTACCTAATGAGCTTAACAACGTAAATTTAAAAATATTTGCATTTTCTGCAAGTACCACTTGACTTTATCTATAAAAGTGTTCGAAGTAGCTTAATTTTAAAGTTGACAAGAAATTGTGGCGGACTTTCTTGTCACTCTGATATTTTTTTTCTTTTTGGTTATTTGTTTATATTTTATTGTCTTTTAAAGCATGCCGTTTTAGATGTTTATTTGAGGCTTGAGCACTAGACTATTTTAAATTAGATTTATATTGTTGTTGCATATTTATTTATTTTACAATCATTTAAGACGATTACCGAAATATTGAAGACAATGACTATGATTTTGAAAAATGAATGATGAACCTGAAGCCCTAAGCTTCCACCTAACATTCATCCTTTGGCAAAACATACCTTAGAGGCAGTTAGTCCCTCCAGATTCGAAACTGGCCGACACCTGAAGGGGGCACCATTTTGCACTTGTACATAATGAAGCCTGAAAGAAGAGTCTTCTGAATTAAATGTATAGGTCATTTCACGCCCTGAACTGAATGGGCGTCCTTTAATAAAAACAAAATAAATACATTTTCACATGTAATGTAAATATTACAATAATGAAGCAATTTATTATAAAACGTAAATACTGTGTTAGTAGTCTATTACCCTTCTTGAGGATCTGTGACTTTATGCGTAATAAAACAGATTTTTAAATTAGAGAAAATGGAACGAATGCGCCTGTTAGCAACAAGCATTTGAAAAATTAAAATTGTGGAAATAATTTTCTTAAGATTCATTACTTGGAACATTATGAAACAGTTTATTACTTTTACAGCTTTAAAAATAATTTTAAATAACGTAAAAGACTTAATGTCAAAACGTAATCCTTCCAACTTTATATAAAGCCATTCGACAATGTCTATATTTTTGTTATACAAGGAGTGATAGATATTGACCACTCTTGTCTTAGAGAACATTGCAGCACAAGCACTTTCCATTTTCATGTTTAAAAATAACGTGCTTTTTATGACGATGTATTAAACACTTTACATTTAGAAATTGATATGAATAAAAAAAAGAGGTTGTTTCTTTAGTATTGTATTTTGTTTTGAATGCTGACAGCAGTGTGTTTAAAGGTGTCCATACATAGAGTTATTTCGTCGATTACCACCAAAATCAGCTGAATAGGGAGCGATGAAATATTTCTTGGGGCACTTCGCTTGAACTTTTGAGTTGACGGAAAACGTTGATCACCGGAAATCGAGCTGCGTTGTCAAGCACCATTGAGCAATGTATTTGCACAGCATTAATTTTATCAACCGACATGAGGTCTTCATTAACACCTTCTTTCTACTCGAGGGTCAGAAATACCTTGTATATCTCTCCTTTAGATTTACAGAGAGGTTATTTGAGCTACGGGCCGCCTAAGTGCGGCTGTTTACTGGGGAAATGCAGCCGCCGCAACCAGAAAAAGCAAAATTAGTCACTGCTCTTAAAGTTAGTATTTTTATTTTAGTGTTTACATTTTTCTGATAGCATAAAATTATATTCTATTTAAGGCTAATAATAATAAACATAAACGTGTATTATAAGAGATGCTGAAAATGATGCCAGCGTAGAAAATTTCTGTATTTCATCTAAGTTTTCTTCCGTAAGAATGTAGCGATTCGAAACACATTTCTTTTTATTGAGCGATCTTGTCTCTCGTAACTTTTTGACAAGTTGGCGAACTGTTTCTCTACCTGGAACACACTATCAGAATATTTTCTTATGAATTGTTCTACCACTTCTCTGCAAGAATTCGTTCTCTCTCTCTCTCTCTCTCTCTCTCTCTCTCACACACACACACACACATATATATATATACACACATACATACATTAGAATAACTAATGAAGAACAATTAGCACACTTGCACACAGTAACACACGAACGCACAATCATTAGCTGATAAAAATTTCAACCTAACTATACATTACTACTTGCACGAGCATTATACGGCCTTGACGACTGGTTTCTCCCAGTACGCAGTCGCGTTCTGCCAGCCATAACTCGAATAATCGCACTGTATTATTCCAGCTGTGGAAACTACAGCGTTAGAGTTTTACGTAAGGGGTAAAACTACACAATCACGTACTCTCAGGATATAAAAACGATTTCCCATTATGTAACCAAAAGTCCATGTTTTTTTGCATTAACAGCTCTTCAGACAACCTGTTTTGACAATGTACTGCTATTTAACGAATTTGGTTGACATATAACCCTAAGGTATAATTTTTAACGTGCCCGACGTAGTCAATTAGAGTCATTGAAGTGAATGTAATAACACATCTTTTGGGCCTTAAGATGCGGAAGACAGAAACGTATATTACAAAACATATGGTAAATATGATTCCTCCAAAAAATATATCATTTGATTTTGTTCAGTGACTATTATGCAGGCTCCTCAGGAATTAAAAAAATATTATGTTTTCATATACATTAATTGAAAAATGTTCAAAAATGTTTAAAAATGAAAATCGAAACTTTTTGTTCCTGGATATAGCTTTAATGATCGCGAAAAAGAAGTGAAGTAATTGACAAGGCCAAAAACTACTATCCTAAGATTTGTGTTGATTTATGCTAGAGTTAATAAAATGGCCCAGAAAATATCCGCAAAGTTCTAAGTACATGAAGTGCAAATAACGATATCATTTTTCCGTGTAGTTTGATGATGACCACAAAGTGAAAAATGGAGTAGATATATCTTCGATCAGAATTGAAAAAGGGCAATCTATAGTTGCAAAAATAAGACTAGTCATGATTAGCACGGCATTGTGCTTAAACAGAAGAAGCATTCCTCTACCGTGATTATTCCTTAGGGGGATTTTAACATAGAAGAAGTTAAATATATGATAAAGTTATGTTATTTTATTTAGCTTAATCATTTTATCATATATTTTGTGGAAATATCCCAAAATCACATACCGACACTCCCAGAGACACCTATGAAATATTCAATTTAATATTTGTTAAATTAGAGACGAAAATATATATTTTTCCTGCAATTAATACACATTTAATAATGCCTTTTGAATAACTGGTGCTCCAGTTTGAAATGAAAACACATTTAGACTTGTTTATCAAAGGTTACTATGGCTTTCAATGCTTATTACAAGACGTGAAAATAATAAGTTCTGATTGTTATCCTTGTATGTACAATCGTTTGGACATCCGCAGTTTCAAAATATAAACCATTAAAGTTTGTGAACTTGACTGTTTTTCTTTTCCTTTGCTCATGAATATCTGTAAACATTTTCTTCGTGAGCTCACCACTCTTGATTTGAAACTTTCTCCTGCTCTGCTAGGAACTGGCATTCAAGTAGTATTTCAGTTTCATATCAGTTGTTATCTTTCTCTAAGTTGGTGTTTTGTATTTCCAATTCCATTGTTTACGGTATCTTTTACGCATTTCATATTGTAGAGTTAACTGCTTATAGACAATAGTTACATCAGCATGAAGTTGATCTTGCAGCGACATGTAAAGCAGAGATAACTCCTCAAGCTTTTAGTTTGAAAAGAGACTAGAGTGCTGTCGGGTTTGAAAGTATCCGAGACCAAACATAAAAAAGAACATTACTGCTGCTACTTCTTAACTTTCGACATTCCTTTGTTCTCCTCGAGTCCAAGAGTAGTTCTCTGATGCTGCTGCCATCTTTGTTTCACTTAAGACTTACTGGATTCACCCTCTCTTTATGAGGTTCTTCTTCATTTCTTTCGTCTTCTTTTTGTCTTAGTCCCGCGCTCAGTCTCTTCGACTTTTATTTGTGTGGAAGCCTTTTTCTTTTAGACGTAGTTAAATATCGCTCCCCTAACGATGAGCAAACTTTATTTCTGTTGGGCAAACTGGAATATCTCGGCAACCGCGGAAGCGCAAACGCGAACATTGTATCGATTAAGGACTGAAAAATGAAATGGAAAGTTACACACTCCAACGGCTGTACTAACACAAGTTAGCGGGAGCGATGAATTGGCAAAGGAAAAATATTCATATTTTTATGCAAGTCTTGCAGGAGAATTTTGAATTTTCGCATCTAACACATAGAAAAATTGAGCAGATTGGAGGAATTGCTACCACATTTTTAGCCATCTGATGGTGAGCACGCAGAAGTATTAAGTTTAGCACCACTTGAGGTCCACCATTCTGCACAGGAATATGATTCTGTTAACACATACTAATTTGGTTGAGGTAACAGGTTGGATACTTCTCAAAGCAAACTTCTTATTCCATACATTTGTAACTTAATTTGTTGGGTAAACAAAATAAAAAGGGTGCGTTCGAGATGGAAATCTAAAGAGGGCCTGGTAGTCTTTTTGGTCAATGCGCCGGTATGAAATAGTCAATAGGGGTAGATCCTTTTCACTTTGTAAATACCTAGTGTCGTCCCCCCTCAATGTGATCCCATAACTAGGAAAAAGTTGTTAAAATACCCAAAATATGTCATTTGAATTGTTAATAAGGAAAGAAATGAAAACAACTCAACGGATTGGATTAGTACACGAGATCTATATTTCCTCAGTTAAGAGCCATACTTATTTATGACATGCTTTTGTTTATAATGTCAACTGGATTAACACCCACTCCGTCTTTTTTTCCCGGACTGTGTGCAGAGTACAGAGTGTACGTAAATGGTATCATATGTTTCTTTATAGCATTATTAAATCAGCTCTGTAAATTGTGCCATCAATTTTTAAATATAAATACTGGAAATGTCTAGGCTAAACATGTACCCAAGGTTATCAAATATATATCAGAGAAGATTCCTATAAGTCTCTTCAAATAATTTATTCCTAGTTGAGATCTCTTTAAAGAACAGAACAAAAACTATCATTTTGTATCTAGTTCCACAGACCACGATATCTTGCCTTCAAATTGTAACCAAAACAAAACTTTTCCTACTTGATCCCAGAAGTTCGATAGATTAAGGAAATAATACTATTGATAGGGATACTTTGACACATGCTCATAATAGCTCACATTATTTTAATGACGTACCTTATACATAAATCCAATAGTTTATATTATCCGGGGACTTACGCGTATCAGTTTCCATTATTCCAACTGGAGTATTTTATACAATGTCTATGATATATCTCCAGTAGTACAGGACACTGTTAAACTTATTCCAGTGACTCATCTTTTCTGTGACGCTCCATCATGGCTTCGAAGTTTAGTTTACGTTAACTGACGCGCCTTTTTTTTTTAGTAGTGTTTAACGCCCGTTTTCACTACTGAGGCACCACAGGCGGTGGACACTGATGATACATGAGATGAAATGATAAATTGGGAAAGGATATTTTTTTTTAAGGAAGGAAGCGTTCCAGGCTTAAGTTTAGGTACCTCCCCGGCATTTGCCAGTTATGAAGACTGAGGAAAACCTGGAAAAAACCCCAGTCAGGGAGGACGGTCCTGGCGGGATTCGAACCGCAGACCTCCCGCTCACGAGTCCGTGCCTTAACGACCTCGGCCACCCGTGGCGGTCTGACGCGCCTTAAGCATAGATATGCACATTACAAGTGACCATAACAATTTACATCATCCTGATGATGTTCATTACATGTATACGTATCACTGATAGTTTACACCATACCTGCGCGTAGGTCACTTATGGCCTCGACATTGTATTTTAGTCAGGTGCGTAAGTTACGCGTGACCATGAAGTGTTGTGTACTTTAATGTGACCAGGACAGTTGAGTTTATCCAGGGTAGGTACGTACGTGAACATGAACCTGATGCGTGTATTACACGTGACCACGAATTTTGCGTATAGTACGCGTGTCCATGCATACTTTATACGTGATCACGAGTAGACTTTAGCCAGGTGCGTAGGCACGTTACACGTGAACACGAACCAGGTGCGTGTTTTACACGTGACTACAATATTTTACCTTAGCCAGGTATGTAGATACATGACCATCAACCTGAAGTGTACTTTACTCTTGACCACTACAGTTTGCTTTAGCCAGATGCCTTGGTTGCACGTGACCATGGCCGTTTACATTAGCTAAGTGCGTATTTTGATCACGATCTTGATATGATATATACTTTCTCGATGATGCAATATACGCATTCTCCGATACTATTTTAGTGCGTTTATGACACAGTTGCAGTGCTGCGATAGTGCACACTACAAAGTTTAAAGCGCATGTTCTGTAAGAAAACTTGCATGAATAAGGTGCGCCTTGCGTTTTGCGCTTCCCTCCCCCTCGAAAATTTGGTTTGTATTTTAAATGGGGCTATATACATATTTTAGTTGGAATTTGGTGATCGCTGTGGGAGGAGGCTGGTGTGCTGGAGGAACTATTGAACTCGTGTGTCGGTTGGTCGTCGTTGTGGAGGAGAAAGGAACTCTGGCGAGTGCGGAGGGTCATGGAAGCAACAGCAGTAGCGGCGGTAGCAGCAGTGACACTCTGGACGCCGGCACCAGCGCCGCGACGCCCACAGAGGCGCCTCTGTCTACCACGTCGCCCTCGCCCGTTATGACAGGTAGCTATAACTTACACACTAAGAACATCTAAAGAATTATCAAAATAAAATCACTAGAAAGTCTGAGATTCTCGATAAATTCACGAATGTGTAGTGAACGTGGAGCTCAGACCCTTGAGTGATATTTATTAGAACTATTTCACGAATAAAATAAGAATTTAAATATAATTCCTCTAAACTTGGCTTACAAAACTTTAATAATTGCACTTAACCTTTTCAAGCAATCTTGTGACAGAAGAATGCCGATTGTCAGTAACGCCAATAGAGAAGAGCAAAATACAGGTTTAGGACTATTGCATGAATAGAATAAGAATAAAAGTTATATATTATATTTGAAAGTCGCGCACAGAATATTAACAATTGTATTAAATGTTATACTTATGAATATCTTTTCTATTCAGAAACCGTGAGACTGAAATGAACAAAAGTTGACTATTACAATCGCTTATGTTCGATTTTTTAATACCAAGTGAGGGGGAAAAAAGTAATATAGAGTGTCTCTATTTTTCTGTGTATTCTGTGGTTGAAATTCCTAATGATAAGATCAATTTGCACATTTAACGCATCACCAAAACGCTTTGAAGAACTCTCCATTTTGCGTTATGATTGTCGATTGTCTATGCTTTTGTTGCTATCAATAGCTCCCTGCCAAAAGTGGTCAGTGATGCGTGTTCAGGAATTATATAGTGGAGATAGAGTTGGCTACATTGACCACAAGACAAATGCTCGTCGCGTGATAAAACGGACTTGATAATTTTTTCGATAAATTTACCCCGTAATGCAGCTGTGATCAAAATCAAAATTTTGTTTCGTTTCATTGGTCGATTTTAAGATGACGTCATAGGAGTGAAATAGTTTATAAGAGTTTATTCTCTTGTCGTATTAATGATATGCTTGACAACTGAAACGGTAAAATGTAAATCAAAGTAGCTTAGCATATCTTGAGCAAACGGAAACTTGGTTGACAGATTAATAGTAGCATTTTGGACGTTTACATCTTTCCGTAAGCAGTGATGGTATCAACTTAGGATGTGTCTAGTTTTTGTTTCATCTTTCCGGAAAAGAGTAATAGCCACGGTGTTTATATTGTAGCTCTAGCCTGGAAATATGTTTAAGGCTATACACCTTTAGAATAATTCAGACGAGACACATTTATAGGAGTTAAGTGCCCGTAGCCTCTAAACATCGACCCAAAGAAAGCTTCATTGATTCATGAGTGTTTGATTATAATTGATTGCATTAATTGCGGTAATAATATTGTGTTTATGAAACTGGAGAAGGCAGTTGTTTAAACATAAGCATGTGAATAAGTACTTAGCACCTTGTTGTCTTTTGAATTAAAAAAAATATATTGAATATATTTTTTTTTTGTTATAACTATTCTGATGTCTCTTGTTCCATTTATTTCTCCTATATTTCTAAAAAAAAGCAACTTTTCATTTCATTTCAACCTAGTAACACTCATTATTTCTCTAAAAAAAGTTGCAGGAAATTGTGGATTCAAGTTAAACTCATAGCAGGAAAGTCGATACGGTTTGGCGTCAAATTTTATTTGAACTCCTAAGTTCAACTTTGCTCTCTCGGTCAATTCAAAAGAAGAAAGTTGAGGAGAAAGTCCACTCGCCTTAAGCACTCCACTCCAGGAAACTATCCATGCCTGAATTAGGTTTAAAGGATATATGCTAAAAATATATCCTAACCTTCTGAAATGTTTGGGATAAAAAGAATATTATTTGTTTTTGAGCAGTACTTGATGCAGTAGTTGCTGATTATACTAGGCAGATTCTATTAGCATTGATCTCTTTTATTTCATTTCCAAATAGATTCATACTAAGAGAACTGTTCACTTATGACGATTTCCTGGCATAAATATATTTATCTGAGAGATCATGTAAAAAATTCGGTGAATAAAAAAATCGTTCCTGGTGGTCTAGTGGTAACCATACATGCCTCTTAGACCCAAGATCGCGAGTTCAATCCCGGCCAGGGTCGACGGATTTTTTCGGGAGTAAAAATTCTAAGTATGGCTTCCTTCGAAAGGGCAGTGAATCTGTGGATCCCATGTCGTAGTTTACGGCTCGAAAAAGAACCACAAGACAAATAATTGTCTGAAGACTAAAAGAAGAAGCTTTTGAGCAATATTTATCGGCCGTTTCAGGCCCTGAATTCAATGGGACGCTGATGACCCGAGATGTTAAAGATCGTCCATAGATAAACTAAATCAACAATCAACAACTGTGAATAAAACGTCAGCTAGTTTATGTTTCATCAATGTTCACCGCCTCTTATGCCTAAGTAGTTAAAATGGGCGTTAAACACTATTAAAAATCATCAATAAAAAGTACACAAAATATACGCTCTATTTAAATATAATTTTAGTATTGATAAGGGAAAATACGCTTTCGTAAAATGCTAGAGTTTCATTTTCCTCCCAATATTACGATTTTTTTAAAGTAAATTTTCAATCTTTTTTATTTTTCCCTCCTTGACCGATACACGTCTATATTCAGATTCTCTGGAGTTAACATTTCCAATTTTACTGCGCGTTTCACGTAGAACTGATAATATTAGAAACAATATCAGTAGTAATGATATTAGTAACATAATTATAAATGTCATTAATAATATTTGTAATAATATTACCAATTCTAATAACATTAGTAATAATTTTATCATATATTCCGTTGTTTTCTTTTTATTTGATACAACTACCTATTTAGAAGGTGTCCCGTAATTCACGAACAGCAGTCACATACTGCAATTCCTGGATAAAAAAGGAAGAAGAAAATGTTAGTGACAAAATATCATCCGATGAATTTTTAATTGCACAACTTGGCAACACCGCATAAAGCAGAAGTCTTAGTAAACTTATTACATGGGCTTTACTTAATGTCATGTTATCTTAATTGGTAAATGTCGAGAGCTTAGACTTGGTACTTATGCACGCAGGTTCTAACCACATCCTTCCGTCTTTTTTTTTAAAAAAAAGTATTTTAATTTCTTTGCAGTATCAATAAATGTTATGCAAGTCTGATTTTCAATGTGATACATTCTCCCTTTTGCGTTTAGTTTCGGTGGCGATCTTTTCCTTACCCTGGCCCTTTCAATCAAATGCAGAACTTCAGAAGACTCTATTATACAGGATATTTCTCTCTCGGCACCTGTGAGAGACAGTATTTTGGGGCCTCTAGCGAGAGAATCACTCTGCAATGCCGTCTATACCTGCATCATCTAATGCTAACGAAATAAATTATTTCAGTGCACAATTGTCAGATAATACTATCGAACACGGAAAGTCACATATTTCTTAATATTGAATAAGATGAGTTTTGCTTGAAATTTCGTCATAAATCAGAAACTTTTGCACGAACTATCATAACGTATCTGAAGAATTCTGCATTTAATAGTAGACTTCTGGACTCTCTGGAAGCAGACTTTTATTTAAAAAAAAAATTCAAATCGAAATATAGCAGAGGAAGCACGGATTCCTATAGTTAACTTATTTTTAAATTGTTTAATATGGCAAATAGCCTCGTACATTCGTGTGCGAATTACTTAATGTGAACAAGCAAGAAAATACAATTGTATAAGTATTCAGTGCTAATAATGGTTCCCTACAATTCTACTCCACATTATTAGATATTCATTGCTGAGGTAGTAAATTGTAGTTATTACTTCTATTGGTTGTACTAGAAGATAAAAATTTTGTTTGTGCTTTTAGGTCTTTTAACATTTTATTTAGCAAGCATAGTTTTATAGTGGTTATCACACCTAAGAAGAGAAGTAATGTCAAAACCCTAAATGAATTTAGCAATATGACTCAGAGACAGACAGCAGCTGAATATAATGTAAGACTGGATAATTAGAAGGAAAAATGATATTGGGTTAATTTCACCTCAAAGGAAAGGGCAATGTGGCCGAAAACGAAAAATGCCCAGGAAAGATGATACCTCTCTAATCAGAACCAGCAGAAATTAATGCTCTAAAGAAGTTTTGATTTACAAAAAGTTTTGGAGGCTGCAGGGGTGAAAATCGATCTTAAACAGTGCGCAGGCGACTTCTAGAAGCTGTAAGGAAAGCTCGAAGACAGAGCAGAAATAAGCTATTGACATATTCTACGAAGAAAAAGAGATTGTCATGGGCTAAAAAATATTAGAACCAGACACTAGAAGAGTGCAGAAAGATCCTATTTTCTGATGAAAATCATTTTGAAGTATTGGGATTGAATGTCTCGCATGTAAGGAGAAGCAATGAAGAGAAAATCTCGCCGAAGCACATCAAGCAGATGGTAAAGTTTCCACAAAAGATGTTTTGAGGCTGCTTTGCATTCACAGGTACAAAATGTTTGACTCCTATTGACGGAATAATAAACAGCGACACGTACATCCTAATTTTAAAGAAAAGAGCCGCCCCAGAACTGAAGATTATCAGAGGAACTGGACATTAAATATGCAATTTGTTAGCAAGACCTTGCCCCGTGTCTGCATCGAAGAATGTTAAAAGACTTCAGTGTTTGGACTGGCCTGGAAATTCACCGGATCTCAACCCTATAGAGAATCTTTGGACGATTGTCAAGAAACGGGCTAGGAAAATAGACTGCACCATCAAGGAAAAGATGATTTGTGCTGTGATAAAAGTGTGGTTTCATGATCCAGAAGTACGTGAAATATGTAAGAAACTCGTTGACTCTGTGCTAAAACGAGTGAAAATAGTAATTAAGGCCAAGGGGGAGGGGGACAAATTAAATACAATGTATATTAAAAAAAGTAATATTGAAATTTTGTGAAATAATTAAACAAAATAGTGCAACATCTTTGTTCACATTAATTTGCTCAAGGGTGTTTTACACCAAAAGAACAAGTTTGTGTGATTAACTGTCGAATTCTTCAGATAAACACAGGTAGCCAAATGGTTGCAATGTACAATTAAACGTTTATCACGGTTACCAGTAAACTGATTTAGAATTAATAGACACTAATAACTATCAACTTTCCATACAACACAAGAAACTAAATAATGTTGAAACATTAGGCATCACTTTCTGAGTTTTCATCACCACAATGCACATATACAATTAAATTTATTTTTGTTATAATGCAAACATCTGAACAGCGAATATTAATAGTACAATCCTCCGACCATTTGTTTGTTTTTATCGCAAACTCAAAATTCAAACATAACCTTTGTTCTGGCTGTCAGAAAGAAAGAAAAAAAAAACTTGACTTCTGTCACTAGGAGTTCATTTTACAATCTTTTCTAAAAAGTCAAAATTATTAAAACTAGAGCTATTTGAACAAACTAACCAATTATCTGCCACAAAGTCATAAAATATGAACGAGTAAAAGTGAAATGTTTTTGTAGTTAAAATATTATTTATTTTCTTCAAAAAAGAATATTACCTAATACAAAAATGCGATTGGACTATTGTGTGTTCATCAAATAAATGAGCTAACAGCTAGTAAGCGACATGAAAATTCCGAAATATTGTAGAGAAAGAACAACTGGGAAGTAGCAAACAGCAGTCTGAAACATTTTATTAGTTTTTTGCTTTCGGCCTACTTGAGATCACAAAAGTTACAGCTCAAGAATTACATTTTTGTATAATAATACTCTTTTTTGTGGTTTTGAACTACATAATATGAAAAGGTATTTATAGAAGAAAAATCTGCAAAATTTTTCAGAGTTTAATAATTTTTTTTTTTGATTCCTTGAATTTGACAGGGTCAGATAATGTTGTCACTCTTCCGCTATGTAACAAGGATTTGACATATATAGACCTCGGATTTTACATTAGATTTAAAACTGCTTTTTTCCCTTTAGGGGTAAACTAAAGCTTGTTAAATATCTTCGCGTTTGGTAGTAATGGTATTGATCCTTAAATTACTCCTTGTCTCATTGTGAGATATTTTAAGGTTTCAGGGCCTAAAATTCTAATTTTTTTATATTTCAAATACTATTTTTAAATTTTTCCGGTAGCAATGAAATGGAAAGTTTTTAATATGATGGGGTGGGCTTGGTTCAAAGACCTTGTAACAGTTTGATTGTAGGAATTATTTCCTGGAACGTTAATGGTTTTGTTGAGAACTTGAGTAGGTAGGGAAACAGAACAGTGTCCTTGTGAGACCTTGGGCTCTCCAATACACGTTGTGAGAGGGTTAGAATGAGAGGCAGCGCAGAGTGTAACAGTGTGATGTACGCATCCAGGACGTAGTGCGGTTTTTTCTAGAGGTGCTAATTTATGTTGTATTTAATCCAAAATAAAACTGTGTAGTACCGAAACAGAACCAGAAGCGCGTTCATTCTGCTGTGGATCTCGTCTGTTTGTCATTGAGCTGTAATGGAAAAATTATATTTTACCTATTATCGCAAAGAGGTAAGGAAAAAAGAAAAACACGTAACAACGATACAAATTTGAAGTGTTTAAAGAACAGAAGTTAAAATGCAGAGTACAATAAGAAAGGTTTAAGATAAGTTTAGGGATAAATGTGTAAATGTAGTGAAAACAAACTCTGAATTTCATATTTTGAGTAACTTTTATATGCTAAATGGAGAGGACGTACTTCTCCCTAAAGAAACTAACTTGACAAAAATTACTAAAATTAAATTTGTACCCAATTACTTCGATAAGGGTTTATGTAAAAAACTAAAATGGTCTTCTACGACAAAAGATAAAGTTTCACAACAGAAAAGTGACAGGAAGCCATTGCTATTTATTCCGATACCAATTAAGAATAAATGTTTTTGTATATTCATCGCTTAGTAATTAATTTAATTATAACAGTGGCACTTACATGTGAGCAATAAGGCCGTTGATTTCATTAGAATTATTCATAATTTAAAACATAAAAAATAAGTTTTTGATCAAAATGCTTTTTACTGTATTTTCACTGTATACTCTAATGCTTAGGTAATGAATGAATTGCATGGTTATTGTAGTTTGAGTAGGCAGGTTTGAGGATGTGACTATTTTTAGGAACCTAGAAGTTGGATTTTAAAGGTGTAAAATCTATGGACTACATATGAATACAAACGTATATTTAAACACAACAGTTACTGAGAGGAATGAAAGCATTTGCTAAAACTTCCATGGAAGTACGTGCATAGGAGTAATTAAATTGTTAAACTTACCTAGAATAACGGGAAAATTAATAGAAATAGTATTAAGAGATGCTGAAATCAAAGGAAGAAGGATAAATTGCTACGTGTGCTTACGTCACGGTTGTACATATAGTAAGAAATACACAAGAAACGGGAATGTAAGGGATAACACGGCCATGTTAAAGTATAGTGACGTCAGAAAAACCATGCTAACAATGCAACAATCAAAAAAATATAATTAGTAATCAACTCATATACTCATACACTAATCTAGAGTTAACCTCGGGTAAATTCTAGAAACCGGGAGTTTACCATTGCACTTGCGAATACGATCTATAATAATATATGCATCATTCTCCGTAATTAAACTTGCTGTAATAATATGTACACTCACTTTTTGGGAAGTTTTTATGATTTTATAAATGCGTGTTCCGCGAAGGAGGTTTCAATGAAGATAGCAAAAACTTTGATGGAAAAACACAATAAAGGAAGACTGGCAGTAAATGAGGGCTAAAGTTAAGATATTTTACTGTTACTGTACCAAATGGAAGATATTTTCAATTCATTACAGACTGTTATGGTGAAGCCACAGGTCAGATGTGATATAAGTTAAGTAATTTTGTACGTCACAAACATCTTTATTTTTTTTTTAATGGCCTTTAACGCCCGTTTTAAACACTGAGGGATCACAGACGGTGGAGACTAATGATTTATGAAATGGACTAATAAATGTGGAAAGTACAAACGTCTTTAAAAATGTAAACCGTAGATAAACTTATGTCACGAAATATCTGGATTTAGGAATGGTGGTAAGATTAGGTTAGGGAGACAGGTTTAGTTCTAACTGTAGTGAAATGACAAATCAATAATAAAATTTTCCACATTAATTCCATCATAATCGTGTTGTCCATAATTCTGTACGGTAAGGTGCTTTTGCTTTTAGCATCTTGTGTATGTATGGCGATTTGTGCTTTTAAAAGTTCTTAAGGACTTTATATGTTCCTTAATTTCGGTTCTTTAATCGTTGGCGATACAGAGCTGTTACGAGCAGAGTGTAATTCAAAAGGCAATTTGTTTAAAAGCAGTAAATTGTGTTTAGTTTTACTTCTCAGAATTATTTATTGCTGGTAAACCAAGCTTTAAGTATTAACATGCAGAATATATGTGAGGTAGTGCAAAATGACGAGTAAAGTGTACAGATACAGAAGACGACATGCCTATTTGCTTCGTTTCCATTTCCTCTTTGTATCAACACTCTCCTACATGACTGCAATAAATCAGTTTACCTGTGCACTCGTCCGCTTTTTACAAAGCGCATATCAATTTTACCATGGTTGCCTTCACAACCTTTCCTATTTCTGACTGCACACACTTAGATATCAAGCAACTTTCATTTTTAGTTTAGTACGTATGTAACGATTGGCTGCCTAAGCTCCCAAAGCCCCCCCCCCCCAAAGGCTGTTTGCTAGTTTATTAGCTGCATGAAGAATTTGTTTCCGTATGTCTTGCATCACGTATCGTCAATGAAAATGGCTTCATAAACACCGGCGTGTTTGGGAAAGTAACAGAAAAGTACGGAGTCGGCGAGAGCAATAATAAACCTTGTGATCTGTGTATTAAGATTACAGACCACCTTTATCCATTACATTTGTTAGCATAATCATTAAGTATATTTTAAAATGTAGTAAAACTTGAACTTAGATTATGCATTTATAATGAATAAAACATCAACAGCATAACAGAAAAAATACTATGCACCTTACTTTTATTTATTTACATTATATTATAATGCGCATCTGGTTTTGACTGACCACGTTTATACAGAAATCTTATTATGTGCACATGGAAGCGTTAAGATGTACGCAAGAAATCTGTGAATTCTTCAGTACATGCACTATAAAATGTATTGTAGTACTTATTCAAGCTACTTTTATTTGGAATTAATTTCATCTTATTAACATGATGCCCACATGTTCTTCAAATTAACATGCTCATGCCCTTTGCAATTGATTGATTTCACAAATATTTAGGTAGTGCACATTTTCAAGCTGTGTCTTACAACAAAAATATGCAGAAGTCAATAAAAATAGTTCTATCAATTGATCTCAATGCTGTCTTTCTTCCGAGTAGAGCACACAAGCGAAATAACCAAGTAATGTCCTTGATTACGTACTTGAAACGTCCATGACTTGCATTCAGAAACATTTATCTCGTTTAACAAAATACAAACAAATAAAATAGACACATAAAATTATTCATGGCAGTGTGTATGTTATTTAACACTCACATCGCTGCAGCAGCTAAAGTACTGACGTTTTATCCATTATATGAAATGAAAATTGATAATGCTGGTCGTCAGGATAGGGATTTATTTCACTCTAGCGATGATTGGACATTTTTACAGGCACGCCTTATTTTGAAGAACAGGATTGGGCTTTAGTAGTAACAATTGGTGACTCCATGTAGAGTCAAACGTTGTTTACCACTGCCAGTATCAATTTTCGCCGCGATAATTTGAGTTCTGTAATTGAAAGTATATATACTTAGTATCTTGATTCCCCTAGTTAATCAGATATTAATTAGGTTCCCGTAATTCACAGCAAAAGGGCCCCATTTGCCAAGAAAAATGATGCCGAGCTGTTATCGTATGTTTCCAGTTATATTAATTAATAAATAATATTTTACTCCTAATTGTAGAAAATGTCCAAAGTGTCTGTACTGAAACAAAATCAATATCTCATTAACCAGCAAAGTGCAGATCTTATATTATATGCTTTAAATTCATATATAAAAGTTGCCCAAATGAATGTGAGACTTTGATTCTTTCTGCAATGGTTTATTGGTAAGAATGTGTGGATATACAGGTAGTAGCAGCGATAACTACGCAAATTAGCCTTGTCCGTTCAAGCAACATCTCAGAACGCCACTAGATTAAGAATACCCTTAGCAAAGAAGTCCATGTGGCTATGGACCAATCTTAAGGGCATCACAGAGCTCAGCATCGTTGGAGAATGTTCCCATACATTGAAACAATCTCTGCGGCCCACCCTCACTGAAATATAAATATGATATATATGTTGTAAACCTAATCATATGCTGTGTATTTTAATTTGTAATGTGTATATATACATACATATGTAATATGTGTATATATACATACATGCGTGTGTACGTGTAATTTTAATCTATTAATTGTATCTCGCCAAAAGAAAAAGTTATCTGGTGTAACTGTCTACAGTAGCCCAGCCAGAAAAGGGGCAAAGCCGTTTGTACAGTTAACTTTAATCCAACAAATGTAAATATTTTTTTTAAACTTTCAAATAGTGGCATGTGTTGACAGGTGAGGCTGAACCAGTCAAAAGTAGATGTATATTTTGAATTTTTAAAGTAAAGCGCCAGACTTGCGCGTGCTTGTGTATTCCCCCTTTGTCTTTCTGAAGGCAACATTGAGTTAATTTGAATCTAATATATAAGGAGATGTTTGTTCCGCTGGATTATCAGAAGTTCAGTTGACCATCAGTTCAGAGGATCAAATCAGCCCATATCAGTTCACATAGTCAGATAATCAGATTCAGGTCGTCTTCATGAAGTAGCGGGTGCTTAATTTATACTCGACATAGCCAAGTTCTATCGTACGCAGAACACTAGAGGACGCGAAAGATCTTGCAAACAATAAATTACCTTATATTTATATCGTATCGCGAGTGTTAACACAGTTGATATCTTCTTCCAGTCCTGAGCACAAGTCATAAAATAGCGGAAAAAACCCTGAGATATTGTTGTCATGAACCGTGGGCAACAATACCAAAGCGATCTATAGTCAATTAACGATACGCCGCTACAAAATATGGTGATCAGCAACTAAATCGCTTCGGAATTGGCGACCAACCTGTCGCCATGGACCAATAAATTTCGGTTCCATTAATACAATCTGCATTCAACATTTGAACAAGTACTCGCTATGCATTTTGGGTGACTTCATATTGGTGACCGTTCCAATCCAAAGTGGTTATGCATTTGAAAACAGAACAAACGTATCTAACAAAGCAAACATATTGAAGCAATGATCTTAGTCTCATTTGAGCAGCCCTTGTGTTTCTTGAGTTATGCAAAATTTTTCAACAGAACGTCTTTCATTTCAGATAGACGTCTAATCGCAATCATCGTAAGTCGTCACTCTTTTGTCTGAACCCTTTTTATAAATGTGTTTAAACTCTACTCTTTGGAGATAAAACATGAGATTTAAGGTAATATTGCTAGCTGGAGTTGGATTAGTTTGTATTAATCTATTTCAGCAAACTTTAAGTCTATAATCGCCTGTGGTGCCTCTGTAGCAAAAGCGGGCGTTAAACACTATTCGTTCGTTTAAGTCTATAGCTTCACGACATTAATAGCTCATTTCTTCCAGTTGATTGACTTACGCGAGTTCTCCTTAATATAGCTTTATTTTATACAAATGGTAACAAATAAACATTTGGTTAATTGGTATTTCTGAATTGTATTATTTCGAATTGGTTTCGTGTGTTCATAGCAATATTTGTGAAAGTATTATTATTATTTGAAAATTCGGCTAGCACAATAGATTGGCCAAATAATAATTTGTAAGAATATATTTAAAAAATACATTACAATAATACAATGTAAAAACGACTAGAAACAACTGTTTAAAAAATTCAACGTTTATACCTAATTTTAAAGTAGTACATTCTTACTATGTTAATAATTACATTAATATGCTTTCATAACGTCTTTATAAGTACTTCA
The DNA here is from genome assembly GCA_030762175.1 of Metallyticus violacea. Classification (NCBI taxonomy): domain Eukaryota; kingdom Metazoa; phylum Arthropoda; class Insecta; order Mantodea; family Metallyticidae; genus Metallyticus; species Metallyticus violacea. Next base: position 95,420,058 of record CM060833.1, on the reverse strand, counting down.
AATTTATTCGGTTCTTTAATGGTACCTCAAAATTAGTTCATTGTCAGGAATTTTCATA
>CM060833.1:94995000-95412500 GCA_030762175.1 Metallyticus violacea | reverse complement strand
TTACTATAATACTACGGAATATTATGTTGTAATTACTGGAAGTGAAATAATATTACCAATTGCATTATTCGAAATGGAGGAAATTATAAAATCACATGACTTAGAATATCCTCTCAAAAACATAGGTTATGGCCTTCTGATTATTGAAAATGAACTAATTGACAAATTATATCCTTAACTTTCTTTGCTGTAGAGTACCCTGTTTTCCTGACAATGATTTACATAAAACATTTATAAAATTAACGTTATTGTTATTTAAAAAAACAAAGCTAGGAAAAAATTAAATTGAACTATTACGTTTCCTACTCTTTATATGGAATAAAGGTTTCACTCTTAAAGTAGAAGATGAAAGAAGACTCCAAATAGCAGAAATTATTTTTCTGAGAAGAAAGAAGAAGAAGGAAGAACTGAAGTAGAGAGAAGTGAAGGTATAAGAAGACATTTATAGGTTGAGAACATAAATGACATAATGGTGAAAAGAAGAAGCGCATGTGGGCTTTTTGGAGAGAAGGGTTACGTAATAAAATTTTGAAATCAAAACTAACAGGAAGTCGTTTAAAGAAGAGATTGTTGGATCGTCTTTGTTGGAGACGAAATGGGTCTATATTTCCAATATGTGAAATAGAAAAAGAATAGGATGATGATTATTATACGGCATTATTAGCTAAAAATATTGAGCGGTCTGTAGTATAACTTCAGAAGATAGTTGAAATGTGAACTTGAACAGCAATGATCAACTTATGAAAACAATTGAATACATCATACAAAGACCATACAATTTTGTTTAAAACTATTTAAGTGTTTATATAAGCAAATAACTGCTGAGTGGTACATGCATTGCCAACAAATGGATATCTTTCAAAGTAGTTCTACATGAGCTAAGTTCTCTCTGATGTAACATATATGTTGCGCTCTGCGAGAATGTTCTTCGATTTTAGATAAATCGATAACATATTGAAGCCAATTCTGAAATGACGTATGTTGGAGAACAATGACAAATTTACAAAATGAAATCCACGGCAAGGACTCTTAAAGTCTGTAACGGAGGTAGCAACCGAAGCGAAAACCAGTCATTTCAAAGATTGCGCTTGTCGACATGAGCTGTTAAACAAGTATAATGTTTAATGAGGTCGTTATTGGCTTTTATAATAGTATTCAAATGTGGGCACCGGCTTCCCCTTCCATTATTATATTTCAGGACCCTTTTTGACAAAGAAAACTGCATTCAACATTTTCATAGATCTAAACAAAGTATTTCTCTTTGCCTGGCCATTCTGTACTCCAAGTGCTAAAACTGTATTTCTTCCCTTCTTTATTTCCCTTCGTCTTTTCTTTCTTCCTACCTTCTTTGTCATTTTTCACTCATATTTTAGTTTTATTTATGTAACTCTAATTTCCATCTTCACTATATTCATTACTAGACACTTTGTATTTCTGAATATGGTCTTACTGTGCAATTTCACATCCCTTTCATGGGAAATATACTTTAAAATAAAAAATATTTTAAGTATACTCTTAAATTTTCGCTGAATTATGTCTGTATTATAAAAACATCGTGGTTTAGGTCAAATTGAGTATTCATGTAAAGAAAATAATTTCAAAATATTTTTAAGAATAATTTTAAATTTTCGCTGAATTATGTTTGTATTATCAAAACATTGAGTACTAGATAAAATTGAGCATTCATGTAAAGAAAATAATTTCAAAATGTGTCAGATAGTTATAAATAAGTTAGATTAAAGAGTTGGTTTCTAGATAAAATTTCAGTCGCAGTTTCAATTACTTCTCCTGAAATGTCGTAAATTTGAGTAGTTGCTCTTACGTTCTGGATCGTTAATTTTGTTGATGGAACTAATGGAGTTGTATTTTCCATTACCGACATTTTCACAAGTATAGTCACTTTAAGACAATGTTCTGTTGCATAGACAGGGCTTTCATTTCAAAACTCGCCAATGTGAATAACGACCAGTTTAAAATAATTTTAATAAAAAACGCATAAAGTTAGATATTGAGGAAGAAGTTTAAAAACAGTGTTTACTACATTTTAGATTTATCCCCTTCACCCCAACCACTTCCACTTTAAAACTTCAACTCTTATGGTACTTTCAATTTTAAAGAGGAACCAATTCTTATTACATCATTTGTTTTATATTATTCCTTGGCAAACGAAATTGTTGATATTATTGTTTGAATTTGAACAGAACAAAACTACAAAAAATGTTGAGTTCATTAACATCTCAGGTCATCAGCCACCGATTCAATTCAGGGCGTGAGACGGTCGATAAATTTTGCTGAGTCCTCTTTTTTCTACTTGAGTTCTTTCGACTTGAAGTTCTTTTTCGTGCCGTAAATGTACGACACGGAACCCACGGCTCTACTTCCCTTCCGAACTAAGCCATACTTAGGATTTTTACTCCCGAAAAAATCCATCGATCCTGGCCGGGTTTGAACCCGCGATCTTGGATTTAGAAGGCAAGTATGGTTACTACTTCACCACCAGGACCTACGAATTGTTAATGTATTAATAGTGTTCTGGTGCTAAATTATTTAAAAAAACATTGAGTATATCCTACAAGAAAGAATAGACAATTTAATCAACATGGTTTTTTTTTTATCTACGTTGAGTTTTTTTTTGTTTAATTTTAAACTCAGACTGGGAAGGTTTGAAATGAAAACGCTGTATAATATAAGTTTTATATATATTCTACGTTGAGTTTTTTTTGTTTAATTTTAAATATTTTATATATATATATATATATATATATATATATATATATATATATATATATATATTAAACTTATATTATACAGCGTTTTCATTTCAAACCTTCCCAGTCTGAGTTTAAAATTAAACAAAAAAAAAACTCAACGTAGATAAAAAAACCATGTTGATTAAATTGTCTATTCTTTCTTGTAGGTTATACTCAAATGTTTTTTTAAATAATTATATATATATATATATATTCTGGAATATTCTGAATGGGAAGAAAACTGCAGATATTTAAAACAAAAACGAGAAAACGACTGACGGTCATGAACAAGCATCAGTGGAATAAAACAGTTTAAAACTAAAATCAATCTTAGGAGAGTAGATTTCTGGGAATGGTCAAAGAAAATTAAACATAGAACAAAATATAAATTGACAGGAATAAACGTTTTAAGAGGCAAATGAAATGCTTTGGTTTAATTGTTTTCAGTTAAAATAAGTATGTAAATAAGATATAACTGATTGAATACACTTCCTGGTACCAGAAATTATTGTCTAGTATTGCGGGTATCGATTAATTGAAGCTTTTTGATACAAAAGTAATTAATGGTAAATGAATTAGTATTTCAGGTCAAAAGGGGGGGGGGGCAGTGGAAAACGTAAATGAAAGAGGCCTGTAAAGGGGCAAAGGATGAAAAATGTTTAAAAGAAGAATGAATTAGAAAGAAAATATATAATTTAATATTCAATTGCCATTTAAAAAATTTGGATTTCAATAGATGAGCGACTAGCTTAAGAATATATCATGAAATGAAGAAAGGTCAACGGAACCGAGCTCTTCCGTCTGCTGATATTGCTTTGTTAGTACGGAAACATTCCTTGGGATCAGCACATTAATAGTTATTGTGCATCTGAGGAGGAAACGTCAGAAAAATCCACAAGGGGTCGTTGTCTGAAAGTCTGAGGTAAGCGCATGACTGAGGCGTTACATCATTATTGCTGCGCCAGGAAGATCAACGAACTTGGCCTTCATGACTCCGCAGTCGGAACCTTTCACCATGTGGTGCAACGGATATCACTACTAATTAAAATCAAACGTTTGCAATATGTCAATGCTCCATCAATAATGACCCAGAGATATGAAATTCATGTTCTTAATTATTATCACGCTACGAACATACACTTAAGTGAACATACATGGATGGCTACCAACCTGTAAATCTGTTTGCTTATAGTAATGGATCCAGTTGGAAAGACTAGTCGCCATTATTGACTAGTGCGTTATTACTGACAAATTTTAAATTACTGCTATTGTTGACCGCACAATTTTCAATAATAATCATTTGTCACAGAAGAAATACAATAAAGGAACGTCGAACCGCTGCTACTTTATGACACGCCCGTAGCAGTTTTATTGTTTATTGACTTCAGGGCTGGCAAATACTGACATTCGGTGTTTATTCTCTGAATATATTTCCAAGTTAGAATAATCATTTCAGTTGGTTCAAATCTTCCACTACTGAAAGGGAAATAATTTTATTCTGTTTATTTTAAGAGATGATTATTGCTGAACCGAAGCAAATAAATATAAAGTAATATTAAGAAGAAAAGTTTACGAACCGAGCGATATCCAGACTTTCTTCTGTAGATTATATTGCATTGCATTCTGTTTTTCCCTATTTTTGCGTATTGTTTTCATGGTATTTATAACAAGGAGAGAAAAATGATTTTTTTACATACAGAATAGAGAAATAAAGTTTATTGCATATTTCCCCGATATTCTTGTATTGAAGAATAAACATAAATTTAAAGAAAGTAGAAGTTCCCTTGCGCCCACTCCTTCTTGTTTAGATTATTTATTTTTTCTTTTATCTATATGCATAAAAGCAAGGCAAGGAAAAAATCCAAATTAATATCTCAACAATTTGAGGAAGTCAAGTTTATTGATCATTACAGTTTACTTTTTGAACGAGGATTGTAAAACAAAAGAAAAGCGAACAAATTAAACATGCATTTGTTGATATCAAGTTATGTAATAGAGGATAAAGTGAAAAGCGAGAATCAATTGTAAATGCTTGCGATTCTTTAGTTTAATGTACACCGCCACGGGTGGCCGAGGTCGTTAAGGCACGGACTCGTGAGCGGGAGGTCTCGGTTCGAATCCCGCCAGGACCGTCCTCCCTGGCTGAGGTTTTTTCCAGGCTTTCCTCAGTCTTCATAACTGGCAAATGCCGGGGAGGTACCTAAACTTAGGCCTGGAACGCTTCCTTCCTTAAAAAAATCCTTTCCCAATATATCATTTCATTTCATGTATCATCAGTGTCCACCGCCTGTGGTGCCTCAGTAGTAAAAAGGGGCGTTAAACACTACTCAAAAAAAGTTTAATGTATTTATCTAAAACAACAACAATAAAAGGTACATATATTGAGCCTACTAAATCTCATGTTATTGCATCCTTAGTCTGTCGTTATTTCTACCTAAATATGTTTTAATTTGTTTGGTGTATTATACTAAACACTTGGAGTTGTTTTAAATCTGTCGTGATTTTCTCTTATTTTCCAGAGAATTTATCTATGGATGAATGACGTAAAACTTGCATTTCCACGATTTTATTCCCCACTTTTATCTTTAGTGCATATTCCATGTAAATACAATAATAATGGTTCTAAAAAGTTACCTAATGTAGTTATTACCGAGCTGGGTAGCTCAGATGGGTAGCTCAGATGGAGCTCAGTTGACATTCATATTCGGGAGTTCACGGGTTCGTTCCCTTTGGGCGGACAATCCTGAGTGGTTTCCTTCATTCTTTAGGCGTATGCAGGGATGAATATTTTTATTATTCCACATATTTTCCTCTCTTCCATATATTATTTCATTCCGTTAGTTTTCTTACAGGATCGAAAATGCCAGGGCGAGGTAGAGTGACGCGGTATGATGGTGGCATGCGCTTTGGAAAGGTTCTGTTCCGGCTTCTGGAATGGAAGCGTACTTTCGAGTGTCCACCGGCCTCGGGGTGCTTTATTTGAAAACATGTTAAGGACCCAATCACGTCCGCGCAATTGTCATTTGTGAATTCTGGCCATACAGTATCTCCCATGCCTCATCCCTTCCTGCCAGTTTTTTTTTTTTTTGAGTAGTGTTTAACGCCCGTTTTTACTACTGAGGCACCACAGGCGGTGGACACTGGTGATACATGAAATGAAATGATAAATTGGGAAAGGATATTTTTTTTTTTTTAAGGAAGGAAGCGTTCCAGGCCTAAGTTTAGGTACCTCCCCGGCATTTGCCAGTTATGAAGACTGAGGAAAACCTGGAAAAAACTCCAGTCAGGGAGGACGGTCCTGGCGGGATTCGAACCGCAGACCTCCCGCTCACGAGTCCGTGCCTTAACGACCTCGGCCACCCGTGGCGGTTTCCTGCCAGTGTGACCCATTGGGAGCTTAGGTACAAACGGCCTGCCATGAGCAAGGCTAAAGTGCAAAAGTATACTTCCTCGCCGCAACCAATGTGTAATGTAATTTTTTGTATGAACAATTCAACAGAGTAGTTAAAATTTATAATTCAACAAAATAACATGAACACAATTGCAACACCAATCAGTTAAATGTGCCAATTTTTATTTGGAGAATAAGGAATAAAATATATGCCTAAATATTTAATTAAAGAAAATAAGTGAACTAGAATATTAATTCCCAGCATTGGAATAGGTGTGAGAGAGTTTCCATCTATGAAATCGCCATAAGAAATACAAATTAAAACGTAGTTAAAATTGCTTAAAAGCAACAAAACTAGCGTAATAATTTATACATGGTTTTCAAAGATAACGCATGAGAAGAATTTAGAAATAATGTAATACGCGTCATCTTATTTCTTAAAAAGGATTTGTTTTGTAAACGCAAAATATTTCCGTAGTATTGCTGCATGGGCTATGACGTCATCGAAGAAAGTTTGAAATTTCAATCTATGATATTTTTCACAAATTCTGATACAGTGCCTTTGTGCAATAGTGAATACGGAAAATTTCGCATTTATAAAATTAATCCACTTAAGAAATAATATTTGACAGTTCTGCATTTTTCTATGATGTTCCATGTACCTAATAAAACAAATAATGTGTTACAATTATAATGCCTGTACATAATAATAAACAAAAATTCTTAAAAGCTAAATAGAAATCTTTGTACATTTTTTCTACCACATATTTCAAATTTATAAAAATCACATAAATGGATTAAATATAAATTCTCCAACAATGCAAAACAAGTTTATTTATTCGTGCTTTCTCCATTTGTTTAGTACATTCATGATATTTCCCTCTGAATGCTGGTTCCAGCTTCCATTTACATGACACATTTTAAATTACAATTTGGTGGCACATCATCCCGTAAAATTGACTTCAAACAAATTAATCCATGATACTTAAATCAGCGCAACAGTGTGCTGTAAGTCCAGAAACAAAAGTTGAACAACGTCAGTTCATTGTGCTCAAACTTTGTATTGTGAGCCTTGACTAAAATACTAATTAAACACTTTGAAGAACACTTTTCATAATGTGTAAAGGATAGTACAAAAGACAATACTTTTTTTAAACTTCAAAGTGCGCTGTTTTTCACAATGTACTCGTAAATAGCATTTTTAAAAAGGTAAATATATTTTAGAAGATGTAGGTGCAGATATTTCAAACCGCCACGAGTAGCCGAGGTCGTTAAGGCGCGGACTCGTGAGCGGGAGGTGTGGGGTTCGAATCCCGCCAGAACCGCCCTCACTGACTAAGATTTTTTTTTCCAGGTTTTCCTCAGTCCTCATAACTGGTAAATGACGGTGAGGTACCCTAAAATTAGGCTGGAACGTTTCCTTCCTTAAAAAAAATCCTTTGGCAATATATCATCTCAGTTCATGTATCATCATGTTCACCGTCTGTGGTGCCTCAGTAGTAAAAAAGGGCGTTAAACTCCATTCAGAAAAAAAGAAAGAAAGTATTTCAAATACCCTTTAATTTCATACATATTTGATTTCCCCAAAGAGTCTTAATGGTAACTAAAGGAGTGTTAAAAATTCAAGTCAGCAATGATTAAATTTCTACCTCAAATAATATTTTAATTCATTTTAATGCATAATTATGTTCATAATTATATCCCGAATTGAAAAGGAACTGTTGTTCTATAATGCATTGAAAACTTTTGAGGCTGACTCTATGAAAATCTCAACAATCCTCAAAGGATGTTAAATAATAAATATGACATAAAGTCTACTAAAAGAACCTTTTTTGATAGGAAACGTCTAAAGTTTGCAAATATGCTCTCAATCTTCCTTCTGGAGAATACGAGCATTAGCAGTCGCGTTGATGAAGGCCTTTCTTTCTTTTCCGAAGTGTCAAGTGATTCTGCAGCAAGGCATAAGGTTAAAAGAGTTATCAAGCCTTAGAAGAGCATCTGTTTTTAATTTTAAAGGATATTAGTTTATTAGTTTAAAACATCTTTGTTAATAAAGAATAATGGAAAAAGTATGCATCATTATGCCTAGAAAGATGATTGATAAGTTGATGGTAAGGAATTTTAATGTGAAGGGTTCTTTTGTTGTTTAGTATTCATATAATTTCATTATTTTAAATTATTGTTCATGTGTAGTAAAATAATGTTGAGAGGGAGCATGATATTAGACTTAATAAGTAAAGCGTTTTGTGATATTGATTGAATAAGTCATTCATTTAGGGATGAATCCTAGGAAGGGGAGCAGTCCTCTTAAAAATACTAAACAGATGAACAGCATCAGTTTTATTTCCTTGAAAAATTGATTGAATTTAAGATTTGACAAATGAATGTTACGTTTAGTTTGGAGTGGTGGAAGTGATTGTAATAATGTTAATTCTGTAAATAATACAATGTCTTATAACGAGGGAATTGGGGAGGGGTTACATCACGACAAATGCCATTCCGCCGCCATGGTTTTGGGTTATAAATCATTCTCCTAGCTAACTCGGCTATCAGGATCTTATCATACTTATAGCCCATGCTCTTGCAATAATCGGTTTAATCAAAATAACACTAGTGTTTATGAAAAATAATATTCTTAGAAATATTAATTTTAGCTTGTACAACTATTCTATATTGCCTAGTCGGCCAGGAACACATAGACTTGCGCGCAGTCTACAAATCATGTTGCAACTGGATAGCGAAATACAACCTTATCTGCAGCAAGCACGAGCACTCCTGTGGAATTAAACCGTAATGATCGAGAAGTTGCCAAGGAAGTCTATAGTCCAATTTTCTGGTCGTAATTTAATGTTATCTGAGGCTTTCTCGTGCGTAGTGTCCGCTTTTGTTAAGATTCTTTTTACATTTTATGCTTTCTAGCTCTAGAAATAATTTGGTGATACATAAAGTGTTGCTTTATAACCATAATTGAATCTTAGAGAAACTGAAAATGAATATATAGTAGTAAATTGCCTTTGGTGGTTCTTGTTTTCATTAACAGATGCCAAGAAAGCGCAGAAATGAGGGTAGAGAATTTGTCGTAAATGCCTATAATATCTGTACAGGTAGCATTTAGTTCATGGAGGCTTTGTCAGCAAGTGGTTGTGTGTTCGTGTGTTACTCGGTGTTTTCATTGTGTGCCAATTGTTTTTCCTTAGTATTCCACTATAGAAAGACAGTCTTGAATGGGTTTTAGGTATGATGTGTGTGTGTGTGTGTGTGTGTGTGTGTGGGTGGGTGAGAGAGAGAGAGAGAGAGAGAGAGAGAGAGAAAGAAAAGGGTTCTTGGTAAGACGTTAGCAGGGAACATCGTGTTTCAGGTAGAAAAACCATTCGCCAAATTGTTACGAGATACAGGGTTGTCAATGACAATAAACCTCCATATTCTTACGGAAGAAAAGTTAAATAACTAAATACACAGGAAACTAAATACACAGCTGCGAACAATGTGTTTCCGCTAAGGGGCATAATTTTCAACGTCTATTATAACACAGGTTAGTGCTTATTATTATCAGTTTAATACGGTATATATAATTTTATGGTTTTAATAGAAACATGTGTAAATACTAAATATTCGCACGGCCACGTTATCTACCTTTTTCCACGTGCGGTGGCCCGTAGCTCAAATAATCTCATTTGTATTTGTTCCATTTGTCACAAAAATGGTTAATGCTCCATTTTCCTAGTTGCTGATGACTGCTAGTTCACCCACCGAGAGAACAATACCTACTGCGATTGCGCACCAATATTAATTAAAAGTTAACTTTTATTAGTGTGAAACGACGAATAGAAAAAATGGCGCAAATGAGCTCGAACCAGTCAACTTTCTCAAGAATAACTCGAATCTGTGTCCTTCACTTCAGCAGCTTTTGGGAATCGATGACCTAATCAAATGAGCCATGGAAGTCGGATAACCATAAACTTAATCTTTCTTCTTTAGATTTGAAGAGAGCTAGAAGAACGAGATAACGTTTTATTTTTGTATCTTGTACTTAGAGGAACGAAACAAACGGGGGAAAAAAAATGGAGCGACACATAAATAACAAGAAGGCAAGCAGAAGAATGGGACGAAGGAAATGTAAGAAAGAAGATAAAGGAGGAAAAAGAATGGAAAACATGATCCTCTTTTCCTGCCACTTTTTCTATCTGTCTATATCTTCATTCTTCTTTGTTACATTATTTTCTATTTTTTTGCGTTTTTAAAAAGATAAATATAATGAATATTCTAAAGATCCTCACCAGCATTATCATCATCGCTTTCGCTATCTTCGTTTTACTAGGTGTATTTTATTATATGTCTATTCAACTAAAGTTAAAAAAATAGAGCGGGGGTTTTTTAATACTCATACCAGAGATGCGAACGCCGAGTTTAACTAGAAGTTTGCAACCCGCACCGCTGCTGTACTTGGCGGGCAGAGTATAACTAGGATTTGACACGGCGCTGCAACTGCTGTTCTTATTTGGAGAACTATGCTACCGTTTCTACTCTCGAAAAGGTGAAGAGTACTTATTTTATACAGTGCACATATTTGATCGAAATTAGCTTGTGGATCCGGAAAATCGGTAACCTTGCCGTCAAAGCATTAGTTCCTTCTGAAGCAATAACGACGCTGGTGCTCATAAAAATGATAGTGTAAAATGAGCTGTAAAATGAGCCATTATCACTTTGTTGGAAACCTTTTCCTTATTATTTTTGTGACAGATTTGTTTTTTGTTTTGTTTTTTTTTGTACTGCATACCCTCGGTATATCTAATGAGCGTAAATGCATGTCATTTTTATAAGAAAAATAAATGAAAGATAACAAAAAGTCCTGATTACACTTTTTATTGGGAAACTCTAGGAAAAACTTAAAAATTTTATGTTCTTCTTAATGCACGAATAAAAGTATACATTATAAATGCTATACTACTAGCACTAGGTCCCATGAAGTAAGCACAAACAAGGAATTGCTTCATAGACTCAAGATCGCGGGTTCAACCCCAGTCAGGATAGATGGATTTTTTTCTGGCTTAAGAATCCTATGTATGGCTTTCTTTGGAGGGGAAGTAAAGCCGTGGGTCCCGCGTCGCAGATTTACGGCAGGAAAAATAACCAAGCCTGAAAGAAGAGGAATCTGAGCAAAATTATTGGTCGTTTACGCATTGAATTGAATTAACACGCGAAATAACGAACGGCAGGTTTGGGTTCGAATCGCACCAGGACCTTTCCCCTGACAGAGGTTTATTCCAGGTTTCTTAAGTCCTCATAAATGTCAAATTCCGGAAAGATACCCTACATTTAGGCATGGAGCGCTTCCTTTCTTAAAAAAAATCCTTTCAGAAAATATAATTTCATCTCATATATCATCAGTGTCCACCGCCTGTGATGCCTCAGTAGTTAAAACGGGCGTTAATCATTATTAAAATACAAACAAACAAAAAAGGAAAAAAAAAATAATTTTGAAAGTTAAGTCATGTATGCTTTCTATTGTTAATTTGTAACATTGGCAAATCCTACAACACTTAAATTATAAGCATTCGTGGCTTAAAGAAAGTCCTTTATAAAATGAAAAGGTAAATATTAGGAATTATGGAAATTCATAAATATCCGAATAATATAGTAAAGTATATATATACATATGTGTGTGTGTGTGTGAATGAATAGTGTTTAACACCCGTTTTTACTACAGAGGTACCACAGGACACTGATGGTACATGAAATGAAATTATATATTTGGAAAGAAATTCTTTTAAGGAGGAAAATGTTCCAGGCCTAAGTTTAGAGTACCTCACCGGTATTTGCCATTTATGAGGACTGAGAAAAACCTGGAAAAAAAAACTCAGTCAGGGAGGATGGTCCCTAGCGGAATTTGAACCCCAGACTTCCCGCTTACGAGTCCGCGCCTTAACCACCTCGGTCACCCATGACGGTATATATAGTAAACTGCGTAAGAAATATTTATAATTGACCAGTTTTAAACTGAACTTGTCCAATGTATTAAATTTACATTAGCCGAAATTCTACATAAAAAGAAGTGAAAAGAATCACATGACTTAAAAAGGAGGCAGTAATGTGAATATTGCAGACCACCATTTAATTTTACGAAAATACAATACTACTACTAATAATAATAATAATAATAATAATAATAATAATAAACTTCAGAAAACATGCATTTATTTTACCAGATTGGTAAAGGTATACTTGAAAAGCTTCCATAACAAAATGAATATCATGGCAATTGAGGAAATTAATCAGTGAGAAAAAATATATATATTGTAAAAACTATTCAAAAGTTCAAGTTAATGGGTTCTGACACTTATTTTAATTGGGATGCAGATATAGAGAACAAATTAAATTAAGTGTGCGGAACTACACAGAAAACTTGGGGGGGGGGGGAGCACATACCTACTCCAGATTAAAATTTTACAAGGCTATTATTATATCGAACTTTGGCTATGAAACAAAATGATTATACTAAAATTGTTTAGATTCTTATTCAGATATACAAATATGGGAAAAATTAAGAATCAAGACAGAGGTAATTAGATGGACTATTTAGACGGAACTAATCTAACGCGAATTCCTAAATTAATAATATCCATGCTTCCTAAAAGCTGAAGAGATCTAGCAATTTCTAGATAAAGATAAAATGAAGTCGTAGGAAAGAAGAAGGAATAACCTACCGGAAGATTACCAGTATTATATAATTTGCTCTTTACCGAAAGCTCTTTATCCTTAAAGAAATCTTAAACCGAAGCCCTATAATTGCACAAATCTCCATGAACGTATTAGCAGATTACATTTAACATTAGTTATTTATTCAGGGCATACTTAATGCAAAACAGGTTTGTTATAATTAAATATGAGTACTTTTGTTACAAAGTAGGTTCTTGTTGCAGAAATACTTTTGTTACTTCTCAGCAGTAGGAGAGCAAACACTAATCAATTAATTATATTTTCAGCAACAACTTCTTACATATTGAGGTTTGTTATAATTAAATGTTCACTTACCTCTGTTTAAATATTGGAGCGCCGCACGTTTTCGGCTCATTAAAAAACCTGCATTATCTGGAAAGTAGAAATTCTTCAGCAAACGTAAAATCTGCTTAAAAAAAAAAAAAATTAACCATAATAATAAAATATAATAAAATCACCCACACAGTTCAGTAAGTTTGGGTATTGCTCCGAAGTCAGTTTTAAAATAGAAGGCATAGGCTTGAGCCCTCTTTTACTGAAGTCTGGTTTTTCCTTTGCTTTAGCGTTTCTGGTCCCCAGGCTCATAAATGTAGGACGAGTGTAATTTATTCTTCATTATAGCAAGCTACCATCCTGAGGATCTAGGCAAGTAGCACAAGGCGTAAATGGAAACCGAAACAGAAGTCATAACTGCAATAGTCGTAATACAAAATATTTTACACTCATGTTTATAACAGTCGATCTTGTCTAGAGGAGATAAACGTGCAGCAGAAAACTTTTTCGTTAAGGGCAAGAACTATTATAAATGTTTCGTAGAAATGGAGCTGTAGACCGAACTAATTCAGTATCAACCTGCTTTATTATCCATGACTTTTTGTAACATTTGTACTCACAATTCTGTTCAAGAAAAAGTGAGCAAGTAACGAAAACGGCTTTGTTGTATTTATCAAGGATAAATAAGAAAGGTGGGAATGTAAATTTTATGGGCTTGCATACACGCTGTATTAGTTCCTAAGACGAAGAGGAACTGTTTCCAAAAGCTATTTATCCCGTTTCTTGTTTCCATTAAACGTTTTTTCACCACTTTTCGGTACAGGTGAGATACTAAAGTAATTAGAAGTCGATGTATAAACAAAGGATGGAAATGTAAATTTGGAGGTAAATCAAATGTATTATCAGGATAAGTATGCCTTTAATAGAAGGTCACAAAGCATTTAACTTTGTGTCTGACAACTTATGCAAGGGTTGTTATCTAAGCAATAAGCAGTTAAAAGATGCAATGAAAGAAAACTAATAGTAGTTACATTGGATGGGAGGAGGATAATTTGGTACTTCAGTCTAGCTCATGTATGGTCGTTTGTGTCCGCGCTCCCAATGGGGGTATTGGGAGGAATTGATGAGGTGAGGGAGACACGGATAGTGACTGGAGTATGCAGACGGGGTCCATAATATGTTTCCAGATAGAATACCCCGTAGCCGGTGGAGGGCCTCTCGCTTTCTAGGAGTTCGATCCCTCAGAAAGTACGCTTCCATGCCAGACGCCGGAAGAGAAACCTTTCTAAAACGCAAGCCACAATCACACCGCACCAACCCACCTCGTTCTGATACTTTGGACCCAATAATGGAATCAACGAATGAACTATAAATGGGAAAACGGAAAATTCGTGGAAAGTACATAGTCATCCCAATATTCGATTAGGAAAAACCACGAAAAACCCAGGGTAGGTATGACCAGCACCAAGAGCTTTGATACCCGTTCCTCCTGAATGCGAGTCAAGTGTCACCATTCTGAGCCACTCCGCTCGGTTTAGTAGCTGCATATATTTTATCTTATTTCTGCATCATTTCTATAATATTAAAAGTGTTGCTTTTAAAACAAGTATTAAAAATATTGATTTAAAATCAAAACATACCTTCTTCATAGCCTGTTGCATCAAAACTCTTTTGCATCAACTTATTTATTCTAAAGCTCTTTCATTGTAAATGTTATATGCAATTCTTTCTCTGAATTTGTCTCCCTCCAGCTGTTCCTAGAATTCATATTTTACTCTTCCGAATGTTCTTTTTAAATTTTTGTTTTGACCATAATTCCTCTCATTACAGCAAAAGTAGCCTGCTACACTTCAAGATCACGAAGTCAACATTTTCTCCTGACTAACATGTTCAAGAGTTCCTTATAACTCTAATTGCATGCTATATTTTATATGTGACATTAGAATAATAAGAGGAACTCAAGTCATCAAATGCACATTTTTGAAAAATATCTTTCGTTGATTAGAACCTTTAACTTTGGTTGGCAACCTAACTAGTAGAAGGTTACTAACTAATAATAATCCGATAAACTATCTCTGGAGTTCTTTGGAGTGAGGAATAAGTTACGAGCTACTTACTCATTTATATAAAAGGAACTAGACTCAAAAGTTCCACAAAATCGAGAAATATGACTTGGAATTCTATAAGGTAATAATATTTCCAGTTTTGTTATTCGAATCTCAAAACCTGCGTACTTCGCATTCAAGAATTTAATAACATTCATATATCTGAATGTGATTCCCTAAGATTTGCGAAAGGCTGCAGTGTAGAACACATAGAAAATTACGATATTAAATCTGATTTGAATTCTATATATAGGCCAAGAGGGAGTAGAAAAGTATAAACACCTCGTAGCAGGTGGCTCAACCACTGGAAGGCCTAAACCACGAAAGAAAGAAAAGGAGGAGGAGGAGGAGGAGGAGGAGCAGAAGGAGGAGGAGGAGGAGGAGGAGGAGGAGGAGGAAGAGGAGGAGAAAAAACTAATTGTCGCTTTTGATTAAACGTGAATAGAAACTTTGAGCTGGAGTTGGAATCGCAATCCTAGTAGTCGGTCCTGGTGGTGTAGTGGTAACCATACCTGCCTTGTAAACCCAAGATCGCGGTTTCAAATCCGGCCAGGATTGATGAATTTTTTCGAGCGTGAAAATCCAAAGTATGGCTTCCTTCGAAAGGGAAGTAAAGCCGTGGGTCCCGTGACGTACATTTACTACACGATAAAGAACCTCAAGCCTGAAAGAAGAGGTCTCTGAGCAAAATTTGTCGCCCGTTTCACGCCCTTTCACGCCGTTTCACGGATTGAATGGGACGCTGATGACGTGAGATATTAAAGAACGACCGTAAATAAACCAAAACCTCAAATCGCAGTCTTAGTGGAGAGATTATCATTCACAGGACCATCAAAAGGGAACGAGTGCAGCTAAAGGCCAAGTAAATGATGATCTTTGCTTTCGATCACCAAGGAAGCATTATGACAAAAGTCCCGTGAGGATGAAGAATCACATCAGCGTGTTATCCTGACTTCATGCAAAAATGTACAAAGACCGATCTCAGCTGAGTCCCTCATTAATCATGACAACACTTGCCCCTATATCGGAAATGTTTTGACCAGCTGTGCGAATACGGATCCACTGTATAGTCCGGACATGAATTTACCAGACTTCGGCTTTTTCCCAAAGTTGAAAAAAAAAACGATGCAAGGACACTGTTTTCCTCCTGTGGAAAAAACTTTCTACTGCCTTTATCCGAACCATTCGACAGATGAACAGATGGCGTGCTTTGAATATAATAGCAGAGCTTCCCAAACAGTCATTGAAGTGCGGAAACTACACTGAAAGACTGTAAACAGATGTGTCCAAAAAGTAGAAGTAAAAAATATATTCATTATTTATGAAATGTTTGTTTACGATATTATCATTCGCAAAGAGAACGTTCTGTACTAAGATCATGCACTTTTATCTCTTTTATCCTTCATTTGTTTTCTCCGCAAGTAAAATATTGACAAATTTGAGCTGTCAAAATGTTTCTTCCTATGTTCCACTTATTCAGCTCTATTTATAAAGAAGAAAGCTGTAAAGCGAATGAAAACATTAACAGTAAACCTTATATTAAATTTTCCTGGAAAGATGTCCTTAGTATAATCTATTTGGTCCTTTTCTTCATCTTCTTTCCTCTGCATGTTGTTCAATGCATTTCCTGAGATGATAATACATTAATGGAATGGTGCGATCAAACATCTTATTTTTTGGTTTAAAATGATGATGTATTATGGCAAATGGCAGTTTATTAAGTTAAACAAACACGAATAAAAATACATTGGTGGACTTCACCTGAGTTTTAGTCACAACCGACTCTGAAGTAACGGTTTCTGATTTAGATTAATTGAGTTAGATACTTCAAAGATCTTGCGGTTGGCGTGCAAACTTTGAGCAAACACAGGTTTTCAGAATCAAGCTATGTATAAGAAAATTGGTTATCACTTTTATTTATTTACTTTATGGTACAGTTTCTTGGGTTAGCAGGATGGATCCGTTATATCAACAGTGCCCACCGCTCGAGGGCGAGTTCTTTCTTCCTGAAAGGGTGAATAGGTGAATACCAGGTAACCGTAGGCGTCGACGATTCCAGATTCGTTTATGCTATCGTTAATTCATTTCATTGATAATTTCTGTCAAGTTATGCAGCCTGTAATGCTTTGTGGCAAATGGCTAGAGTAGAAGATTAATTGGAAGATTAGTGTATACATATATTTCGATAATAATGAATAAAGAAGAAAAATGTGTAAAAGCCTTTGCAAACGAGAATCTTCACACGCACACCGAGACTCTTGAGATGTTTTGTATCTCGGCAACCATGTTTGTGGTAGTCGGCCAAATCCCGGCTGTTGTAGTTCATTGAACTCTACGTCTTTCTCATCGTTAGCCCAGTAAGCGAGAGCTGATGATGATGATGATGATGATGATGATGATGACTCAACATCACGGCATGGTTGCTCTACCGGCTCGGAGTGGTTTGGTTGCCTACCGTTACTTGACCACTATGTAACTGTGCGCCCGTTATGTCTGACGGTGGGATTCGGATGCGCGCGCAGCAACGCGGGAGTGCCACGCCCCCTCGCGTGCTGAGATTCCCGCTATATTGTACTTTTGTTTCTTCTATTTTACAATGTTCACCGTGTTAAATTTTTGTGTTTTGCTCTCTGCGTTCCAAACAACACAATTTCCTGAGAAAATGAGCAACTAATCGCTGGAATGGTGTAAAGGAAGAATATAATTTGATAATTTATTGAATTGATGTTTTATTGTCCATTTTGATTGTACGGAATCTTGTGTACATTAAATTTGGCAATATGAAAGCCATTGAAAATTTTATTATATTTCCTCCTATTTTGATCTAATATTTCTATTCTTGTTTTTGGGAGATCAAAATATAAAGGGCTTTCAAAGATAAGAAATGCTTTTAATTACTCACATTTTCTTTATTTTCAACACAAATTAAAAAATTCTAGCACTTTGCACAAAACGAGTTTGTTTGTTTCTGATAGTAGTGATTGAATTATAGATTTTCAACGTTAATAAAAGTATGTTTTGTTAATTTATATTTATGGAAAGAAATAGTATTGCCTCTGCAAACTTATATCGAACTTATTTAATACTATTACGAATGTAAACGCAGTTTTTCATCAAACTTTCGCCGGTTGCATACCCAAAATCGTGTTTTAAGAGCTGACCCATTCAATTGGTGTTCTATATTGAGGCCTGCTTGCCAGATCGTCAGACATTAACCCAGAAGATTATTGGCTATCTAAAGGAAATACTCTAAGTAGCTACCTCGACATTTTAGTTTAAGGACTCCATCGCGCATACTATGGCAGATATTCAAGAACACGAACTGCTGTATACAGCAATTATTTATTTATTGACGTTCTTTAACATCTTAGGCCATCAGCGTCCCATTCAACACAGGGCGTGAAACGGCCGACAAATTTTGCTCAGAGGCCTCTCTTTCAGGCTTGAGGTTCTTTTTCGTAAATGTACGACACGGGACCCACGGCTTTACTTCCCTTCCGAAGGAAGCCATACTTAGGATTTTTACGCCCCGAAGAAAAAATCCATCGGTCCTGGCCGGGTTCGAACCCGCGATTTGGGTGTAGGAGGCAAGTATGGTAACCACTACACCACCAGGACCGATGTATACAGCAATGAAGAGAGGCTGTTACTTATGCAAGGACATGTACATGTACATATATAATATCCTATTAGGATGAAGGTATGACAATATTCTACTTCTTGTCTAACCAGCCAGTGTCAGAACTTTTTAAGATAGTATAGAAAATGAAGAAATTATGACAGTCACAGGCTACGTCTTACTTTTGAAAGATCCTGTACATTCTTATATTAACTAGTGATTATTTATATTTATCAAAACAACATTTGGAGTTTCTGTGAGCTGACCAGTCAAATATTGTAGACTTCTGAACTTCTAGAATTCCCCTTAATAAAATAGGAAAATTGCACTCGAAGATAAAAATATTTTATAATCTCCAGATTGTGTTTCAGATTATGTGTACATTAGAGAATATAACAGCTGAGGAAATGACGGCTGAATCAAAAATTGTTTGCTTTAAATTACACAAGTTACAAATCATATTTTTAAATTGTTCAAATTATGAGTGATAATTTACATTACCAAGCTGTAAGCTTACACGGTAAAAGGAAAAGAAAAACTGAAAGACTTTAAATTTTCCTTAGAGTGTGTTTTGTTTTGTAGTTTGTGCTAAAATGTTGCCAGTTTTCACACTTATCTTTCTGAAGCTGATGATTGAGTTTTACATTTCTTTTTAGCCAGTGTATGCGGCTCTGTGCATTTTATGAGTAATCTAGCACTAAAACGTGAGCATAAATACCTTGCTTTAAGCTACAATATGTGATATTGTAGAATATGCTATAAAAGTTATATGATTTCAGTATAAAATGTGACTTTTTTCTGAAACTTTTCAACAAAGGAATACATTTTATAACATATTTTTGTTTATCATAGAGGAATAATATCTGAAAAAGAATTTATAAGACTTTCTTCCATTTTGTACATCGTTTTTGTAAGATGAGATTATTTACAGCAATAATTAGGACATAGTATAACAAATCAGAGAGTACTAAGAATACTGCTAAGAATAAGGTGGATATATGACATCTTTATTATATTTGGGACTGTAAGTAGGGGGGTTTTAGGGCACTCCAATTACAAAGACCAGCATTTCGTCAACTTTTTTAAACACATAATGGATTTGAAGCAAATAAAAAAGAATGCAATATACTTTATTTTGACACACTTTCGTCCGATAGTGGAAGTGCCTGAGAATGATTGAGACCCTCGGCAAGCCTGAGAAACAATCACGTCACGTTACCTTTGCGATATGCTTGTCACCGCCACAGTGCAATAACATCCTGGCGTCCCAGTTACGTGTGACACACTTCTTGCACACCTGTCCGTGACAAAGGAATTGACCCTTAAGGCCACGTGAACACATTAGAGCGTTTGTAAATACTAGCAATCGCAAGGAAGGGAAAACCTCATATACATAACTAAATCAGGCTCTAATCAACTAAAGCGACAATTAAAACTTTTAACGCTCCATGCCAACTGGCATAGATTTTTGGAACGCTGAAGGCGATGCAAATGCTTTAGGCACTTACAGGATACGCAGACAAATGAGTAGCTAACTTGACGTAAAGAATTCCACTTAAAGCTAATTTCTTTTACTTCAATTATAATTCTGAGTTCAGTATAGTATAATAAATATTTATTCCTGGGTACATTTATCTAAAGTATATAGGTTAATATTACTTTTCTTTTTGTAATTTCGTCCATTATTTATATAAATATTTTAAAACCTGTTGAGGTACATCTGTCAAAAAATGGCAATTTATGGAAGCATTTAATGTTTAAAGAGCAGGGTCAATATTTCATTTACCTAGACCTTTGGTTGTAATTTGATATCTAATTGAAAGGAAGCATTTTCAATGAATAAAAATCCCGCTCAAATTCTTTTTCTCGTCGCACTATCTCAACCCGTTCCGGGAAGAATGAACAAATGCAACTGCAAGATAGAAATATTAGATTATATTATTGTTGCTTTCATAAAAATAAAGTAGTTAGTGTTTCTTAATATATCCTTAATATTTGATATCATATAAGCTTATATAATTTATTTAAGAACAAGAACTTGACTCTGATTTCAAAACTTGCAAATCTGAATAACTATATATTTAAATCCTTATTTTGGTACCTAGCATAGAAAGTAATACTTTTGCTCATTCTGGAATTTGAAGCGAGTGCGCGAAATATGCTTTGTGTACGAAAAACGAACAATATTATTAGCATAATTATATTGAATCTGTGTGTAAGTTAGTGAATTGGTTTGTTACGAATTTGTAGCCAAGGCCTACTGTTCGAGCAATAAAGTTCCATGCTACTCTAGTTGACCATGTGTTGATAATGTTAAAATATAGTCATATTCACCTTCCGTTGATGTTGCTGTGAGAAGTTCCCATATTTATACCAAAAAGTGAATCTTAAAAATGTTTTTCCAATACGTATGCTGGAAAGTTTAATTTACAAATCCGTTCTTATTGTGTGCGAAAAATAAATGGAAATAAAACAAAACAAAAAAAGAAAACATGCTAATTTAGATATTGATGTGAAGTTAAAACCCATGTTGATTATATTTTAGGTTTTACGCCTAGTCATCTCCACTTTAAAATTTCAAAATACTTAAATTTTAAAGAGGATTTAACGATTATCAAATATTCTGATTTATATCGTAGCCTGTAGCCTGTTAATATTTAAATATGGACACAATAAAACTAAGTCAACTGCAGAATAAAAAGACAAAATATTTTGGGTAATATTACACTTATTAATATTATAGTAATACAGCCTATTTCGGAACTCCTGACTAATCCGTTTATATTCTGTTCTTTCTTGTAAGGTAAGCCATTTTTTAAACAATTCATTACCAAAACATAGCATTACATTAATGCTCAATAGTTTTTGTATTATTTAAAAAAACTGATATTTAATTTATATATTCTTAGGAATACATAAATGAAATGCGTAAACAAAGTATATTATTAAAAATATCGAGTCTTAAAGTTCACCGAGTCAGTTAGCTCAGACAGTAACGCGTCAGATTCACACTCGGCAGCTACTAAATTCGAATTCTGCGGCCAACTAGCCTATTGAGATTTTCACTGGTTTTCCTCTGTGAAATTTCAGAAAGGTCAAATACCGATTTAATATTTCTCTGCTACAAATTCACCTTCCATTTCATTTCATCTTATTTGCGTCTCTATATGTGTGTCTTCGGCTTTCCGTGTTTCTGATGTATCGAAGATTTGTCCTACCTCTACTAAGTATTGTCCACCCCTTTTGTTAAGCTGTTTTCTAAAAGCAACGCGCACATTGTCCGTTACACACTACTCTCACTTTACACAAACTTCGTAAGCGTAGTGGAAGGAACAAGGCAGCTGGATTCAGTCGACCATCCTTGCCGTGAACAATGGCAACACGATTTTCCTTGTCTCTATTCTCCTTACAAGATCCAAAAGGGCTGCTCTTCTCCCTTTCAAGTGGTTATTAATTTTCAAACTATTTCATACTTGCAGGCCATTGTTTCGAAGATTTCTACAGGAGAAACTAAAGCAGTTACCACGACTTTAATAGAAAGGTTTTCAGGCACGTTAATATTTCCAATAACTATTCGGTGACTGAGTGAATCATCATGTAAATATTTACCTTGCTAAAGACAAGGCATATTGTGTATCTGGTGTTTATGTTTTGTTTGCTTTTATGTTCCCCCTTAACATTCTGTAACTGAATATACACATAATGTAGTTTAGAAAGCTGTGCGATAAATGGAAAATCTTAATGAAAGCAAGATGACATTTTGATAAGTAAAACGAGTGTGTTTATGTTTACCATATATTCAGTCTTTAATCTCTTAAAATGTATCAATGGCTATATCGATATTGATAAAATCACTAAAGACATCTGTCATGAACTTACACGCCATGGAACTTAATTCTCTTAGTTCAGATAAAGCATCGTCATGGGTTATTAAATTGTTTACTTATTCCTCTTAAAAAAAATGACAGTTATTTCCTTCTAAACAAGACAATCCTTATTTTGTAGACTACGTTAAATCTTTGAGATCTTTGCCTACCTCAATGTCTAATTTTATCACTTAATTTATATAAGTTAATTTACTCTTATTTTATCTTGTGAAATGCATCCGGCCATGCTTGTTTAACATTTCACCTCCAATACTGCTATCGAGTTTTATAAAAATGAATAAGCATACCGTTCCTATTGTTATACTGTTTTGTACTGCTCCAACAGTTTATTAATTTTGCCTTTTTTTAAACTATAAGACAAAATTATAGCGTGCGCAGCCTTGCATGTTTTTTTTTTAGATAATCTGAAAAGTTCTTGGTCTTAAACTTAGATGGCCATCTGAAGGCAAGTTGCTTTCTTTTAAGTTGGAACATCTGTCTTAAACATTCATTTAAATATCAAGTCGTCGTTTCATACAGTTTATTTAATACAGCTTTCCAAATCAGATGTGTTGTAGGTATTCCATATAAAATTGAATATTATGTAGTGATATGGTATTTGTAAAAGAAGGTTTAACGCAAAAGGAAAATTGTACCAAAATTTTAAAAGTTTATAGTCGCTTTTATCCATTTTCAAAGATAAACAAAACACTGCTGAATTTAAACATGACTTGAAGATGACCCTACGTGAAGAACGTCCAAAAGGTATAACAGCAGCAACATTCATTAATAAATGCTTGGTACAGGATTATATGACCTGCGAAATTAAAATGTGTAAAATGCTAAGGATATATGCACTTTGGATGAACATGGTTGTATTATACATGAAAAGGTTTCGCGCAACTTGGATGCTGCTAACAGCAAATCTTAAACACATTCGTATGAAAATATGAGCGTTATAACAGCAACAGGCACCGACTTATGATGATGACAATTGGACACCAGAACAGTGGAAAGAAGCCAGTTCCATTTGCAGAAAAGGTTACGACATCTGTCTTTTGGGACGCTAAAGGAACTTTACTAATTTATCATTAGCACACCATAAAAAATAATCAGCTAGTACTATACCAATCTTTTATATCAACAAGATGAAACATTTTACGAGAGAAGACCCGGTTTGCAGAATAGCTACCTGCTTACAAAAATGTTTTAGCAATGGGAAAATTGAGAGATTTCAAGTATATATTGTTGCAGCATCCATCTTACTGCTCAAATTTGACTCACTGTGGCTTCCATCCATTCCCAAAGCTCAACCCTCTTCCTCTCTGGTCACGGTTTTCACCAAACCAAGAGGCAATTGCAGCTGTATTTTGCAAACGGATAAAGGCATTGGATCATGGATTGAACTGGAGGGAGCTTATGTTACAAAATAAAAATAATGTTCAAATTTAAAACTCGTTCCTATATTGTTTGCCCGAGATGATTTCAGACTGCCTTCTATAACGCACTATTTGTGGTCATTTTAAAGAAGATAAAAAAAAAATAAAAAAAAATCAGAATATTTGCAGTATTCGGAAAGCTCACAAGTAATCGAGGAAAATGCACATTTTGTACCGCGCCGTTAGGAGAGAATGCTATGACATCAGAATAGAACCTTTCCTCCTTGGCACGAGGTAGGAGCGAGCATTGACCTCGGAGTATAAAGGAGGAAATATCATACGTCAATTTGACTGAATTGAGAGGCAACTTATGAGAAAACAAAAGAAAACTTTCTCTGCACATTTGTGGGAAATATACCAATATGCAGTACATGTAATTCAGGGCTAAGTATCCTCAAGTTACCTGTACTGCTTATTATAAGCAAAATCTAGTTCGCAACTAGCATTTTGAACCAATGCGGGGTTAAAAGAACACATTTTGGAATTTATCGCGACTTTTTTTAATCCTTAAATCTTAGGGCCACCATCTTAGAAGTAGTAGATGAGTCCTGTTGATCTAATGATACCCAGACTTGCCGCGTAGACCCAAAGTCCTGGGTTCAAACCCAGACTTTTAGGGCGTAAAAGTTCTAAGTATGGCCGCTTTCACAAGGGAAGTGAAGCCTTTGGTCCCGTGGCACATAAAAGAGCCTCAAGCCTGTGTGCAAAATTTATCTGCCTTTTCACTCCCTAAGTTGAATGGAATTCTAGTGACCAGAGATATTAAATAATAATAATAATAATAATAATAATAATAATAATAATAATAATAATAATAATAATCTTGGAAGTACGTTTTGGAGTTCCTCAATATCTTAACAGTGGTAATCACAAAATTACATGTCGGTCCTGGTGGTGTAGTGGTTACCATACTTACCTCCTAATCCCAAGATCGTGGGTTCGATCCCGGCCAGGATCGATGGATTTTTTCGGGCGTAAAATCCTAAGTAATGGCTTCCTTCGAAAGAGAAGTAAAGAACCTCAAGCCTGACAAAAGAAGCCTCTGAGCTAAATTTGTCGGCCATTTCACGCCCTGAGTTAAATGGGACGCTGATGACCTGAGATGTTAAAGAACGTCCGTAAATAAACCTAATAAAAAAATTATATCATTATTCTGTAATTGTAGTGCATAAACCATGTCTATTTACATGCTGCGCTGAAGGTATTTTATTACAATTTCTTAGTGTTGTGTAACAAATGTTCATTACTCAGGGCGTTCACCCAACACCATCTTGGCACCTTGCAACCAGCTGATATCATCAAGGTACCTCATACGCGGCTAGTTTACTCTATCGCAAATATCAGCATTTGCTTTTTATAAAAGGAAAAAAATATTTAACATAACCATTTTCTTGCGAAGTGGCTTAAACTGAAAACTGCACATTTCTTTATTCCCTGTATAAAAGGTTGGACTTAACATCATCTGTGTAACATGCAATAATACACTATTAAACATACTTATTAGTGAAATGAAAAAAAAATGGTATTCCTGATTTAAATTTAACGAATAATATGTTTATTAATGTTATTATATACTGCGAACGGGTGCAAATGCTACGTAATGCCAATATCTCAAGTCTGCGCACAAATCCCTGAAATAATGTTAAGCCCTTAAGCCGATTTTCTTTCAATTTATTACTTATGTTGTAGCCTATAAGGTAGCCGGGTTAAATGGTGGCATTAATAGCTTGTACAGCGCCAAATAAAGTGTGTACATATCGTATATAAGCTGCGTAAAGTAAATGTTGATGACCCACAACGAAAGTATTCACAGTATTAACGGTTTTTCACGAGAAACACGTTTACAGTCACGGGATTATAATATGTTCAGCTACCTATAGTGTAATTTTAATCACTACCATAACTTTTTTATGCAATCCTAGTTTTTAAAACACGCTGCTTATGACGCTATAAATCGTGCACAATCAGCCTAATTCTGACACTGGTGCCAGAAAAGGTTACCTAGTAACTAGTATTGCATGAAGTGATAGCACAATTTCAAAGTACCTAGAAAAATCTAAAATCCTCGCCCTAATAAGCATACCAACATTCAAACACGAGAATCGTTTTTTTAAACAAATATTTTGAAACTACAATACAAATATAAGTTATTAATCATCATAAATTAACTTCCATTATTTTGGAAACATTGAAAATGCAATTAATTAATTAATCACATTACAATTTCTTTGATTTCAAATTTCTTTGATTTAAATTTCTTTGATTAAATTAAATTTCTTTGATTTAAATTATAAATTACCTTGTCAAACCTTCATGACCTGATCTTTATAGCCGTGCCTCACTCCTTCATAAATGACAGGTGATTTTTCACTAATTGCTATTTCTTTATCATGTTTGTACTAAAAGCTTTGCACATGCTCCGTAAATACTTCTTTCATAGTTTATCTTAATGTCTAACCAAAATATTATTGATCGATAAATAAAAAATATTATATGTGTATATCATCTAGTGGCATATCTATTGAAGTCCACTTTACACACATAAAATGCAAGGAAAATATCCTATCAGTCACTCAAATTCATAATGTAAAAAAGACTGTGCCAAGGAGCCAAGGAAGACAAAAAAAAAAAAAAAAAAAAAAAAAAAAAAAAAAAAAAAAAAAAACATTCCAATTCTAGGCAGCAGTGAATAATATTCTATGTTTTCGTTATAATGATATAATTTGGTTGTTGTCGCTATTAAAAAAATTGTTGATAATGAGTGAAGTGCTGCTGAACGAAGTAAAACAACGTCTAAAACTGAGTAAAATGATAACAGCGAGTCATGATAAAAACCTCAAGAGTTTCTAGCTATCACTGTGGCTTAAACACTTCTCAAGAAATTTGTGGTTCTAAAGCTGAAACACTCTTTGCAAATGTATCAGATAAATAATTAAACGACTGATTTTTTTTAATTAAGGAAAGCAAGGCCGAAAGAAATTAAAAATGTGCTCACAGAATTAAATTGTGAAATTCTTTAAATCCTCTACAGCTCGTTAACGGTATAACGGTATTTTCAATATATTGGCATTACAACAATAGCATGGTTTGTTATGAAGCCATATTAACGTAATAAAAAGTTTTGTTTATTGAAAAGACTGGAGGGGGTTCGGACACTTGAGGAAATGGCAAGGATTGCATTAAGAACAGCCTTTGAGCGATAATTTGTTTGGTTGTAGTGTCAACATAATCAGGACATAACTTCACTATTTATTCGCTTCTAAAACGACAAAAAGAAAACCCCAATGGTTTCCTTCTGCGTGCATGTTTCCTGCTAGATCCGCTGTTTTCCGTCATGGCAGTTCATGTTGGGGAAGGAAGCGTGGAAGCTTCTTGTGATTCACTCACTTGGCCACGTGGTGGAGAGGTGAACGAACTCCAAGGACGTGCAAGGCCAATTCCAGTCCGCAAGCTGGACAAGCGTGCGCCGAGACCTTGTAACAACAGTTAAGCTACTATCCGTTAGATGGCAGAGCGTCACGTATTGTATCCATTGCTCTCCAATAGATAGCGAGACGTGTAACATGAAAGAAATTTCGGAATAAACATTTACCTTGCGGTATGGGCTCACATTTCATCCCTGCTTTTCTATATTCATTTTTAGAATATTAAAACACAGGAAAATAATTTAATTTGAAAGTATGTACATAAAAATGCACAAAACTCAAAAGGAAAAGACCCGTAAAAGAGTAACAAAAGAGATGAGATATTTCTTGTTTGCTTGTTTAAGTCCTCTCCAACTGAGGATAGAAAATATACTTAAAAGGATATAGTCATTTATGACTAAATTTAAAAACTTTATGTTATTACATAAAAGTAAAAGACATATGCCTTATTTTTGCAACATAAGAACTCATAACAATATTGATACTGTTGCCTCAAAATAGAACACTGCCAATTAAAATGCCATTGAAACATTCACAATAAGCATTTCTAACACATTATTTCGGCACAAGATGTTCAGATCAGCAATGTAAACTATCGTTTACATTATATTTAGTTCCACACAAAGCAAATAAAACTTTCTGGCACTGCATTAATCATTACCAAAAATTTAAACGATCTCAAAATGTACCCCTGAGAAACACCAGATTTAACCTTAACTTATTTACTATGAATACAGACGGATTGAAATGTTCAGAAAGCCAATACTCAATTAATTTTAGTTTTATTTGGTCGCAGTTTTGGGAAAGTAGCATTGAACGTCGTTTATCCAATGTAGCGATTAAGTACAAGTGAACAGGCACGCAACATCCTTCAGACTGATTTTTTATTCATTCAGTTTTTCATCTTATTCTTCCTGGAAAAAATATATAGCTCCCTTCTTCCTTAAACGTTCACTGCTTCAATAAGCAAAAAAAGAAAAACATCAACAAAAGAATAAGACTCCAAAAGATAATAAAAAGTGCATATATAGGATGGAAGGAAGTTCAGTACTGTAAATAAAGCTGGTAATAGAGCTTAAGAAGAGGAACAAGAGAGTCTGAATATCATTTTTTTCTCTCTCATACAGTTTTTTTTAAAAAATAAACATTTTTCCTGGAAACATATGACTACGCTGCTTGTGTTCTGCATTATGTAGCTGTTGTCTACTTCCTTCCTGACAGATGGACGTAATATTTCCCATGTCCGCAAGACGCTGAGCTGCAGCGACAATTCGACGATTTAGTGATTTTATTGTTGGGGTTTCCTCGCACCAACGAACTGTTGCTATTGAATTCTGATTTACCGCTCCATAAATGAGCAGTATCTAAATACTCGTGATATCAACGGTTAATTTGTGAATTTAAAATGCACTAATTGAACATATTCAGTATGTGTTTGTTTACATAAACCTATTGCAATAATAAGATCATAATTTGCTTACTTTTAATTTTTGTGAACTTCAACGCTATTTCAAGAATATTAGTTTTATGAGGCCAAATGTAATTTTGTCATCCAAATTGTTTACATAAAACTTTTCCGTTGCATTTACGCCCAAATGCTTCGATGTATAAAAATTACAAAAACATTATTTGCTGTATTTCTGCTTCTCTATCCAGCATCCAACGCATTAATGCATTACAACACATGAATATGACGCAGAAAAATGTTACGACCAAACAACACGGCATGGACCTAAATGGTATGGAAACATGTTTTGAAATTGCCCCATAAAATTATGACTTTGAGTTCCCTTTTATCCTTAGCAAGGGACTATGAAGGGAGAGTATGGCATGGGAAAGAACAAGAACAATGATTTTGGGGTGGGGGGTAAAGTTGACGAAGAATCGTGCCCATTGTGTGGCAAGGTAGACGAGAACTTGCACTGTATATTATAATGTATAGAAACCGATGGATGGAGACGAAATATGGAGTGAGAAGTGGGAAAATTTGCAGGCAGAAATTTTAGCATTAAATATGTTTGGTAGTAGCAGAAAAGAAAATGTTTGGAAATTATGTATGGAAAGTAAGAAAAAAGTGTTGGAGGAAAGTGATCAAGGCAAAGGAAGAAGTCAATAAAGTAACAATGAAGGAATATGATCATCTTTAGGGAAGTATTTGTAAAGTTTACTTGATAATAGCACAGTTAAAGTGATAGGATCCATGTATATAACAACCGGGGTGTTAGTTGTATAGGAGCCTGAATTAACAACCACTCAAGGATCAAGGAAATGTTGTAAAACTGTAATTGTAAATGGGTAGAAATAGTAATAAATATTCATTCATTTAGAGGCTGTTTCATTCTTGCAAAAAATGTAAGGCAAACTGAAATGTTGAATTTCAACCAATGCAACCATATATTTGTTAAGCTTTGTAGTTAAATGTTGACTATTTGCAATAGAACACATGAAAAATGAGTTGAAACTGTATAACGGCAGCAAATACGAGTACTTAGGCGCAGACAGATAGTACTGCCAACTAAGTGTTTATTGGCTGTTTATAATATTACCTTCCTTAATATGCTTTTGCACTTCTTTGAAAATGTCGTTTCATACTAACAAACAATAACATGAATACGTTATGCATTCTATATCCATTTTTATTTAATACGAATTCTGCAATCTTAAACAAATAAACGGTTGTTAAATATCACTCCAGGTTATGCATTTTCCTGGCCGTTAAAACTAGTAGACAAAGCGCTCACAGATCCATTATATAATTATTAAAGTATTTTGCTGTGCTATAACTACCTGATTATTTTTTGAGAAATATAGTGTACACCTAACTATTTTGTGCAGCTTAGAATTGAATTGCTTTTATTTTACTTGCTCTGCTGTATGTGTGTGAATTTATCTGGAAAGCTCAGACCCTCGACCCTATATTAGGTCTATTTTATAAATAAAATAAAAATTTAAATATAATTTCCGAAAACTTGACTTACAATATTGTAAAAATTGTACATTTGTTTTATGAATACTTAACCTTTTCAAGCCATCTAGCAACAGATGAATATCAATTGTCAGTAAAGCCTATAGGGACGAGCCAATTATGGGTGAATGAATAAGATATATATATTTGCGCACGGATTATTAACAATTGTATAAAATGTTATACTTATTTCTGAATACGTGCCTATTCAGAAACCGTGAGAAGGATATAGACGAAAGTCAACTGTTACAGTCGCTACCGTTAGATTTACTAATGCCAACTGAGAAAAACGAAACAGAGAATCCACTCTGGACAAGTGTTTATTAATATTTATGACTACTTAGGCAGATATTGTTCCAAAATGTATAAAATGATTTCAGACTGTTTGACTGAATATGCAAAAACAATTGCTTGAGTGAATACATATTAAGTTAGTTAAATATACAATAACTGAAAACAGAAAAGTGTTCAGTGATGCGTGCTCAGAAAGTACATAGTAGAGGTATAGAGTTGGCTACACTGGTCACAAGACAAATGCACGTAGCGTGATAAAACAGATTTGATAATTTTTTTTGATAATTTCACTGCGATATCCAGCTGTGATTGGTCACAATTCAAACTTTTGTTTCGTTTTATTAGTCACATAAGTGAAATAGTAATTGTAATTTGCCTGCTGTAACCGGTATTACGCCAAATGTTGCACTTGTTTCTACTGGAGCGGCGATGTAACTATAGAACAGGTTGTCAGTTTCAAATCTCGCGTGCTAGGGGGTACCTTGATTTCTATATTGCGTCACTGCGGCAGAAAACTCCCCAGGAGGTAAACAAAGAAACTGTGACGTAAAGATTGCTGAGCTGATAGCAGAAAAATAAATACTGAACAGAGGATTTCTGAGCAGTAGTCTCGTGTTCGATTTCTGCTTTGGCTGAGAACTATGGTTGCCACACGTGTTCAAAGCGTGAGGGAAAGGAATATAGTCTTGTATAATTAGCACCGCGCCTCTCTTTCTGGCTCATACAACTTGTTTTTAGTACTCCCAGCTTTTTCCTCTCACTACTCTTGCTCATATGATTTTACCAGCCATTCTTTCCCCTTACTAATCTAGATACAGAGTGTTTTGCTTTGTGATCATACACATGCAAGATTAAAAAGATTTGAGTAAAGGGCTGCCTGAGTCGGCTGCTTACTGTAGCTCGCTGCCACAACTGTAAAAGGATAAGGTCGTCATCGTCGCGTTTTTTTTAACAGAAATAAAAAAATGATACTACATTTAAAATTATGATGATAATGATGATGATGATAATAATAATAATAATAATAATAATAATAATAATAATAATAATAATCTGAGTTATAAAAGACTGCCAAAATGATGTCCCTCAGCGTCAATACATTGCCGGTATCTGCGTAGGGAGTTCCTGATTTCATTTAACTTTTCCATTGTTAGTGATTATCAGCTAAAACATATCCTAAGAACAGGAGAATTGTATCATTATGTAAATTTTAGCTCTCAAAATAAGCAAAATCGCCTGGGAGGAGAAATTTGAATTGGAGGAGATACAAGTACCAGTATAAGAACAAACAGTAAGGAGATCAGAAAGGTTGCATATCATTAACATATATACCAACAATTAATCTACCTACATATAACAATCAAGAAAAGGCGCAAACCACACAGGTAGAAGGAGGAGGATTTTTTTTGATTGATTTATTTAATGGACGCTCTTTAACATCTCAGGTCATCAGCGTCCCATTCAACTTAGGGCGTGAAAAGTCCGACAAATTTTGCTCAGAGGCCTTTCTTTCAGGCTTGAGGTTCTTTTTCGTGCCGTAAATGTACGACACGGGACCCACAGTTTTACTTCCCTTCCGAAGGAAGCCATACTTAGGATTTTTACGCCCGAAAAAATCCATCGGTCCTGGCCGGGTTCGAACCCGCGATCTTGGGTGCAGGAGGCAAGTATAAGGAAGAGTGGAAGGAGAGGAAGACTAAGATGATTAAATGGAATTACATAATACGATGCAGAGGTCGAAGGAGGACAGATGAGGACAATAGAAGAAGAGGGAGGTTAAAACGAGGACGATAACACGGAGGAGAAGGAGGAGGAGGCGGAGGAGGAGGAGGAGGAGGAGGAGGAGGAAGAAGAGGAGGAGGAAACTGTAGCCACCAGGGAGGAGTTTTAGAAGAAGAGGTAGTGGGGTATAGGGGGAGAGGAGCTGTTGAAGGAGGATACTATATCAATTACCGAGGGAGTTTTATGTTATAATTATAGAGGTTCAAAATATGAAACAAAAAATATGAAACTCAAAAAGTGTTGAGTGAAAAAGAACTTAATAAGTTAATGGCTATAGTCTACGTGAACAATATTAAATTTAATAAGATTCACAAAATGTTTAGTATTAATAAAAAGTAATTAGTATTAAAAGATTGTAAATAATAGGAATAATATTGTATACTTAAACTTAAGAGAAGTTCAATTACAGAATAAGCTATATATTCGGGCATAAATTGTATAGCATATAGACAAATTTATTTTATGCATAATTAACAAGTAATGGATTAAATTTAGGTAACTTAGTTGTGATACAGAAGAAAGAAATTTAAAGTAAATTGTGCATATACTAGATACCAGTACACATTTTCGTAGGAAACGGGTGGAATAATTTTATTTTAATTTAGTAAGTTAATAATAGTGTTGTTTTGTAACTTGTATTTTTGTTGTAGCAACTGATTAACAGTTAGTTATAAGTTAGTGCTTGCTTCCAGCATGTATGGGGATTTATAATTTATAATTATAATTCAATTGTTACTTATCTCTATCGTTTTCTCTTTCTATTTTTTCCTTGTTTTTAATTACTTTTTCATTTTTAGTTTATTTTTAGATTTAATTAAGTCTGAAAAATTATAATGTAACAAATGTAAACATTTCATTTTTTAAATAAATTATAAAAATTCTGGAATATACGTCCTTAGAAAACAAGGTATATACATATAGTCTAATTAGTTTCATTACTAATTAAGAAGAAAATGGCACACAATTTACACATGTGAAAGGACCGAGTGACAACAAACTACAACCACCCACTTACAAAGCCTCACTCACCATCAGCTACAAACTGCTACCTGCATATGTTTTATACGGCCGTAACTCAAATAAATTCACCGTATATGTTTGTGTTGTACGTTAGGTACTAAATTAAAATGTTGTTTCATGAAAGTATGATGTTTTAACAGAAGGGTTATTAAAAAGTAAATTCTTTGATATGAAACTTTCTAAGAAATTTTTCTTTGTTAAAATCAGTGCTTTGTTCAAAAATTGGGGTTGCTTCTTTAAAAGCAAGACATGTAATAGTTTAATATTCCCCTTAATTTTTTGTTTAAATGTTACTATCCTTTCGTTCAGATACTGATATACAGTTATATACTGATATACAGTATATAAAAGAACATTTTGAGAAATATTGGACCATTCCTGAGTTGCATTATTGAATATTTATTTGGGAGTAGAATTATCTGAATAATTTATGGTTATGACTTGACTATTCAGGGGCTCAAAATATGAGTTTTATGTAAGTGCATGTTCATATTATATATTTTCACTCATTTACTGAGTTTTTAATAGTAGCAACAATATTCAAGTCTATTTATGTGGATCTGTTGGATCTTCTGTATTTTCTTTTACAACAGAAACATTTCTCAAACTTTCTAATAAACCTTCAGGAGGAGAAATAATAAAATTTGCATTAAAGCAAAAATCGCATTTTTCGTTCCTTAATTCAATTGCTACGAAACATTTGTTGACTTCGGATGTGAGTAGCCTCTTTTCTTCTACACCTGGTCAGAAACAAGTATCTGTTTTCTTTTGGTATTCCTGGTCTTCTTGAATGTTTGATTAATGTTCCGTTTCTTTATTTTGTTTTCAGGTAAGTGAAGGCTCAAGCGACAATCAGAACTGGAGTTTTTAAGTAAGTACGCAAATCAACAATGGCAGCTCCTTGTTCATTACTAACAAGTTAACAGTAGTTATTCCGGTAAAAGCAACACTTTCCTGGCACAGGTGACCGAGGTCGTTAAGGCCCGCATTGTTCATAATATAAATAAATAATATTAAATATATTCGTTTTATAAAGATTTTGTTTTTTATTGTGCATTTAACATCCTATGTTTTAAGGTGTCAAATTCTGCATTATGTCAATTCGTGAGCGGGAGATCTGGGGTTCGATTCCCGCCAGGACCGACCTCTTTGACTAAGGTTTTTTCTAGGTTTTCTTTAGTCCTCCTAAATTGCAAATGGTGGGAAGTTATCTTAAACATAAGCCTGGAGAACTGCCTTTTAAAAAAATCCTTTCCTAATTTATAATTCTATCTCACGTACAGTGTCCGCCGCCTGTGATGGCCTCAGCATAAAAGCGGGCGTTAAACACTATTAAAAAAAGTGATTATGAGTCTGTAATATTCTACATTCCTTTTAGAGTCTAAACAATAGATTCACTTAGGGGTAACATTGATAGATCTAACTACTATTTTCTTTCAATGTTCTCGGAAGGAAAAGTGAACTTATTTTGTGATTTGCAGCTACTGGCACTGTGCTATGAACTAAGAACATTACTTAGACTAGGAAACACAAAATGAACACCTTATGAAGCAGGCAACTAGGGTTGGTTTAAAAAGAGCAGAAACTTTATTTAATATTTAATTTCAGTGCTTATCTACAGAACTTCTGACTGCCAGATCCAGAATCTTGCACAACACTGGTGAAGAACACCAATTGCTTGAGGAAATTTATGAACGCGACATAAAAGGAGAACTTGAGCACATAATTTCACTCTTACCACATCATAACTGTAGAAAAATTATATTCAGCAAGAAGCTCCTCCAAACTATCCCAACTGGAATAAAAAAATCCATCAAAACACTTTTACACTTTCACTATTCAGCTTGTTGACCAATTGTACTATAACACCCCCAATATGGAATAAAATTGTCTTGAAGTTCTCTGTTCCCTTCCAAGTGACAAGAGAAGAGCTTTTTTTCACTTACAAGGACAACTCTCGGATTCAAACAAACCAAACGCTCCAAAATTCAGTTATAGAATATTTTCTTACTCTGACTTCAATAATGATATTCATTTTTCTGTAAAATGCCTAAGTTGCTTACTATAGGGCCCTATCTTCATCCTTCGCCTAAGTTTTAACATACAGAACCAAAATTCCGCCCTAGATCATTTACCTACTCTGAATTCAATGGCATATAACTAAATTTTGGTGCAGTTTTGCTTGTTCGAATCCAAGGATTTCCTTCTTAGAGATTATTAATGGTAGGAATCTTTACGAAATGTGAATAGCTTAGGATATGTGCACTCTTTTCTAAAGACACACATTTCATTTATGATCTGAAGTGGTTGCTTACTAACAAACATTAGCAACTCCGAAGACAAAAATGTCGAGAACTTCAAGGACCATTCCAAGTAGTTCAGTGTACAATGCATGTTGTCCCTCAATCGCCATACATTTTTTCTTTACTTAACTTGCACATGCCAAATAGGTTGCAACTTGCAGTGGGTTTAGGAATGAACAAAATTATCCGTTATTTATGTTTCTTTCTTTTAATTTTCTATAATATTTTCATTACCGAAAGAACTATAAAATACATTCAGTCTATGGACAGTTTGTATATCCTCTACTTTGCACCTTTATTAAGCATAATTCCTTTTATCTGTTATTGATTCTCAACTGTTGAATTTAGCAGTAGTTCAAACAAGTAATAGTGAATCAGAGGGAACCTTTAACAAAGAAAATATATGTACGAAATATATGTAGCATGTTCTGTCAGATATTGATGGTTGTTCAATCAGCTGCTGCTTTTACCCAACCGTTACAGCGTAAATTGGGTTGCCTATTACGGACCGTACGTTCAATAGCGACATAAATGGGTTTAGTGGGCGGGAAAAGACAGATTGTAATTTCGAATAAACAAGTCTATGATTACCAGCTATTCGTTTACTTTTTTATTTAGTGATATGTAATATACATACCTATGTTGGAATGACTGTCACTATGTAAGCAATATTTTTAATGAGAAAAAGGCAGACACACACACAGAAGCAGAGAGATTCTGGATATGAAAACCAGCGCAGAATTTAATTATAATATTTTAACCCTTCTTTTCCAATGTAAATATGCTGCTGTGAAGAACCCTTCTCTTGCTACGACTGCAGGCGACAAAAGAAACTGCAAGGCGCACGTTCCTTTGGCGAGATGAAATTCGATTGTATTGCAATTTATGCATTTGAAAAACTTAAATATTTGTAGCATAAGTATTGCCATTAATTAATTTACCAAATGACTAGATTATCTTAAAATCGAATAAAAGAATAGTTTTAATGTATGTAACTAAATACATTGTTTAGTACATTTGATAGTGGGCAAAACCTTTTTGTTAAAGAATAACATTAAATATAGGTAACTGTAACGCGACTTTCTGATCACATTTTAACTTCTAAGCATTCGTTTCTATTTAATTACACAGGTAAAACTGTTAATCACCATTTGATTTTTGTTTAAAGCACTATTCTGCAGTGTGCTTCATTGAATGCTCATGAAATATAAAAAATGTAGTTGCCACTAGGTATTCTTTACATCGTTGTCTGTTACTCATTCATATTTTTTTGCCGACTTTGAAATCAACCCTGATATAAATTAGACACCTGTACACTATGACTGCACATTAGTAAATGTTGGAGCTATTTAATTAAAATGAATGATCCGAAGAGCTAAAAATGTGAACAAAATTAAATAATCTCTCAGGACCATATAATTAAAGAATTAACATAAAATGGAACGAATGTTTTCTGTTAGCAAATTACATACGTTACGTCTCATTTACCTTATTCTGAATACTTAACCGACAAGCATTTCAAAGAGAGACATTAATTAATACAATTATTAATTAATAGTTAAGTTGTGATATATTTGTACTTTCGTTATAAAATTTTTAGGTTGCATTTGAGTGTCTTTCTTGTTCTCAATTACTGAAATGTCCTGTTTCAAGCAGAGCAAGCAATGTGATTTTCCTAGACTATATCCAAAATTGTATAGGAATGGAAAATTATTGGCGATTATTATGAGGCAAATTTTGTTTAAGTGAACTTCAAACCCACTAATTTGAATGTATATTACGATCTAAGAAATTCGTTGAGTGGTTTTATTTCAAGATTACGTTTTTAAAGCTTCCTTATGGGATAAAAATAATTGGTGAAATTATTAAATTTATTTAGCAAATATATTTTTCATAAGTTAACGTGTAATAGTTTGGGCAATGAATCGATTATATTTAAAACTTACGGCTTCCATCTATATAATAATAAGTACACTATGGAATAGCGTATCTAAAAGATTGTTTCAAACTGTATCAATAATTTATAAACTGATTCCCATAAATATTCATTAGAGAGTTGAAATTTGAGAAGCTGGAATCTGAAATTGGTTGCTTCTCCGGATAAATGATTTACACTAATTTTCAACTATGTGGTTTTGAATCCTAGTTATGCTTCTTTGCCCGTATATGGTTAATATGCATCATAGCAGGCCGTAAAACTTTTGCCTTGAAGGTAAACGGGCTTCACGAGTTTGTTTCAAGTAATACTTTTTTATTTCTATTAGAAAGTTGTCTCAAGTGCACCTGTTTCTTCCAAAAGGAGTAGCAATGTTCATGTTGATTTTAGAGACAGGTATTAAGACATAATTTCGCTCATCACGTCAATAATTAGCCATGCATTGTGGTGAACGATGTCAGCACATGGCACGCCGATAAACCACATGAACAAGTCAAATCCGTGGATTGCGACAGGTCTCTCTTGGCAAAGTAATTTGATGTAGTGATGCAATTTTACGTGCTGGGTCCCCTCCCCCTTCGCAAGGCGGCTGTTTCGCCATTCATCTGTTCTTTTCAGCAGCTTTCTCTGGCTCTCGCTAGAGGCGGGACGATCGCCAAGCCTAGCGCAGTTCCGGACTTTTGCCACACGAGATTTTTCCACTACATCGTCGCCTGCTTGCTAGTTTCCCTTTGTTTTATATCCATTTAATCTTAAAACAAAGGGAGGAAAGAAAATGAATTGATCCCTTCTCTTACTGCAACTCCTACCCTTATCGAGTTTCCGGTGGAAAGTATTTAACTCTCGCCTTGGGGATACTGAACCGTTAGTTGGTTTTTTTCTCTCTGATACTGGAGAAGTGTGAACTCCGTTACGGATACCTGCTTCATTAATATGGATGAACACGCACAGAAGCAAATAAACAACCAAATGTGTGACGTAAGATCGATGAAAAGATTAAGGGGCTAGATAATAACATTTCAGCAGCAATACCTCCTGAAAAAGTGAAGTTATCAACATGGTGCATAACTAGTAAGCGATATTCCAGATTAAATCAATAATAAAGTATCACTTTGCAATAACTATCAACCTAATTGTTTTCCTTTTTTAAAATAATTGCTTAGTTTATAAACACTCAACTGGCATGCACGATCTTAAGTAAGAAATTAAATTGTAGTTCAACCGTTTCTAGAGCTAACTATTAAATTTTTAATTTTATGAGAGATGGTATCCCCCCTGGTTGTTTCAAGACTATGACGCAACAGTTATTGTACTCACCTGGTTTCTTTGACATAGTTTGAAGATTCTAAGAAATGTTTTAATGAAACAACTCGCACCATATCACAGGCAAAACAATTTAATGACCTGTATCTGATATCCTCCCTTTGATGCCAAGACAAGTTTTTAACTTCGGGAGTATGCCGAAAGGAAAACCTCCAGGATATTACCATGAAAAGGTAACTTTACAATATGGGAAACATACTGAGATAATATTTTTAATTTCTCTGAACAATAATAAAATATATATGAAACAGATGTAGAATAAATTTAAATTTAGAATAACAACAAATTGTGATTAAACAAAAAACTTTAAACATATAAATGGTGTACATGATCTCAGCAATATATAATTTTAAATAGTTTGAATAAATTTGAAGCTTTGAAACTATAAATCCCTAATTCTTTACCAATAATAATTACTAAAATTGCTGGCAAATAATTACTAGGGCACAAACATGTTATAAAAACTTCTATAACTATCAATAAAATTTTAAGTGCTGTCCTTTCTCTTCCTTTTTGACTAAAATATAAACAAAGGAAGTTTTAAGCCAAAGCAACACCACATAGTCAAGAATTTTGCCGTAAAACGTTTCAAAACTATATTCTACCTGGGTAACTGGGTGTACATGATGAAGGTCCCGGACCTATAAACTTGTAATGAAGAGCCGAAAAGTACATACAACCCATCCCCGGAGTTTCCTTTCTGTGTGATAGGAGAAAAGAGATATGAGCGTGGCTACAGCACTAGTTTAGTTTAGAGGACAATCAATAGCAAACACGAAGTACTATGCTGACATGGCAGGTGAGGAAGAAAGGAAAAGGAAGAAAGGAAAAGGAAGAAGGAGAGGTTTTGTGTTAATCAGGGTGCGAAGGAATGTGATCAAGAATGGCACAGATTCCCCCACTTAATGGTCTTAAAAAGTACACTACCAGTTTGCCACTTTTAAGTTCACAGAGTACATTACTGGCCTACTAGTGCGCGTTAACACCTAGATCAGCACCAAGAAGGTCTTATCTGAATATTTTCTAGATTTCCTTCATTGATTTTTTTTGACAATTTTTTCCTTCCAGATACTTTTGCAAGACTTTCCTTGTAAGTGAAAAAGAGTTTTCCTCTTGTCATTTGGAATTGAGTAAAAGATACTTTTATTGAACTTCATGCAAATTTAATTCCATATTGGGGCTGTACACATGGTCAACACCTGGCAGAGGATTGATCCTTGGGAATATATTTGTTAACTTCCACTCATAGGAAAAAGCTGCTTTTTATCAGAAGCATGTGAAGCCCATATTGAACAAGCGTATCTGTTTCAGGAGCGGGTGAGTCATAATCTTAGTACTACTGGCCTCAATGTGTGGTCGGAAGTATTTTTTTTTAAATAAGACTTGGTTATTATCGTGTATATTATTACAGCCCGCGTCTTGTATCTTTATTTTCAATTTCTTATATTATTCCTTGAACGTTGACTATCATACAAACATTGCTGGCACTTATCAGTTCAGTTACTGTTCTTACAGAGGTGAGAAGTTAGATAATTTATTGTTTGTTGTTCTGGATAATGTTGCAGAAAGAACCGGTCAGGCCTGTGAAAAGTCGTGTTAGAGATCTGATGGTCCGAAAATTTTAGGACCGGCCCGAATCGAACTCGAGATTAGCTTAAAATGTAACACCCGAGTCCGTGTGAAATGCGTTATATTTTTAAAATAAAATCAGAAAATCACAATTATAAACTTGTAGCGCAAGTCCTCCAGGCACTTGCCATGAATCCGTGTCCTAGATGTCATATAATTAAGACGTCAAAGAACTCCATATCTGAAAAATAATCTGTGGACAATATTACCTGCCATTTCACGTCCAAGTAATACCTTAGCAGCACACTAGGTGAAATTTGAGACGATGTGCTGGCCACCTATCTCTCTGACATATATAGGTGCTAAGTAACTAAATTGGAATATTTCATATTTCAAAGAACAGGCCTTAGACCTAATCCGTGTAAGCAGATGATGATATGAACAAGTAGAAGAAAAGAATAATATTGTTATTGCTACGCTACATATCAAAATACAAGTATATACGACATGATTTATTTCCCAGTTTGACATATGCAAAGTTAAAGGAGGAAATTTTCGTTAGCTCACAGATAAGGAAGCTTTTAAAAGACGAAGTTTTTTTGAAAGTTGGTTAACAATGTGGAACTGGTGGCCTGGCATGTTTTCAAGGCAGTGGTAGAAGGGTTTCTTGGCAATAGAAAGATGAACAAGATGAATCTTTAGTGTACACGTTACTACAACGATATAAAGAAATGGGCTGTTACGATGTCACTAAAAGTGCATTTCCTCTATTCACACCTAGACTTTTTTCCTGAAAATTTGGGTGTTGTAAGTGATGAATAGGGGGAGCATTTTCATCAGGACATTTCTGAGAAAGCCACCAGGTAGCAGCATATTTAGGACCTATGAAGATGTAATTTTGTTATTTCTATTGTTAATGTTATAATGTGTTACTATACATTAATTTTATTGCTATTTTGACTAACAAGTATTTTTCATTGTCCCAAAATAGTAACTTTAAATTGACATTTAAATTCTTACTTAAAAGTTGCCCAATTTAATAATGACCTTTTTTCTCCCACGCCCACATTCTATGTAATAAAATAAAATAAAATGTTATATTTATTTTGCATAACTTAGTATAAGTGAAAACATCAAATGTTAATATTGCACTGTTTGCTGCTATGTGACTGTTGAACAAAAGTTGCGTGCTATTTATCAAAAATGCTTTTAGCATAAAACCCAAAGCAACATCATAATAGCATACATAATATAGTAGATTTGTATGCTATCATCTTAATTACAAGGAATTAGACGAAACAGGTTGAAAGATTCTTCCTACAGCTTAGATAGGTTATCTCATAGTGTTTCAAATCTATAAGGAGTGTCTGATGGGCAAAAGAGTCGAGACATATAAGAATTCAAAATAATATTCCTATAATAGTGCCATCATTTATAACCTTTGAAAATGCTAATAAATATATTTAAGAAGGATGAACCAGGTTCTGAAAGATATGGTCTTCATATTATGGTTTAAAAAGAGTTGTAACTTTAAAAATAAATGAAAAATTAAACTTCTATTCTGAAGTACTATCACCTGGGAAGTTTATGTTTTCAAGCCTGTAGCCTTAACCATAAGACTGCACGGTCAAGTGGTTAGCTCCCTCTAGATTAAATTAATAACACAATAAATCAGTTAACCGTTGTTCAGTGCTGTGCCGTTATATGATTAGTCCGAGATTTTAGAGATGTTTATAACACAAAATCTTGAAAACGATGGTAATGAACTATTTAAACGCTGGGTTTCCTCAATTGAGAAGTTAAATTGAAGACATTCTAAGGCAAATCTTACCTCATTAATTTAAATATATTTATCGCCATAACATATGTTCATTAATTTTCTTCGTAGACCATTTATTCGAAATTGCTGATCGAAGATTTCTATGTAATTCCTGAAATCATTGCTGTGTAGTTTATTAACACCTTATAATATAACATTTAGTATGTTATCCTTGCATAGGCACTGCAGAGAAAGAATGAGAGGAAGCTAATTGACATTCCATTATATTCTGCTTAACTAAATGTGGCAAACATTTGCAAGCTATTTCAGGCTGTTATATTGGCGATTGTACCTACAACAAGAGTCAGTTCCAACACAGATGTTAAAGTGATCCTTTGTTTTTTAAACTCCTTCTCTTGACTCCTAAGAAGAGCAAGGAACATTAATATCATTAACAGCAAATAAAAAAAAGTTCTTTTAGGTGGGAAACTGCCTTCCTTTTACGTGTAGGTATTTTAACACCATTAACGTGCAGCAATATTATTGGGATTAATCCTCTATTGCCTACATCCAAGCTACCATTACCGAGCTGTATTTCTCCAGAAATGTACCTTTTTAAACATTTTACATTAATATTAAAGGTTGTAACAGCATGTTGGCCTATGCAATAACCTAAACTTCGCAAGAAATGCTGCATATTAGGAACAATAGAAACTGTCTCGAAACTGACGAAATGTGACTCAGATTCCAGGTCGCGACGCGGGAATTCAGAAGACAGAGTTATTTCGGTGATGCATGCGATCTTAAGGCATTTTCCGTATATTTTCAGGCTAATTTCAACATTTATTACACGATATTAACCATTTTTAAAGAAAGTATTTTGGAAAAGGCATAAATAAAAATGCTTTGTGTAATGAAAATTTATTGAATAGGTACGCAATTTAAGCAGAAGAAAGAAAAATTCCTTCAGAAAAAGCAATGCACATGGCCTAAATTGCGATTGTTGTAACGGGCAAGTGATTTACTGTAGTTGATTAATTCCTTTGGTGTATCTTGCTCTGACTATTTTACTCGTATACCAGTGCATGAATATTAACCAATTTAATTTACAGGTCGTTCAGTTTCAATCAATCGAATATTGTGAATGCAATATTCTCCAACTGTAATTATCGCAGTTGATTTGCAATTGAGGGTCGTCTTCACTTTAAAATTTACGATTTTGAGTTATATATAAAACTGACTGTTTTTGAATTAATCAGAATCCATTGTTTCAGTTAGATTTTTGTCTAAACTCATTATCCACTGCTTAAATTTAATGTTAAACTTAGAGAGCTTTCACAACATTTTTTTTTCTGCAGAGGGCATTTATACAAACTTCTCTATCTACAGAAAATTACAAAACATCCTGAGGAGGAAGTATCGTGTCCTATTGGTGATTTCAAAATAATGTAAATGTGTATTGTTGGCAACAGTAACATTGTTGGTAACAGTGATCTTAGGTTTCTGTGTTTGTTACAATATTTACAAATCAGTTAGTGCTTAAAATAGTGTGCATCTGCTGTGGAAGAATATCAGTCTCTGGTTAATTTAGTACAAAGAGAGCAGAAACGGAGGAGGGGTGGTGATAATAGGAAGGAAAAACCAAAATCCAGGTGTATGATAATATAATATAATCTTGCAGTCATGAGATGGGATATGGAAACACTAAGCAAAAGCGTAGCAAATATGTTGTTGTTCACTAACTTATAATTATATGCACTCTTTTAAAGAAAAGTTCTGCAGGAATAAATAAAAGGTTGAGCAGGATAATTTCATTTTAAAATGCCTTAGTGTCTCGTATACTTATAGTAGAACAACCAATGATGAAATGATGGTGGGGGGAAGCATTATGTATTTCCTATAATTTTCTATCATATTCCAAATGGAGAGGAAATAGTTGTGTACTCAGA
This sequence comes from Metallyticus violacea, assembly GCA_030762175.1. Taxonomy (NCBI): domain Eukaryota; kingdom Metazoa; phylum Arthropoda; class Insecta; order Mantodea; family Metallyticidae; genus Metallyticus; species Metallyticus violacea. Next base: position 95,368,015 of record CM060833.1, on the reverse strand, counting down.
TACATTTTGAAGTGTTCTAAATGTATTTCGTGCAAGAGTACAACACATTAGGTAATACTGTTTCTTAAAAGGTGAAATGCCATCTGAACAACGTGGAGAAAGGAGGCATAAAGAAAAAGATGAGGAGCAAACAGAAAGCATAAAGAGAGATTTTTTTACAATTTAAGTGCAAAGAACTCAGAATTCTTCTGAACTCGAAATTAAAAACAAAATCTGTACACAATATAAACCCCATAAACTAAGAACCAACAAATTCTGCAAAATTATAAACTCTTGCAATAAAGATGATATTATCATATGCTTTGACGGTCAACAGAATCATCCATTACCAAAATTAAGTATGGTTTATAGGTGAGGCTATATAATTGCACATTTCTGCAACTAGCAGAAGATGACAAAGACAAACATGTGGTGGCTCACAATACGTGGTTAGAAACCCAGGGTTCACACGGTTGCAATGAAATTTCCTCGGCCTTGAAACACTATGCTCAAAATGTACCTTAAAAGCTGCTACAGAAGAAAATATGAGACACTGGTACTCCAACTGTTTTCAGATTCGTGTGGCTCACAGATTAAGAACACCACGATGATAGCAACTTTGATGGGCATTGTGAAGTGATCTATAGTTTTCAAAAAAATAATCCATTACTTTCCAATAAGAGGGTATAGTTACATACCACCGGATCGCGTGTTTGATAACATTGAAAGGAACTGTCAAATAGTTGAGTCTATTAATGTGCCTTCCAAGTACTATAAAGAATAAATAATCATGGAAACCGTTATATTCTCGGAAGGGACTAAAAAGAGTTTGATCGCTAAAGCAAAACTCAAGTTCTCTTGAAAAGAAAGTTACTCTTTAAAGTGCGTGAAACCGTGTTGTACATTACATGAAGAAAAGCATACTTTCAATCCAGACAACTCACTGCGGTCCAATAATAGAAGCTGAATGTCTGAAGAAACCCTTTAAACTGATGGGAAAAGCAGAAGAGATAATTTACACCAACCATATAAGTAGAAAAAAGATTTTGATGTAAAAAGCACCATGAAGTATATTGATGCATTTTCAGAAGCAAACAGTTCTATGGTGATATCTTCGAGACTGCAGAACTGATGATAACAACAATGAGGCTTACAGTCGTGTGAATAGCTGGTATAAATCATACAGAGAGAAAGAAGCAGGCAGTTTCTTAAAAGAAAGAATATGCATTTAATGAGCATGCAACAATTATCTTTTTGCTTACAAAATCATGTACCTAAAGTTCTGAAAATATTTTGAGATGTTTTAATGATCATTTGTCATTGTTAATTGCAGAAAATTTAATAATTTGTTTATTTTATTTATCACTCTAAAGCAGTAATGTATGGTATTGTGTTGATTTTGAAATACGTAGGTCTTATAGAAATTTACTTAGTAAAGTACATTTCATACCCTTTTTTTTTTTTTTTTTTGGTTTTTTAGGTGGCAAGTTTTGTAAAAACGCTCTTCAATTGTTCATGTTAATAGGCCTACTCGAAATTTGTAAAATATTGACTAAATCCACTATGGTGGCAAATTCAAAGATAAACAATTAATATAAATACAATATATATTTTCATTTTATTAAAACTGTTTAGTAAATCTTTTATTCGGCAAATTGTGTTAGCAAATACTACTCGTGGTATTACCTATGTTAATAGTCAGTATGTACCAAACCATACGAAATCGGACGCTAGGAAATCTTAGAAATTAGTGATATCTTGGAAAAAAATGCATAAAGAGAGTTAAAGGGCATATAGTTTTATGAATACAATTTAATTTTATTAGTTTCCTTATTTTAATGCGATAAATCTATTGTATACTTTTTTAAAATCAACAATTTTTGAAGGACATAAACGCTAAAACGCTAATGCTAGACATTTAATTTTTTTTGATATTATAGCATACTTATATAACTGAATTTTTGTCATATTTTATATACATTTTCAACAAAGATATAAACCAATTAATTTGACTAACTTCCTGAAGTGGGAAATAAGAGCCCGACATTGATGCGTTATGTGTATGCAGTGGGATTGGGTTCTAAAATGACAATGTACGTTATAATTGATAAGATTGCGAATTATTTTTCGATTTGTTGAGTCAGTCCGACGATGAAAAACCATGTGCTGTGTCGTATCTCGTTTTCCACTCCACCTTCGGGAACAACTGCGTCATCTTCCTGGTTCCCGGTCGATTCTGTTGTTGTTTTGTTAGCTGGATATTTTCAGATTTATTATCTGGGGCGAATAGAGTTGATGAATGAAACTAATTAAAAATCACCTCGGTTGCTGAATAATATGTGAGGTTTATTGTTGTCCTCCATAAGTACAATATTTGGAATGATTGATTGCTGGAATATTACCAACACATAGATTGAATCGCGAGACAGACGTGCTTGTGTATGTATCTCTCCTCTAGCAAAACTGTACTACGATGTTTCTACGTCGTATAACAATATTAGTTTTAGTTTAACTTTACAATTCTCGCGTATTTATTCCCTAATACTTTCACGCAGTTTCAAGAAGTGTTGTATTTCCATGTAATTATACTCGCGTTCTAATTCAAACGAGGTAATTATGAATGCGAACTGGAATTTGAACTCATGTCTTCCAGTAATCGTCGATATGTCTCTTATTACTGATTACGGGAACTGCTTATAACGGTGATGTTTGACTGAGCGTGTGTTAATTTTGCATTGATATTTGGTACGTCTGTCGGTCTTGCGTTTCGTTTCAGAGAGCATTATTAACGTTATTAGGCGCTTGCAATTTGTCAATTTTCTTAACTTTGTGTTGCTTCTATCTCTGATTGGTCTATTCACAATTTTTAGGGATGTGTTCTGAAAGAAATCGTTACATTTAAATTGTGTAACAACAAACAAGTTTTAAGAGCACATTGTACAAATACTCATGATTTAAAACATATATGAAAATAAACCAATGCATTAAATTTAATTAAATTAATTATGGGCTCTTGGGGTTTAATTCGTGGCTTGTACGTTTCATTCCCAACAGAAACAATAACAACAAAAATGTCGTGTGTTCATTTTTTTTATGTTCCGTCAAGGAGAACATCCATAATATTCGCCTCTGTGGCCTAGTGGTAGTGTTAGCGACTGCTAATTTGCAGGTGCTGGGTTTGATTCCTGGTCTGTCAAGCTGTCTGGGTAAGGATTTATTTTCTTACCTTAAAGAAGGTGAATGCCAGATAGCTTCAAGGTGCCAAGAGCTCAGAGCTCATTTGCGCCATTATTAATGCATTTCACCCATCCTTATAAATTACAGATCTACAGCGATGGAAATTTGTTATTGCATCCCTTTCTTCGTAATTATGGCTTTAACAGTGATTCATTTAAAGCTTAGGTATCCATTGTTGCTCATTTGTTATATGTCCCATTGTTAGATATTCATGTTTACTACTTGCAGTTATTTTCTCAGTTTACATTGCAGAAATAAAATATAGACTTATTTTCATTTCGAAAGAATAGGTCTTGCAGGGACGCATACAGGGCTTTATTTTTAAAAGAATTAAGGATATATTTTAATGAAGGATGTATTATCTGAGAAAGTGGATAGTGCTTTCCAATGTCTAATAAAACGTGAAATAGTAAAGGTGGAGGGATGGTGTCTGGAATAAAATGGGACAAATACAGCACTATATTGTGGCAATTAATGTTGTCAGATATGAGAGTACAGAAAATAAACAAAAGTATGAAATTGTTATGTTAGGAAAATTAAAGGATAAGCGGAGAAGTATAAGAAAGGAGCTTCAGGCCATACACACAGTTGTGAAAATGGAAATTTGTTTTAGAAGTTATTTACCATTCATATAACCTGGTGGTTAAGGTATGGGTAAATCTGATTTTTAGTATTAATAAATTCTTAGACATTTTGTTTGTTTGTTTCTGTAAATTTAATTGCAATGTCGTTTCCTGAAATAAAAAGCAATTCATTCATTCATATACTCATTTCTACTTTTGGCAATGCGGAGACAAGATGCGCAAAGGAGTGGAATTAACGTTAGAGAAGAAAAATTATATTCTTGGTTATTCCAGGTTTAAGTATTTAGATACAGCCTCTAGAACAGGTTTTCCACCAGTCTACCGTTTCAAGAATACTAAAGAAATACAGGAAGACGGAAATGTCTAACGGCTGAAAGAAAGAAGCGGGAAAAGGACATCTACTTTAAAATAGGACGGTATACTAAAACGAGTTTGTCTCAGAGATCGTTGACTATCTCCTCAGAACTGAAGAGTCACGTGAAATACAAGTGTCACGTCTCATTGACAGCGGAACTATCAGAAGTAGACTTCTTGAAGAAGACTTCCTGTCCGTCGACCCATAATAAATTTTTTTCTGACTAAAATTGAGACAGAAGTGACTACAGTGGGCAAAAGAGAATGCAGCATGGACAGCAGAAATGTGGAATAGGGTAATTTTTCAGTTGATTCCAAATTTAACCCGCTTGGCTCCGTTGGGAAAGAACGTGCGACGCAGAAGTGGTGAAGAACAGTTCCTTTCATGGATTAAAAAACAAATACAGCGAAGCATCAACAAAATCAGATGATCTGGGGGTGAATTGTCAGATCGTTTGAACTTCGTAAGTGTCACTGTTAATGCAAACGCTTACTTAGGTATCCTTGAAAACAAATTGATGCCCACAATAGGAGATGCTTTTCAAGATGACTCTGCCCCCGTCATAGGGCTTTGAAGGTGATTATTTTAATTAATATTTGTATTAAATTATAATGTACACAATGTTGATGCAATTATCAATCATTCAAATATTTCAGGTAAAAGCAATCCCTAGGGAGGGGGAAAAAAAAAAAAAACAGAGTGAAGGTGCTTGACTGGCGTTGAAATAGCCCGGACCTGAATCTGATAGAGATCTGCTGCAAGGTTATGGGGAGTGCTATTGCAAGAAACAAGCCAAGCAATAAAAGAGAATTCCAGGAGACAAACGTGGAGTGTTTCATGAACTTATTCAGAAGTATGTTAAGAATTTGATTTTCTCAATGCCAGGCAGTAATTAAAGGACGTGTTGGACCAGCAAAGTGTATTCAGTCCTGGTGGTATAGTGGTAACCATACGTGGTAACCCAAGATCACGGATTCAATCCCGGCCAGGATCGATGGATTTTTTCGGGTGTAAAACTCCTAAGTATGGCTTCCTTCGGAAGAGAAGTAAAACCGTGGGGTCCCGTTACTGAGATTTGCGGTATGTTAAAGAACCTCAAGCCTAAAAGAAGAGGCCTCTGAGCAACATTTATCGGTCGTTCCACGCCCTGAATTAAATGGAACGCTGATGTTAAAGAGCGTCCGCAAATAAATCAAATTACATTCACACTATTCAGATGTCGCGAAAAGACTAATGCAGTCAAAACGCCAATAAATATCAAGTATTGAAAAAACTATCATTAAAAACACAATTCATTTTATTAAATTATATTTTGAACACAAGATGTATGGCTTGAGAGTAATATCTCTATAGCGTTCAAGACTCCTTATGTTTAGATGTAAAATTATTGTTTCCATGTTAGGTCACTTTAAAGCACAATATGAAATCTATTTAACATATTTCTATTTTTCGTTGCCTTTGCAAGGAAATCATCAGATATGCATAAAATGGATTTTATTCTAATCTTTTGAATTAATGACCTATATTTTACAAACAATAGCAAGATATAAGCTTTAAAACGAGACATTGTCCAAATTTCTGTTTTAAGGTGTTTGAAAACTACGTATTTATAAAAAAGGACAGTTTTAATAAAATGCGACAACATTTGCGAATTTTGCATAATATCTATTAGAGTTACAATGTCATATTTCGCAAAAACATGTATTGTGATTGTATAAAAACATTTTTCACTTGGAATCACTGGTATACTTAGTAATACTAATTAAATATATAACTAGGCATCGGGATTCTTGAAAACTTAACATAAAGTTAGATGCGCTTATACTACTACGTAAATGCAAACAAAGCAGAGCTTTGAGCTACTGCCGGGCAGATAAACAAGAACTGAGCCAGTGGTAGACGTAAGGGGACAGGGTCGTTTGTAGCTCGTCTAAGTGTAATATCAACATAACCCCATCCCGCTTCATTCTGGTATAAGTGCTTAGCAATTCGATGCCTAGTAGTAACTAAGTATCAGTAGCTCTCACGATCATAAACTTAGCACTGTCAGAATTTATTTTGGTTTTCTTAGATTTGAAAGTAGTTTTATATAGCACGATATTATTATTATTATTATTATTATTATTATTATTATTATTCCATTTATATTTTGCTAAAAGTGCATATTTTAGGTCTTATTCTGAGGTTTATTTGTTAATAAATCTATAAAACAATAAAAATATTATTTTACCATATTATTTTACCCTATACTAAAATGCAGACACTAAAATATTATGCTTGTATAATGCATGTTAATGTAAATAAGAAGATGAGAAAATCTGGTACGCGATTAAACATTTTGGTTCGTTTTTATCTACCTTCATTCTCTGTAACTTTCACAGGCGTAAATGTTGGGTGGGAAAAAAAAAAAAAAATCAAAATCAAAATTAACTGCAGTCTAGGCGCATTGATCTGGCAGACAATTTAGCAACAACATTGCAGGAATGAAGGGCATTTAACTAAAGATCAATCTTACTACTTTTTTTTTTTTTACCACAGTTACATTCTTGTGTTTGTAATGCAGTCATATAATAATGCTGTATTACATGATGTACTACAAAATTAAGTGTCATAAGGAAAACTTATTCATATTCACAAATAAGAAAACAGACCCACATCCCTTTTCGACCTGAATCCTTACACACTTTGCAAGGTCATTGACATCTAAGCTTTTATATATGTTGCTGCGTCACTAGTTTCTAGTAACGAAACACTGAACTGCGCATAAAATAATGTTGGTAATAGTTTAGATTAATTCCTTCATCCTTTAAAAGTAAACAGGCTGGTCTGAATGCATGTTTTGCAGCATTTTGTGACCACGTTTTAAAATGTGCTCAAATAAAAATCAATTCCTTACTGTTTGAATGCTTTGTTCATCTAGTGGTGTGGTAGAACTGATTACTTTTTGTTACTTGTTCTTATTTTTCCCCAAGTTCATTAAAGTTATGGTAATATTTATGCACGATGGTTCAGTTTTAGAACATTTTTTAACGTTTCCATCATCGTGAAAGATCGAATGCTAGGAATGAGTTTAGGTCGTTTTTTCAAAACTTTCCAAATGAAATTTTTATTAGGTAGATTTCTGCATAAATGTTTGCTACAATTTCAGTGATAGTTTTCTTTCTCTCTCTTTTGCTCTTCCCATTTCATTATAAACAAAAGATAAATATAAAATTTGAGCTTTCTCTTTAAATGGAGATTCGGAGCAATTTCAGATGTATAAGTGCTAAGTTTAAGATCTCGGGCAGCGTTTGCAAAACAGACCACCGTACTATTTATTGTGTTGCAGTTGCAACGAGCTGACGACGTACTAGATTTAGATCAAAAGAGTCAGTTCTGCTTTGTGATTGCTCCTGAATGTAAAGAATCGGAAATTGTAGTCATTTGTTGGCTCCTACAGTACTTTTGACTTTTTTTTTAACACTTGATGAAATAAATAGTATTAAATAGAACGAAGATAAATCAGTCAACGCATGACTGAGCCTTTATTAATCGTGTTGTATGTGACTTCAAAAAGCGAATTTGTCAATCCTCCGAAACGATAATTTTTCCTCTCCCCCCCTCAAATGCCTTTAGATGAAGATTAACATACAAGAGGTAGAATCACACATGGACTCGTAGGAATTTACGAATATTTCATTCATCGCCCGGAAAGTCTACATACAGGGAAACTATTTTGGGAGTGTTATACTGTGAAACATACAGCGGTGTATTCGTGAGTGAGAGAGAGAGAGTGTGTGTAATGCTCCGTTACTCTTTTACCTGCTGAAGGATTGTAATCATTGCGCTCTTCTCTGTCCTTTTCTTCTAAAGAAAGAAGAGGCAAGAAAGGTGCCTCCCTACGGAATGCCGGAAACGCGATGTTGTTTTCCCCTGCTCACCCCCGCATTTTCAGCCATATGGGAACGTATCGAATTCTAAGGGCTTCTCCGACCATAATAAAGAAGTCCCGTTGCCTTTATGTGCGCTTCCTTCTCGATATCGTCTGCTCTCTTTGGACCAAGGGCTCGATCCTTCTGCCGCGGAATTTTAAAGAAGTATATCATATTATCTTGCACGCCTACCCTTGTATTGCAAATTTCTAGTGCTATTGCGGTACATATGGTAAGAAAGAGACCCGTTATACACAGCTGGGAGTGCTACATGAATCAACATACTGCTAGCTCAGGTACATTATTTATCTGCTCTCTGGTGTTTTTGAAACTTATAGAACCCAGGAGTTCACATCTTTTGGCGAGAAAATTTACAGGCCGCAAGAACTCGTGCATCCAATTGACGAAGCTTAAAGGTTGTATTTCAGAGATAAATATTTTAATGAGCGTATCTATACTTACTTAGTTTGTTTACTATCCTTTCTGGAGCATTGCTCATATCTTAACAGAAGGAATGAGAGCATTTTGACTTAACTTTTGAGAGAGAGAGAAATATGACGTTTTACAACTTCTGTAAAATGCGCTTATTTCTGAAATGACAGCTGTTTTTCTTCAGATATTAATGTTTTTTCTTTTCTTCTAAGAAATGCGCATGCTCAGAAGATTCTGCTCCATACATTAGCATAAATACAGTATCAATTTTGCCGTTATTGCAGTCTATCTTTTACCTAATATCCCCCTCTTTCCCATTCCTCATCTTCATGTCTACGCTGAAAGCCTTTGTTACCTATATCTTGTTTCTATTGGTTAGGACAGGCAAGAGTTTTTGGCCTTTATTCATAATTGGTAGAACCGGAGCCCTCTTTGTTAGCCCGATCCAATGACCATGGTATTATGAAGGTTTTCATTCATGATACTGTAAAAGACTGGTGTTGTTTAAGTTCCTGGTTTGTTTAATTGTAATAGGAACATGTGCGCCATAATATTTTGAATTTGTCCGAGCAGGATAATACTAAATATGTTTTAAAATCCTTAAAATGAAGATTTTATAAAGTATTCTGCTAGATAGTTAATTGGGTGTTTTAAAAATGTAAAAGGGGTTTAATATGAGAAATTGAGTAAATTTTCAAGATTTAAATTATGTTATTGAATGCACTATTGAAAGCGACTCAATTAAAACCTATTTTATATTTTAAATTTTGTTTATTGTACAATAAATCACAATATTTTATAATTATCTTCTCCTGTATTTGAAAGATATCTTTCCCAGGCCATATTCAGGAGCTTATCTTTCTAGTATATTTTCTATTTCCTATATTAACGGCTGTCCAGGCATAAATAATAGAATAATGTAAGGAATTGGTAGCAGAAATAGAGGAAGTTACATAATTATTTACTGATTTCCTTAGCCCCATTAAAAGTATAGCAGCATCTATCTATATGACTGTATTCCAAGGATCTAGGTGTCCTTGAACGTTTTGGTTTTCTTTTTTTGCTTTTGAACAAGTCGGCAAACTCTTTATTGCATACTAAATACTATTAAAACAATTTCAAACAAAATTTTTATAAAAGGCATATTAGCGGAATATTTTTAATTAACTACATCAAAAATGTGTTGTCGTAGTAAACAAAATGAGGCACTTGGAAAAAGGGAGAGAAATATTATATTATGGCCCATTCTTTAAGACTGACGTAGGTATATACATTTCTACTAAATATTAATTTTCTACGCAACATTAAAAATAATGCAATATTAAGTTTCACTGAATAGAGTATTCAGATTTTTAAAAATAGTTCCTACATAAAAAAAAAAGTTCAGCTTTTCACAAAGTCTCAAAGAATTAAATAATATACTTCCTTAACCCCTCAAGATATGTTGCAAGGTTTGAATGCAATTTAAAAATACAAACAATATTGTAACTATTATATGAGGAGGTCCTGAGTACTAATACCAGTCTCTCTGGCCAACCTGAGTACATTTTTTTGCCTGGTTAGCACATTTTTATGCAGGGAATCATAGAAAATCAGATGTTGTCACTAAGACCCCTTTATAGATTAAAAAAAAAGAAAAAGAAAAAGAATTAGATGTATAGCGGGGTCCAGCACACAATTAATGTCATCTGTTTGCCAAAAATGATATATATATATATATATATACGGCATTTTTATTTGACCACAAATAACAAATTATGTTGCGAAGAGACCAATGTAGTCAAAATGACCAATTAAAAGCAAGGCAATATAAAGAGGAACCGAAGATATTCGATCGTATTTGAAACTCACATTCTGCCTTAAAAATATTTATTATACTTATTATATTTATTAAACTTATTTTGCACTCGACAAATTCATTCAGAGAATATAAACATTTTTGTTGCCTTTTTTTTAGTGCAAATGGGTTAAATTCACGTTTTGGTTTTGTTCCACAGAACACTTTTTTCGTCATTCATATTAAATATTCTCCTTTCATAATATTTTTAATCTACTTAAATTGTAAACATAAATAGACACTTAGCTGTTTTTGAGGATATTTACTTGCCGTTACATAGTGTGAAGGTTTGAGTTGTGGATAAGCAGATTGGTAAATAGAGCCAAGGATGGCAAAAACTGCAGTGCAAAGTTCCGTACGCACGATCGTATCCGCCTCTAGTTAATGGCAGAATGTCGTGACGCAATAACGCCCTCTGCATTCAAATTGTATACACCATCACAGTGCTAAAAGCCAAGCAATGAGATGTTATCACCCGGACAAATTAAAGTTCGCCCAGGTAACTACGCCCGTCTGCTTTGCGCTGTTTTAATGTTGGGGGCTTCGTCAACTGGATGGATTGCCTGCACACATGGGCTCTTGCGGACTGCATACTCTCACGGCGTCATTCCACTAAATGTTATAGGTATAACGGTATTACAGTGCACGAACTAACAATTAGGTTAAACTTGTGTTAAAATATTTTTCATAACTTTATGAGTGTAATGATCTCTGAAAGCAAACTAAATGGTTTAATGCACACAAGTAATCAAAACAAAATATTGAATCATTTGATTTAAAATGCACTCTGGGCTAATTTAACCTCATCTAGCGCTTTCCTGTTAAATTTATTTTGAAGATAATCCTAGAAAAACAATTAACGAACTGCAATTGAATTGCATAATTTTCTCTCAATCTGATATTAAAATACTGAATATGTTTAAACATTTACAAAGACAAGATTGGCATGAATGTTTAGCTGAACTTATCAAAAAAATTAAAAAAAATGCGCTATATATTTGAGACTAACACGCACAATAAGGACTTTGGAAAACACCACACCACTATAGATTCTGTCTCTTTTATCATGGCGCTGTTTGAAATTCATAAGTAAAACCGAAAAATTGGCAAGGCCTACATTTATCTTGTTTGCATACCAGATGTGGTTTGTAAATAGATGTGTTGTGAATTTAATTGTCCATACATGTTCTTTCTTTTAACCAAAAATGTGATTACTAAAACAGTATTGTTATATGCAGATGAAGAAACATAAAACTTTTACAATGCTATGGAAACTAAGCCGATAGTTTCAATATTCATGGGAAGTGCATACAGTTTTTATGTTAGTCATCTAAAAGTAACATTAATACATGTGCGGGGTAATAATAAAACTAATAAACAGTTACAGTGAAATTTTGTATAAAATTATAACAGTTGCAATATTTCTGTGCAATTCAATGATGAATAACAATGTACTTTAATTAATTCCTAATATTATTATTATTATTATTATTTGATAAACAAATAAACGGACTAAAATTGTTTTGGTTAGATATGGACCAAAGTAAAATAAAGGTATGGCTAGATATCGTTTTCTGTGTACATGACCCAAAATTCAATTATGTCACCCTCAAACTAAATACAGTAAAAGGATAGACAAATGTTACAACGGAAACTGAACTACTCGTATGGAAATCGTTACAAATGCTGCATTTAAAATCGTTTAATTTCGAGCTCTAAATTCAGTTTACTGACGTCATCTAAAAACGCCAGTTTTTTTATTTATTCTATTTCATAGGACTTCAGATTCGTCCTTTTCCTTTTAGAAACTAGGCGGCAAGCGAAAGTTACTTTCACTTCAGAAAAAAACTCTTTTATAGTTGGAAAAATAGTTGAGCTGGGGTAAAAGTTTTCTGCTTTAAAAAAAATCTATGTGAAAGAGAAGAAAAGCTAGGGATCTCATATTACATCATGCTATCACTGTCTGGTCACCAGCTTGTAGAGCATGAGAGCTGCAGACAGCGGTTCACATGATACGATCGATTATAGCAACCCTCGCTCCTGCACCATGGACCTGGCAGCATCTGCGGCCACACGAGTAACAAGCCTTTCCCATCGATAATTCTAATAGATCTTATCTGGTACGGATAAATGCGTTTTGCTTGAACTTTCGGGTGCATTCTCATAAAACACTAGTCCTCTTTCATTCACGGTGAGCATTTTCAAAATTAAACTAACTTCGTGAATATCGTTATCATTAAAGGGATAATTAATTTTAGGCCTAGATCTCTGAAGCAAAACTAGTCACCTAACATTTCTTTTCTTTCCTCATTGGGTTACAGCATCTCGCAAAATCTTTTCATGAACTCGTTTCAAGAGTGTGGAAAAAATATTTCGTATATGTATAAGTACTAATCAATGATACGTTTGAAGAGAGCGTTGTATTACGAAAGAGAAGAAAACAATTTTACGTATTTAGTTTTAGCAGGTTAAAAATAAGGCTATTTGTCCTTATTTTCCGCTCTACAGATCAACAAACAGAAAAATGTAATATAATTTGATAAATTTATGGCACTGCGGTTCTGTAGAGCGCTGACCTGACGAGCGGTTGTTCTAATAGAGTTACATTATCAGCGCAACCACTAACAATCTCCCTGACCTGTCTTCTTTAGGCTCTGTAAATTGCATCTCAGCATTTCTCTTTGAAAGGAAATTCCTAAGGGTAGGTGGGAATGAATTTCGTATCATTTGAATTAGCGGTCGGCAAAGATCACTAGATCATGACGGTGCCCTACAATATACATGATGATGCTCTTGATAGAAGCCTCAAACTGTTGTCAATATACATTTATGTTATTTAGATGATGATTTGCAAATTTATAAATACATAACTTCAACTATGCAACTTTGCCAGTATTTGCGAACAAGAAACATCGTTGTGCGATCGTTTACATTCTTAGCCATGCGACAGTCCAGTCGCAACTGCCGCGATGCGATGACGCGGGACGTATACAAATGAAGATCACTAGACGAATTCATTATATCGCGAGCGTTTTCATTCTCGTTATGTGTATATAAATTTGTAAACCATTTTTAAGTAACGCATTTTTATAGACAATAACTTGAACCTCTAGTGAGAAAATCACACAAATATATATTAGAAAATTATGAATTAATGAAATTAAACATTAATACCCAAATGGGGAATGTAGAGGAACAGGGTAAAAATAAAATGTATAGCACCTAATAAATACTGTAAAATCAGAAAAAAATATAATCACTGAACTACAGAACGAAAATTGCTGGACGTATTCAAGAGAGAGAGAGAGAGAGAGAGAGAGAGAGAGCTCCCTATGTTCTAAATCCTTATTTCGTATGTGTGCGTTTATTTTAATTAGTTCATTAGAAAAAATTACTGTCTTATAAGTCATTTCATATTTTTAAATTATTATTATTACATCTTTATTATCAAACGGACTGTATTAAACCAGTTTTATTATTAGGGTCTAGAACTTCATGAAGAGGTTAACCTATATGCTTATACATTATCTGTACAAATTATATACTGTTTTTAATTTATTAATGTGCAAAATGTTGCCTATAAAATACTTTTTTTTTGTAAATGCATAATATTTTAAATATTTTAGTGCCCATTGACATATTTATAAGGCATATGTATGCAAGTTAATCATGATCAACATATCAGGCCTTAAGTCCCTTCTGGAGGACTTGTGCTCGATATTTTTACTTTCGGACAAAATCTACTTCGTGAACCCCCGCTAAACCACCGAGGGCAAGTTACAGATGATGTAGTGTTGTTTTCTAGAGTATGCGAGAAGAATGTATGGAAAAAGAAAATATGTTAAATAATACAGCACATGAACATAGCAAACTATAAAGAGATTCTAAAAATTAAAAAAACCCTCAAAGAGTCAGTTCGAAAGCAGCTAATGTAGTGTTTAGACGATAGAGTCAGTCAGTTTTCTTATGGTCTGTGCAATTTTATTATTGAATGTTCAATTATGGAAAATTACTAATCCTGTTCTAAAACACATTCTTCGCAAATATGATCGAAGAAAGTATACTATAAAAGTATTTTGAGGGACAATAGGCGCAGTTTTTTAACTGAAGAGTGATGGTTTTGAATTGCAATTCACCATTGACCTTTGGCAACGAAACTACTTCTGTTTCAACAGTCAGCGTTTCTCAAGTATTTTCAAGTTTTATAAGTTATAACCTATCAGCATTTCGTTCAAAAGCGATTTTTTCAAATTGCATTTAAAGTTTTAATTTATATAAGGATTTGAAAGAAAAATATGACAACACTGTCATCACGCTGTTAATGAACAGGGAAGGCGTTGTTTTTCTGAGCATGTCTAGCTGTTCAATACACTCAGCGTTACTATCTGTAGAAGGACGAACATGAAGCTGTCGAGTAAATTTGGGCTGCCCTAAAGTGATGTTTTCTCGAAGTGAGCAGTGTGCAAGAGTTAACATTGAGGTGGCACGTTTTAGGAACATGAGCATGTCAGCGAGAAGCCTGTGACAACGAACTTTTTCCATGTCGAACAGTGATCCATGGGGTGTCATACTTTCGACAAGGAGGCAATAGAGTGAAGATATACCATGTTTAGGTCATCTTATTCTTGAAGCGCTTTAGTTGATTTGATTAAATGATTGCTGAAGGTGGGTCGTTGATGGTTGGTAAGGGAGTTAGCCGCAGAAGTCAGAACAAGCCACATTACAATGTTACAGTAGATCGCACTTTCTCAAACATCAACAAAAACGCTTAGCTGCGGATGTCCAGTGTGTTCCACTAGTGTGACAGCGGGTGGCAAACGTGGAAAGGGATTACACTGAAAGAGTGTAAAAGTTAATAAATGGTTTATTTCTTATGAACAAGTTGCCATTACTCTCTTTCCAGCCCTCGTAAATTTACACATGCCTATATGTTTAATTGCAACTCCTTTCGTTTTATTTTAGTAATTATCGTTAGAAGGAAATAAATATTTTTAATAACTGAAGTATATGAAGACTTTTATAATAATACGCCTATAATTCATTGTTTTAGAATAGAATTTGTATAATTTTTGCATTATATTGAGAAATTCGTCAATAGTTGGATTCATTTTAATGAAAAGGATAAACTCGCCGACCATTGCAAATTTGTTCGATTTTTGTTTCCATATTCTATAAACGTGCCCCTTTTTGTAGTTATCAACTATATAGCGTGAACCGTAATTAATGTGATTTTGATTTCTTCCCCGTATTTCTCAATTAAGCTCTATTTTAATAAATTCGTATTAAACCCAGATTATGTAAAACCACAAGGACATACTTTGAGAACACTCGTGATCCATGGACTACAGTTTGATAATAGCCGATACAAGTTTAACTAACTTGACATAAAAATTTCAGTATAATAAAGTACATTTATTGGGATATTTTAAACTTTTAAGGTCAAATTTGCATATATATATTTAGTAGCTTTTAGGGCATAAACTTCGGACATTAGTTATTACACAGTGTGTTATTTTTTTAGTTTTTTTATGTCACTTAAATGCCCACATAGGATCCAGTCGACCCATTTCCTAAATAAATGCATCCATCGTCGCATAGATTCCACTGTTAGACTTTCACCAACTTTGTACTTGTGCCTTTAACCCCCCCCCCTCCCAAAGTTACCGGGCTAATTGTCTTAAATCTCTCTTCCACGTGTAGCACAGGCAGATATTTCATCTGAAAAAGAAATACCTGTCAAATAAATCCTCGAGGAATGCTGTGTATAACAACAACGGTTTTGCAAAATCGGTTAGCAAGTAAAGATTCTATATAATTATTTAAAAACGAGTGACTTATTAGACACCCTAAAAGCATTGTACGTGCAAATATTTAACACAATGCATTTGAGGTTAACGCGTTAAGTGCCTAGTGATTCTGCATATATTTTGCTTTTGAGCCTGTCTCGGAATACGCTTGTTATCACTTTGTAAAAGGGCATTTCTTTAAGCAGTGTAGATGTGGCCACAAATACATTGCAAGCTCATGGAGTTTGTGGGAACAAGAAATGGGGGGGGGGAAGAAAACACTTTCTTGATAATGAATGAAGGGAAGTGAGCTGAACACGAAGAAATCCGTTCATAGTATTCTGAAGTAATGCGGCACGTAGGTAAATAAAATATGAAGTGGTTCCTAGTTCAACGTGCGTATTCTGTTTCCAGTTATGCTAATTACTATACTAACAATACGAAATTTATCTTTGTACACAAATACTAGTCAATTATCAGTTGCACTTCAAAACCGGCTTGTGTTCACCAAACAGTAATCGCACTAATTCTAACGGCTTTCTTTTGTACTACATGTGCTATTAAATGGATTTTAAAGAGGTATTATGCAACAATTATAATTGTAAGAAATATTTGTGTTTAAACAGTATGTATATGGTGACTCTGCTCTTATTTTGACAATTTAGAACATCCTTGATATGAACAGCTACTGTTTACATTAAGTTACAGTGGGAAAGAATAAACCATTAACCTTGTCGCTTCTTGCATTTGCGAGTATAAACTGGCGAATCACAATGACAAACATTCGCAATTCAAGGTATGGAAGACGGGGAGGATGGATAGAGGAAGCTGCACATCTACTTCCGCTTCCGGATCTCGACAGGCATGCCTACACGGCTCTGTTTGTTACTGCGCGTCGCAACATTATCACTGCGTAACACAAAAACGGTTGTCATGGAGACGATGCAGCAGTGCGCAGGTCCGATCTGTAAAAACATCACGAGTGAGGAGACGATGAAATTGATCTCAGACAGCTTAGGGGCGGTAGATGCGTCACAATCTGCAAGCCCGCCACTACTGCTCTCCATGAGCGCGAATATAACTTATGACATATCCAAATTTGAACAACGTTATGCTTGTTCAATTAATGAATGCACTCAGTTTTTAATACAAGCAACGTACTTTTATTGTATAAGAGATATTTTCAAACACGCTGTAAAACATTTAAATGTGCGCCTGACTAAAATGTGTATTATTCTCTTTCGTCATGACGAAACTGAATTCGTTTTGAATATCACCTAAACTTTAAAATATATTTATATGAGATGTATTACGCACATGTATTAATGAAAAAATATGAATTGTGAATACACAGAGATCTTAAAGTAATGGAATTATTTCTAATAATGCAGGGCGATTCCAACAAATGTTGCTGCTTTTTCTGTGAATCGAACTTAGGAAAAACACTGTGAAACTTTAAAAGTAAACCCAAAGGAGTATTGGTCCCGGTCAAATGAATGTCACAGATAAACCCCCCATTAGATAGACAAAATGTTGCTATCATCGCTTCATGTAAGGTTGGGTTAGTAATGACCTTAAACAAACGATAAGGGTTTCCTGCATTTAAAAGAAAAATTCCAGAAATTAAATGAAATTAAATTGAATTAAGGTATTTTTATTACCCACAAATTCCTGAACTAATACAAACTAGTGCTTTTGGAGATTTGAGAAACAAGCATGGGTAGGATTCAAGAGCGTGCGGTAATTATCTGGGGAATGTTAGAGTTGAACATATACTTACAAAAATATTTTAAGACTCGTAAATGGCAAAAAAAAAAAAAAAAAAAAAATCTGGGTGTAATTTTATCACTCAAACCACTTTTTTGTAATCCCCTCTAGACTTCTTTCCTCCCAATATGGGTGCCGTGAATGGTGAGTACGGAGAACGTTTTCACCGAGATATTGCTGTCATGGGAAAATGACAGAGGAAAATAATTACCGAACATGTTAGCTGACTGTTATTGGCAGATAATTAAAAATGTATTTTAATAACGAATATCTTTCATCATATATTTTAAAAACGTGAATAAATTCAATCATTTCTTCATATTTTGGCAAGATAATTGATAAAAGTTATGACCATGTGATTCTATTATTTCTAGATTATTCACACAGATTTATACGCTATTAATGTATTTTGTGAAGGTGAATTTCGTATATATTATAAGCACATATTTAAATTGTATATTTGTTGAATGTTTTATGAGAAATTTGAAATATAATTATCCGAAAAGGGTAAATTATATGGCATCAGATATAAATTCAGCTCGTGCTAAATATACAATAACACCTATTTTCATTCAAATGTTAACATTTGTTATACAGTGTAACTTATTACACGTTTTTATTAAATTAAGAACTTAAAATCTATTATAAACTATAAAATTGCCATGTTAACTTAATTTTGGTTCTTAGGATATACTGAAAACATGCATTAGCTGTCAGTTGTTCTGCACTAGTTCGTTACTATAGAGGCCAACTGGATTTTTGTAATGCACGCATAACATAGACTCGCTCATCTTCCAGAGAAATCTTAATTTCTCTAAGCTATATGAATGTATTTTTAAAACTTGTAACGAACAAATTCGTTTGCAAGTATTTTCTGTCATGAAAAATTATTTTATTTTAATATTCTGGAGAATCTTCCGGAAGAAACACAATTTACACCAATTAATTGTATTGAAAATGAACTCGAAATATAAAGAAATAT
Organism: Metallyticus violacea; assembly: GCA_030762175.1. Lineage (NCBI taxonomy): Eukaryota > Metazoa > Arthropoda > Insecta > Mantodea > Metallyticidae > Metallyticus > Metallyticus violacea. The sequence continues at coordinate 95,349,145 of CM060833.1, read as the reverse complement.
AATATACGCCTGAACAAACACTTTTACTAAAGCTCGGCTGCATTGGATTACGTTTTCTAAATTATTTTACGGTACGCAAGACATCGATTTTTATTTTAAAAGGCGCCTTTTTAAAAACAAAAACTAAATGTATCTACAAATTTAGATTAGTTTTAAACCCTACTTGATTAAAGAAAGAGAAGCAGTAAAGAACTTCCTAAAAGGTTACTGTTAATTTCTCTGAAATACATCATACACACTTTGAAGACCCAAGCTTCCCTATAACTGCGTTTAAATGGTAGCACTCTAGTTAAGAAGATTAGGCACACTCCTGAATGGAAGGGAATGAGATAAGTAAACAAGACCTAAAGAGCATATGAAAAAATGCACTCAGACAATGTAGCGCGAAATATTTAATGCCAATCTGCATTCCTCAGTACAATGAATCATGATTTGAATCGAGAAAAGGACAATTCATATTCAGGAGCTATGTTGATAAACCACAACAGAAACAATGACAACAACAACAACAACAATAATAATAATAATAATAATAATAATAATAATAATAATAATTCTGAAATCTATTCAAGAATAAACTTTTCTCCCCAAAGTTTCCACTTTAGACCAGAATCGACAAGGTGTATTTTATGTACTTAAATAATGTCTAATTTATTTATAAAACTGAATTTCATACCACAGGAGAACACTGGTAAACTGTACAATATTTTCTATTACAGAAACATTAAACGTTTCACGTATTTCGTTGCTGAAATCACTGATTCAGACGAAGTTTTGCAGGTCTGAGGCAAACTTTTGCTGCTGTTTCAGTTTTTTTCAACTTTAACAGCTTTTTCTGAAGGTCTGCTGGAGTGGTATGTAGTTATTTTAACGTCCGTTTTTTTTATCACTATGGTATCATAGTAGGTGTTCAACGATAATAAATGATAAATTGAGAAAGGAAACTTTTGGGGAGAGGGGAGGAAGCGTTCCAGCCCTAGTGTGAGGTATCTCCCCAGCATTTGTCAATAATTCGGTCTCAGGAAATCTTAAAAATGAAATTAAAAAAAAAAAAACCTGCTAGGACAGCTCTGGTGGGATTTGAAGCGCATACCATCCATTTACAAGTCGATGCCTTAGCGACTTCGTCCTGCCTTGTCGGTCGGTACATGGAAAGCCGTAATCTTTTCGTGACGTGGTCGATGCTGATGTGTGGAAAATAAATCCTAAAGCTCAGAGTATAGGAGCTGTATAAATTATTTTAGACCCGATTTACTTATTTTGTCCTTTTATTTAGTAATATATTAATAAATTATTTTGTTGTTAACACATTATATTTCATTGTAAAGTTAAACATGTATCTGAAAGGTAAATAATATAAACTATTTTTGTTATACGTAAGCCTTACCATAAACGCCCTGACAACACTGTTGATGTATCTGCCTATTATTTCTGCCATAATACGAAGTGCATTAAAATGGCCGATAATGTTCTAACAAGTAGCCATAGATCTTTTTACAATTGAACATTTTTTTAAAATTAAATAATCTGTTGTCTTATTGAATTCATTTTTGACAATCATTTTAACCAAAAAGTTGTATCATTAAAGAAAATGCATCACTTTAGGAACAAAAACAGTTTCCTCAAGTAAAATATACGAAAAATATAAGAGCAACAGCAAACAATCAATGTTTCCTTTCACATTAACTTTCTACAATTTTAAGGTGTGGTTAGTTTACTTTGATAGTTATACTAGAAGATAATTTTACCACAAAATAAACAAACGCTCTGTAGTTAGGAACAGGATTGGCAAATAATGTAATTTGGAATTCACTTTACTTGCATCTTGTTTCATCTGTCTACAGCTTTGTATAAAATAAGTTACTTTCTATGTATAGGATTTACAAATTAAATTGTGTTATTATTTTCGGCTTGTTTTTTCTTTTTCTGTTTGCTTTACGTATAAATTAACTACCTATGCAGAGTTAAGGGATTGAATTTTTTTTATAAATTTAGTTTTTATTTGACACAACGAAAAATGCATTAAATATTTTACTATTAAAATAATATTTATAAAAAGAATAGACCAAATATATTTATTGCAGTGCATTTTTACTCTAATGATAGAAGGAGAAAATATTACTTTTGACATAAATATTTCGGCTTTAAAAGGAAATACTTTCTTTTAAAAATGTTATTTATGATCAATTACTCATATGTTAAAATTAAAAAATATGTTTAGGTGTACCCTTCAAAAGCAAAATATTACGTGTATCAAGTGCTGAACCCTTATTCCCTGTTTTTTTTTTTTTTTTTGCCTCCTCCGCTTGTAGAACTTACACGTCAATGTACAGGGGGGTTAATTATTGGGGACGCACATAGAAAACACATTAGGTGGATTGTCGATACTATGTCAATGACATCATAAACACAGAGGACGCAGGAACACACAGATAGATGTATGTTGAAATGGACGGTGAATCCGTGGCAGAGTAGTACTAATCGTGGCATTTGCCCTTTCTGAAAATGAACTGAGGTAAATCACGGAAAACGTCAGTCAGGTTAGACGGTTGCAGGGTTTGAACTTACCAAGCTTTGCTGCCTGAGTCAATCAGCTTGATTCCTGCTTAATCCTTAAATTAAATAATTAAAAAAATAAATAAATGTGCCTGTAGAGTTGATAAAACACTGAATTTCAAGTTTACTCATTGCAGTGACAAAATAACAATATTTATTATCTGGAAGCATTTTAAGTCTGAATGTTTAGTAGTAATTAGTAGAAGGTTTGGATGTTAATGCTACCAAAGATGTAAACTTTTACTTTGAATATTCGCACAGTATCAATTTAAATGTATTTCAGGTAACACAACATTAGAGCACTCCTTAAGTTTGTAAGCTCATATTATAATCAAAGGGTATCACATAAATAGATATCAATAAGAGAACAAAAGAATCTTATGTGCATATCGAATCAGAGCAAATGGGTTTATTAAAAAAGTTTTTAGAGCTAACATAATACATAAGTACATAATATTGTCTCGGATTACTATCATTTGTCAAAAATGTATTGCTTTCTCAGCAGTTTCACGTATTAAGAGATCCAGATATTCAATAAATCTGCTTATACTGATAATAAAAATACTCTATATATTTTTATTCAATATAGAGTTTGTACAGAATTAGTTTACGTCAAACAGATACGGTAGCCGAGGTCGCTAAGGCACAGATTCGTGAACGGACCGACCTTCGTGACTAAGCTTATTATCCAGGTTTTCTTCAGTCCTCATCATTGGCAAGGTACCCTAAAGTTTAGGCCTGGAACGCTTCCTGCCCCTTCCCCCTATTAAATATTTCATAAATTTCTCATTTCATCTCATGCATTATACTTTAAAGCCTGAGTAGTTAAAAGAAGCCTTAAGCACTATATAAAAAGATTACGTAATAAGCTATTACATTATCAAGATAAAGTTTGTTTAGTAATAGTCATGACTACAAAGTTCCGTCGTGCTGCTCTGTTTTGTTCCCTGCTATGTAACGACATTAAAAGTTACTAAGTGCTTGGGGCGGCAGCAGAACTAGCTGCACAAGGATATGAGCAGGTTTGGTTAGCTCAGACAGAAATGCTTGCGTCTCGCATTTGGCAAGTGCGGGGTTCAAATCCCTTGGAGTCTGCCGTCCTTGATTATGACTGAAGTGCCGAAAATCCCTTCTCTGTCCCTATCAATTCAATCCAGTCCAAACAAGTGTTTGGTCAAGTTGCCTGATACTTTTTCTGTCTTTTTAAGCGAGTTTTCTATGCTTCTGAAAAGCGAATGCTATGAAACTTTTAAGTGTCAGCGAATTCGAGGTTCATTAGCACCATGAATATTTAATTACATCCATCACCTTGAAGACAAACGGTGTTGAACACAAAAAAAAAAAAAAAAGGCATTTTGGCCTACAGGAAGCATAAGAAATTGCTACAACTACATTCCTAGCAGCTATTCAAGCAAGCTGTTACATGCTAGGAACAGAGGCAGTATAGTTCATGATAGCACGAACCATATGTATGTATAATGTTAAATATATAATTAAATGTCGTTTATTCACCTGTATTAAGGAAGGAGATACTGAAAGCTTTTGTTCCAAATGCTTTTCATTTCTGGTTAAGAAATTATGCATCCCCATGTTCCCAAGAGAAAAAAGTCACAGGAGTTAAGTCGGGAAATGTAAGGTTCATTCTTACAGAAAACTTATTCATGGAATAGTCAGCCGTAAGCACCGTTGCAGAATCCTGCTGAAAAATGCAAATATATGCGCCGTTTATCTTTATGAATTAAATTTTTGTTAACAAAAACGGGAGCCTAAGACATCATTGGCTTTCGAATTTCATAGACATAATTTGTTATCACACAATTATCGTTCCTCTGAGTGCCATTTTGTAATATAATGCAAAAACCTACTAAAGAAATGGGTAAACGTACATCCTTCATAAATTAAAAATTCCATAAACATGGTTAATGTATTAATAATTCCCAAAAATTCTTGTCCTGGAATAGCTGCATAGGATTCAATGGGGATAACTTTTAAAGTATATCTCATTTAATTATTCTGTGTTTACATTAATATATAACATTTTGATTTTAATTTGGAGCACAATATTTATTTTTGCTTCTATTCATCTGAAATATGAGTATTCGAAAGAATTTTCTTTCGTTTATTGTTATAACTGACCTCAATAAACATTCTTTTTAAGTTTCTAAAAGTATTCCTGCGTTCATCTGGTGATTTTTTATGATATTCTGGTGTTATAAATTCTAAAATATAGAACTATTCTAAATGAGCGAAACTTACTTACTATAGAAAAACATATGGGGCATCAATGGGTTGTAAAACTTATCAATTTACTAATTTTTAATGTGACAATTGCGTGCTCCGGGCATATGTTTAGGCAATATCAAATTCTTGCATATGTCAACTCTATGGTTTTGCGCCTATGACCAACGCACGGTAAATTACGGATATCAATTGAAACTATTTCCTATCTATTGATGCCTAGTAGGCTTTTCTGTAGGCAAAGTGATTGCATTCATTTAGAATAATGCACAGTAAAAGTTTTATTGCTAAATTTGCATTGACTCTCATCTAAGACAAATATCCAGCAGCGAATCTCAAACAGATTCTAATCATGCTTACTATTTGATGGAAGATGAGGCCAAGCTGGTAACATTTGACTCAGTAACGTGAACAACGATGACAAAGTGCGTCTCCAGCTCATCATTAAAAGGACGAACATGGACGAACATACTCGTATTGATGTGCAATTCGGCACGGAACAGTGCTCCTGTCACATCATTAATCACGGTTCTTCAGCATAACAAGCCACGATGCTTTCCAAGACAATGACCAGCAAACTGCATTGTAGGTTATCATAGAAAAGCCACGGAAGGGGAAAAACCGTTTTGTCATGAATGAAGAAGTACTTATTACATGCACATAAAGTTAATGAATTTCAAATACTTTGTAGCAAAATCCGTTCTTATTACTCAATTATAAATAACTGAATTCTTGTGCATTGTTATCAACAAGAAGTAGTTCTAAAGGTCTTGTTTCCATTCTGTTATTCCACCTCTTTTTAGTGGATTTCCTAATAACTGTTTACGACATTCCTATAGTATCTTTACTAATTTATTTTCAGTCATTATCACATTTCCGTCATTGTTTCTTATGTTTCTGATATTCTGTTGTATGCATATTGAACTATCGCTTATTCTTTTTTTATATTTCATTTCTTTGATAAACATTTAAGTTATATTGCGTTTTGCTCTCTAAAGTGGCATCATTTATGCTTTGTACATTCCCTGTCAATGATAGACATTTTGTAATGTAGCGGAATATTAATGCACAGATAGAACTCAAACCCACCATAACGTTTAAAATAGAATATGTTAAATAGAGGGATATTGGAAGAGAGGGAGGACAAAAGAAGTGAAAATCAGAAAAGGGGAGAAACGATTGAGAGGGAAAGGAGAAAGTGACGGTAAGCGAAACGAGAAGGAAACTGAACAGAAAAGGGCGGAAGAAAAGGAAACGCATGAAAAGGAAATAAACCAAAAGTAAGCAAGGGAAAAAGAAAGAGAATGAGAGAGAATTAAATCGAAGGAAGAGAATAGAACAGAACGGGAGAGGTGAGAATAAACACAAAGAGAAAGAAGGAAGTGAAGAAGGGAAATAAAAAGAAAAGAAATGAAAGCAAAGAGAAAAGTTTAAAGAAAGAGAAGAAAAGAGCATCAAAGGCAATCAACTAGGCAGTAGCGGAAACGAGAAGCAGAAAACGGAAGCGAAGAAATCGATTTGGAACGAAAAGGAGAGAAGGCGAAACGTAGGAATTAAACAAGAAAAGAAGAAATGGAGAAACGAAATAATAATAAAAGCGGAAAGAAGCAAAGGGAAATGAAGATATAGGAATGGATCGAAAGGAAGGAAAGAAAAGCGCGAAAATAAAAGAGCAGCAAAAAAGAAACTATATATTATATATATATATATATATAATACGCACATACACATACACTAATGTATATTTTCCTATGCCTGTACAGGTATATAAATATAAGTATAAACAATTTAAAATTAGAAATCAAAAATAGGACTCAAATGCTTCTTTGTAGCGCTGTAGGCGTTAACCCCAAATCTGTAAATGTAAAATGATCGAAAACACAATTGCTTATCTTAAGCAAACAAATTATTCAGCTATTTACAGAGCATTACTTCCATGGATCTCTAGCGGTAATATGTAAATTTACAAAATGAGTTGCCAATGCATTACGATCTGATGGGTCTTATGCCAAGTCTTCATGCTTGAAAGAACGGACCATGTCACTCATTCAAACAACAGCAAATGTTGTTTACACAATAAATATTAATATGTAATTTAATTAATAGAAGTTCAATTGCAGTAGTTCTCAAAACTCCTCACTGAGTGACAGTGTGTGACTTGTGGTTAGACTGAGGTGCATCCTACTTATGGCTGATCCTCCGCTAAAAGTATTGGGACTATAAGCATACGTCGTATCGTAATGTAGCTACGATGTTGATCCATATCGATGCCTTAACTCCATATTGAAGCATCTGAGACCATTCGTTTCTGCTCTCAAAACACTTATTTTAAGCCGCCTTTTACTCATATATTCTTTGTACATTTTTATTAGATATTATACATGCATATTTGTTTTCATTTCGACTACTCTAATAGTACACCCGCAAGACTGTAAAACAGAATTCATAATTTGTCAAGTTTAATTTTTTTATATTGAGTAATCTAACGTATATTTTCAGCATCAAACGTTTCTTTTAAGCGCCAACAAAACGTATATAATTTATTTGTTTCTTCGTTATAACATTTTTGCCATCTAATGTAGCTTGAAGACAAAGATGAAACAACGAAGACTGACAACATGGGATAGCAGCTACATTAACTGTAACATTTCGCATGTTGAAAGAGCACCAGCATTTTTTGCAATAAATGTGAAAAGCGAAACCTTTTATTGCAAGCGAAATAAAATATAAATATATGGAATAATGAAAATGTGCGTTGTTTAAAATGGTATAGTCTTTTATTTTTCCTTCCTGAATGAAAATAGACCAGGTCAATATTTAAATCGGTAACCATTGCATAAGTTTCTTAATTTGCTCAAACTTTATACCACAAACATTCTTAACAAACAAGTGTTAGCTTTTGAGAACTACATGAACAACAACGTTCAATTTGTACAAAACTCGAGGTTTTATACAATTATCTAGCGATATTAATTCCACACGAAGTTCACTCTGGAAATATTCCATCCTTTTTGGTGAATCGTTTGCTGCAGCGGTTGGCTCCGTGAGCGAAGGGACCTCTCTCTAGCTGAGCACTAAACTCTTTGAGACTCGCGGAGCAGTCTCCCGATAACATATCATGGCATGTTAGGGTCCATTACTTTACTGCCTTCCTTCGTTATCAGTTCCCTCCATACCTCTTTCATCGTAATCGATTCTTCCATTTCTTTCCACTTCTCTCTTGCCCTTATCGTCTCAAAATTCTTTCCCCATCTTTGTTATATTTTACCCACATATCCTTTTTCTGTCCTCATCAATTTCCATTCTTTTCTCTCGCATCCCTTTTCTGGGCTTATTTTTAGAAACTTCGGTAGAAAAAAGCAATTTTGAGTTGTACGAAAGGAGTGGAGAATTACTTTTTAATTTAATTTTTAAGAATGCCCCTTTATACGGAGGAAATAAGAATGAATTCGTATTGGATAATCTGAGCAAAATTACCAATAAAGGAAAAAATCAATTCGATTAGGTACATATTCTAGCTAAGTCGAAAACAAAAAGTTTCTTATTGGTTAAGTACAGTTCTTTAAAACTCTGCAATACTTGGTCCTAGTACTGTGCCAGTTTCGTCTAATTGAAAATGGTTTCTGCCTTTGTCTAATCACCTTCGAATCTCTGCGTATCCAAATATACTTTCTAATAGTGTTTGTAAAATATTAATCCTAACCAAGAAGAACTCATTTTAAATGGTTGCTCAGGGAAATAAAGCGGTCGCACTATGATGCAGAGTTGATGTGAAATACGTAAAGAAGTGCATGCCCAGGGAGCATTAAGGTTTTGTATAGAACTATATATGACATTTTGTTCCATACAAAACAAACGAAGAGCGTTTACATTTGAATAGAACATTATTGCTCTGTGCTGCTATTGTGGAAGAAAATGAGAGGAGGAAAGCAAAATGCACGAGATGGACAAGACGTTTTCTGCTGAAAAGAAATGCACATGTATGTTCCTGCCTGATACTGAAAAGTTTGACTTATTTTTTTTCCGTTAATGCTCGTTGTGCTGCGATTTTAAAATGTACATATTTTTTCCACTTCTCCAACCTCAACTTTGAGCACAGAATTAATTTCACGCAAAGAACCTTTACGTATGTTCCTGTTTCTGAAATTCTTAATTTGGGGATCGCAAATACATTTTCTTACGTCCATTTCATCTATTAAAAGTAATGTTTTATGACTGACCACTCCACGTTTCTGCTTATAAAAAAAAAAAAAAAAAAGATGAATGTCATTATTTGAGTCAATGTGCGCATGATCAGGTTGCAGAACAAGAATCGTTTTCGCTCATCTAGTGATACAATTTGTCGTATATATGTTTAGAACTCATTCATTTGTATGAAAATCTGAAGGAACTTGTTCCATACCGACCAGAACATGTTCGGAACACAAGTTCTATACAAACAATTCCCGATGTGAACCCATCTTTACAAAAAGTTTGGTTATACATCTGAACAACAGCTTACATGCTCTAATACATAATATGGATGTGTCTTTGGTTCAAATCACTTTGCTCTTTAAATAGTAGAAAAATGCATGATTAGCATTATAGCAGAATATTATAGGAGGGCAGGAAAAGCTTTAGGAAAAAATCCCTGATGTGCGTAGAACAATGCAGAATATGCTCTGAGCTCCCTTACTTGTCCATCATGATGAAAAAAGGCATTAAAACAGTGCAATATTTACAGGCGCGGAAAAATATGTACACGTAGAAAGAGTATGAAAAATAGACAGATCAGCAATAGGAATAAATGATCGCAGACGCTTCGTGTAGTGATGCAGGTGTTACCTCCAAGTCTCCAAATGCGTTTATGGGTGATAAAGAGCATGAAAACACAATATCTTACATAAATCATAATTAATCAGGTCAAATACAGAGCTTTACTTCAGTGGATCGGATTAAGTGAAATTAAAGTGCAGTAATTGTTCATAAAGCTCACTTACTCTAGTTGTTAAAGCCCTTAACCACTTGCATGAATATCTGCACAGTTCGTGAGTTTTGGGTAGATTGATTAGTATCCCACTTATGACTGCGCATCCGTTGGTTTGCATTTGATTGACTATGAACATTTGTCATATCGCAATGTAGCTATGACGTTGATCATACCAATACCTGTAGCTCTAAAGAGTTTAAGACTTGTTTCTTATATTAGCGTATGAACGTCTTCAAACCCAAGCCTCGATATGCTTCAGAGAAACAGTGTTGCGGTGTAAGCATTAACAAGTAACATCAATGAATGGATGTGACACTATATGTCAAGATAGTCTTACAGTGAAAATAGATGCTTGATTGTAACTTACTTTTTTTTTTTTTACAGAAGCTATTACAGGCTGGATCACTCAAAGGACATTTCAATATGGCATTTTATGAGGCGTGTTTGCTTATGCGGATCAGCAAAGACTTAGAAGATTTTTTTTATTATCAATTATTAAGGCTCAAATTCCCAAATATCTAAAACTTAATAATAACTTAATAAAGAGTTGTATTTAATTAATACCAAATGCATATATCTTTTTGAACTCTAAAATACCTATGCACATTGTATATAATAATCACACTATTAACAATGTAACAAATTAACAGTAAATATATATATATATATATATATATATATATATATATATATATATATATATACACCTGTGTGTGCGTGTGTGTGTGTGTGTGTGTGTGTGTGTGTGTCAGGAAGTACTGTAGAGATAATATTTGTTGATTCACAAAAGAACAAATAATATTTTGTGAACCTCTATGAAAATGGTGCGATACATTATACATATTAAAACCATCAAGACTAACAGAACAAATAAATCATGATGACCATTTAAAAAAATCAGCTTCGTTTCCACCCAGCGATATCAACAACATATAATTTTACTTTGACACATGGAATAACTTTAAACATGGTTCGCATCTTATTATGATTCTTTTTATTTCCCTCATTCATTCTTTAAATGTGTAATAAAATCGTTTTCTCCAAAGAGAAGAGTATTTAATGTAAGGAAAATGCTAAGAATTCCGAACTCGTTTACGTTATCATTCCATTCATCTTCTCTGAAGACTTTGGTAGCTGTTGGGTTGTTAAACGCTTATAGTCGATTACAGACTAAAGTGTGAGAGACACAAACGCAAAACTTACATATTTATTAAATAATATACATATTAAATACGCTTACAATATATCAAAGAATCAAACACTAAAGAGGTCTGATAGTTGGTGGAAATTTCAGAATCTTTTTGAAAATTAAGATAGTCACAATCTAATTTTTCATAAACATTTTCATAAATTCAATTCTAATTTTTCATAAAAAATTAGATTGTGACTCTCTGGCTATATTTGAACTCGACATCAGCAAAGAGAATGCAATCAATTGAGAATCAAAGTCTGATAACAACAATCAGCAATTTTAGGTTTTTACTTGCAGTAGTCGTGTGAAAAGGACAATTTGGTAACTGTCAAGAGCAGAATCAAAACAAATGTAACAACCGTCACGGTTCTTTACGTGAAGCAGTTGGGTGTCAACATTTTAGTTTCTAACAAAAGATATATACAGGATGATTTTAAATTTTTTCAGTTGCTTATCTCGTAAAACTACATGTTTTCAAGAGAACAATTTATGACAACGTTTTTTTTTATTTAAGAGGGAAAAACAATTATATTAATTATATTACAGAAGATTTTCCAGTTTATTTCAAGGTCAACTGTATTTTTTAATGAGATTCTGGTTTTACCAAAAAGCAAACAGCTTTTGTCTGAAACAATTTGTTATTAAACCAACCATGTAAATATATTAAATCACAATTGTAATACATAAAATGGAAATTGCTATTCAAAATAATAACTCTTCATCATTAATCAGTGCTCGAAATCTTGTTCATTTCGTTCTATAGAAAAATCAAATCTATTTTCAAAAGCTCGTCTAATATTCTGAAACAACATTTAATAATATTCCTGCAAGTTATGGTTGTTTTTGCCGTTCTTCAATTGTAGCAAGCTGTGTTTTAAAAACGACTGGTTTTAGGTGCCCCAATAGAAAAAAATATAAGGGTTTTAAATAGGGGAATCTTGCAAGCTATTCGGCACTCCCCCTTTTACCAATCCAAACTATTGAGATACTGTCGAACATTCTGTGTACAATGTGGTGATGCTCCATCATGATGGAATGTAAGCATATTTTCGTTTAAAGCAACTCTACTATTCTCATTTTCTTCCTTTTCAATGTATTCATTAATGAGAGAATTATAATATTTGTACGTATATATTACCGGTAAGCTTTTCTTAAAAAAAATAATGGAATAATGATCGTATCATTTAAAACACCTGCCCAGATATTTATTTTCCTCTGTCATTGTGTATGGTTTTCTCTCAAAATATGCTGAACCTGGCGATCTAGTGGTAACCATACTTACCTCGTAAACCCGAGATCGTCGAGGGTTCAATCCCGGCAAAGGTCGATGGATCTTTTCGAGGTTAAACTCCTTTGGCAGGAAATTAAAGCTGTAGATACCTGTCGTGCATTTACGGTACGAAAAAGATCCTGAAAGAAGATGCTCCGAGCAAAATTTATCGGCCGTTTCACACCCTGAATTGAATGGGACACTTATGACCTGAGGTGTTAAAGAGCGGCCGTAAATATGCCAAATAAATAAGTAAATCTCTCAAAATACAATGTTTATTGTCACTCTAGCACCTAAATTTATGTCGATTTACAGAACCGTTATGGTAAATTAATGTGCACTCATCAAAAATCAATTATTTCTGCGCAATTTAGGTGATGAATTCTCATAGTCCCTTGACATTATCTCGCAAAATTGACTTCTGTATAAAATTGATATGCTTTTCAAGTTTATAAGGACAAATCTTACGTACTTTGAGAATTGTGCGTATTGAGCTGATCGCAATTTCGATATAAAAAAATGCTTTTCGAAGTGAGGTTGTTGGATTAGCAGAAACACATCCTAGAACTTCAACTGTAGAGATTTCATTGAGTATGCGCGGGGCCATTTTCTTTCTTTCTCTTTTTATTAGCAAAATGTCCTGTTTGTTTAAATTTCTCAATTATATAACATTCCTAATGATTTAAACTTCTACCAGGAGCTCTTTCGTTGAATATGTAAGCTGTCTTGTCTTGCACATTGATTCGTACACCCATAACTGAAATAATTTCAACTTTTTATTGTAAAGTGTACACCGTGATGAGCACGTAAATATACTCGCTAGAGTATTTCAATAATTACCAACTTCTCATTGAAAAAAAATGAAGTCAAGTTAAGTCTTCCAAAGTAACAGAGTATAGTAATGTTTTTCAATCTTCTTAAATATTTTATGAAATAGGAATATTTTTCAGACAAAGGTGGTTGCCTTTTTGCGTAAAACCAGAATCTGATAAAAAACTGGGTTTTTCATTTTAAAAAACTGAATTGATCTTGAACAGACCTTGAAACTCTTCATTAAACAAAATGTAACTAATATAATTGTTTTACCCCTCAATTGTATAAACATTTGCAATAAATTATTTTCTTGAAAACGTTCTTTTTTCGATATAAGCAGCTGAGAAGTTTTTAAAACACACACACACACACACACACACACACACACACACACACATATATATATATATATATATATATATATAGGTGCCAAAAATGTATACACCCTTTCACAGTAGATATCTATTTAATATATTTCAAAGTTGAACCGAAAAACAACAGTAATGTGTAATATGATGTTCTATAAGCAGATGTAACATACACTATTATAGCGTTGCTACGTGATAGGTAAATGAACAAATGAAGTCAAGATTATCGTTAATCAACAATGAACAGATGAAGCCAAGAATTGTATGATGTTCTGTTAACAGATGTGACTCACACTATGTTATGCTAGCGTTGCTACCACAAAATGGAACCAAGATTATCGTTTGAACAGCGGAAAGCAATTTTGAAGTGGTATTGGAAAACCGAGAATGTTGTTGAAGTTCAAAGGCAGTGGAATCGTGTGTACAGAATAGAACCGCCAACGCGAGTAACAATTGCACGCATCCGAGACAAGTACTCATGGTACCGTATGCGTATGTTCGCAAGGGCAGATCTGGCAGACCACCACATTACTACCGCGTTGTACATGAGTACCTTGACGATAACCTTCCAAGGCACTGGATAGGACGAAGAGGTTAGATTGAGTTTCCACTGCGTTCTCCGGATCTAACTCCTATGGTTAAGGATGTTGATATATGTAATGAAATGATAAATTGGGGAGGGATTTTTTTTAAAAGGAGGAAGCGTTCCAGACCTAAGTTTAGGGTAACTCCCCAGTATTTGCCATTTATGAGTACTGAGGAAAACCTGGAAAAAACTTCTGTAAGGGAGCACGATCCTGGTTGGATTACCGGCACGGGTGGCAAGGGTCATTAAGGCGCGTATTCGTGAGCGGGAAGTCTGGGGTTCGAATCCCGCCAGGACCGTCCTTCCTGACTGAGGTATTTCCCAGGTTTTTCTCAGTCTTCATAAATGACAAATGCCAGGAAAGTACCCTAAACCTAGGCCTGGATCACTTCCTTATTTAAAAAAATCCTTTCTCAATACATCATTTCATCTCATATATCATCAGTGTCCATCACCTGTGGTGCCTCTGTAGCAAAAACGGGCGTTAAACACCATTCATTCTGGTGAGAATCGAACCCCAGATCTCCCGCTCATGAGTCCGTGCCTTAACGACTTCGGCCACCCATGGCGGCATCAACACCGATGGTGGGCGTTTTATAATACTTGAACTAATACTTATTGATGGTTATACATTTTTTTATTAGGGTTGTACTAAGTTTCGATAGTTCTCATAAAGTCTACATTATTTTGTAATTAGGAATAGGTACTTCTATTACGTCTATACGTCTATTCTGCTAATTATTGAAAAAATTGAATTGGATTGTATCGGTAGGGACAGAGGAGGAAGTTGTGGTACTTGAGCTATGCGCAAGGTTTATCCGTTTGTGCCTACGCCCTTAGTAGGAGTAAGGGTAAAGTGAGGGAGACACTTTGTGGATAGGACCCAGGGCTGTGAGGCACGGATATAGAATGGAATTCTAACATAATTCAGGGTTCCTCAGAATGGTTACTTTCACATTAGGCGCTGCGGTCAAAGCTCAAGTCACTGCCACAACATACACAGCACCAGACCACCTCGTTTGACACTTTCGACCTTGCAACGGAAACAATGAGACGGCATGTGCAACGGGTGAGTGGATATTTCGTGGAAAGTAAATTTATCCCAACATTCACCTAAACGATCAGAAAACACGAAAAAAACCGAAGTTAATATAACTTAACTCTGCTATTTCTGAATTTGAAAAAAAAGCTTATATAAAATTAGCCTTTCAGCAAAATTTTAGTTACACTTACCTAAAAGTTGTTTAAGGATTTATTTAATGCGTAAATAAAGCCTTTTAAGTGTAAAAACTGCCTTGTATTAGTTCCCTTTATTGTTCATTTTAAAGTCGACGAAGAGAATTAACTACTTATATCGCTTGTTACTAACATTAATTTATGTGTAGTTTTCATAACGAACTGTGTGATTTTTGGCTCTTGCAACGTGAGTGCGACGCAGCCGTGAGCTCCATTCATGTGGTTCTCATTGATGTATCGTTTTGCTGTCAACCATTCTGCAGTCAAAAGTCAATGACCTTGTAGTGTCGCTACGGGTTCTTTTCAAGCAATGTGGTGTTTTATTGCGTCGTGAAAGTTCATGATTATTTTATTTGAAAACGTAAAATAAAAAAAATTAAAAGTAAATACCTGTGCTTCGAAATAGAGTTTAGCTAAAGAAATTAAATTTCAGTTTGAATATGATGTGGTTTGGTGCTCGCATTGATAGCTAATATATTGATTTTTGAATACATTTAAAGTGACAGTACTTTGTGTTCAATATGGCGTACTGATCTTCCGTAAGCTTAATAAGACATCCCATTTTAACTGCATACGACACCAGCACACCATTTGCCATGGAAAACTGTAAGAAGCCATTAGAATGGTTATTCAACGGAAAAAAGAAAGAAATAAGGAAAAATAAATAACCCAGCACTAGGTTCCTATAGCGTTTCGCCAAACAGATACGTCGTTATTCTAGCCGAACCAGTATTGATTACTGGTGTCTCGAAAGTGCTGGCCACCACGCTCTCGAGAAGATCAACATTGAAGCTTGGCCGAAAGGGACAAAGGATTAAAACTATTTCATAAATCGACATGATCTCTATCAATTGATCTCCAGAGGATATTTTTGTGTGTTATCCTGATAACTTATCCCAAGTCGGGACGTCTTATATACTTAATGACCGACTGCATCGGCCAATAAACCATCACATAAGGCCAGTCGGGCTACGCGAGTAGCGGGCAAGATTTACCTAACTGCTACGTTGACCTTGAATATCAATCACACCACTCAGTATCGTTTTAACAGTGGGTAACAATATGTGTGTAGTCCTACTGTAGAGTGTGCTAAGAACATCTGATTATTCTATTGCTCAACGCGAGTTTGTTAAGATTCGTATTTCCGTACCAAGTCCACTCATGCTGTCAGGGGGTTATTTAACGAGAAACTGCCCAGTGAAGCAATTCATAAATCAGTAATACACACTTTAGGCGTACTAACGGAACATCCATCAAGAGATCAATTTAATTTATCAAAGAGAATTAAGAAACAGACTGGACAATTTCAATAGCAGATGCAGAAATGTATGAATTGTGGATGTCCAGGTATCTTCTTGCGTGACATGGGTGAATGCACACATTTTTAAGTGCATTAGAAATAGATTACTATCACTCTAGTGTTTCTATCATCGGTCATATGTTGCTCCTCCTGCCCGTCTCGGCTAGGCGTCAGCATGGCTTATCGGCCCATGCAGTAATCTACCGCCGTCATCAGATAATTGCATAGCCCAATTGTTAGCAGTTGCTCAGAATAAGGATACAAAACACTTCCTATTTCCTACCAGCTTATTGGGCAAATTCTGAAAAGAAAGATGTTTCAGGCAGATAGCAGTTTTCCTTGTTAGTAATATCAGAAAGTCAATTGAAAGACACGAGTCATTACCAGAGTTGCTTTACTTTTAGCGATGCCCTGTAAAAATATTCACTTGTCACAGTAAGGCAAAAAAGAAGCCTATGCGGTAAAGCAATGGTGGAAATTTGTGGTTTAAGAAAGGAATGAGGTTCATGAACAAAAATAAAAACTAGATACAGAAACTACACTTCCCCCCATCTTATCAAATCAGTATTCACGTACATCATAGCAGAGCAGTTTATGCACATCCTAATGCGGTAATCAACGTAGTATGAAAGAACAACGCATGACGATACTGTACCCTTAAATAAGAACAAATCAACTTCAGTGAAACGGAGAGAAGATGTAAAAACAGTTCATTCGAACATAGATAACTGTAGAGATTGGACCTAAGGCTGCTGCTCTTGAATCACTTTTAGTCACGCGTATAATGGCAGGACTCCAGGGCAATATGATCAGCATTACACACGACCACAATCTATGGACGCATAGACAATGGTTTTAAAGTCCACCCACACCCGAGGTGCAATTCTGACGCAGCAATGAGCATGATCATCAGGGAGTTCATTAATTATCATGGGAAAAGAATAAATTATAGACATGTAGATGAAATGCTACATACAAAAATAATCCAGAGATGGGCAATAAAAGTATCAAAAGAAAACACATAGTCGGGTGTATCAAGGCAATTACAACGACTAATAATAAAAATAATTAAAAACGGGGATGCTTAAATGGTTATATAGGAAAAAATCACTTGTAAAGGACAGTATAGATGGAAGAGAGTGAAGTTCACAAAAAATTACTTGAAAGGGTAGGAACATTATGTTTACTAACAAAAGCAAACTAAATATCTTTGAATTCGATGAGAGGCAAAAACTTCATGACGATAATAATAATAATAATAATAATAATAATAATAATAATAATAATAATAATAATAATAATAATAATAATAATAATAATGATGTTTTCTACGTATAGTGAAATATGAAATAGTTATTTAGAAATAGGCCAGTTTTCTGTGGTACCAGAGGTCCCCTAGACACAACGCAGAAAGTGT
Source organism: Metallyticus violacea (assembly GCA_030762175.1). NCBI lineage: Eukaryota > Metazoa > Arthropoda > Insecta > Mantodea > Metallyticidae > Metallyticus > Metallyticus violacea. Next base: position 95,331,200 of record CM060833.1, on the reverse strand, counting down.
GCAAGTATAATAATAAGGTTCCAACTTTGATAGGAGAGAGGAGGGTTTTTTTCTATTACTTTTTGAAGCGTTCGAATATCTATTAATAAAATGTCTATAAGCTTTAGCTAATGATATGTATCGTTTAAGCATTATGCAAATAAGTTTTATTTTAATTGCTTCTTTAATAAAAAATTAATAAATATGAAACTAGTTAACTTCAAGTTATTTGAAAAATAAAAATTATTACAACCATGATTATGTAATACTTCCTGCATAAATTTTCTGTTTTTATTTAATCTTTGTTTCTAATTAACAATACAGCCTTTGACAGACTACATAAGCATTAAATTATACAAAACAGAGTAGTATGAGAACAAAAAACATATACTGATAAATAAATCACTTTATCCAGTTAAAGAAATCGTTTAAATGAAGGAAGTATAAATATGTAACTACAGTCAACATAGACACAGTCCAGACACAAGCATGCACATACTGCGCACATTCATCGTAAGGGGGTTTCGCGAATGAAACCTGGTTTTTCTGTACTCCAATATCTGTTATTTTGAGCCGAAACATGTCCACGTAAATCGAACAATGCTTCGTCAGTAAAGCATATTAAGCGTGAATCAATTACTCTATTGTTAATGCTCCATAACATCCAATTACAGAAATTTACCCACATATCAGAATTACTTGCCTGCAATTCGTGGACAACTGTGATCTTGTATGTTTTAAAGTTTAAGTAGAGTAATTTCGGAAGATGAACTGATGCCGATAATTTTCTAAAAAGATGCTACAAACCTGTAAATGTAGCTGGAGAATATCTCCTGTCCTAAGGCACGTGCTTATGTTCATTGTAATTGCGAGAGCTTGAATCAATGGCGCGGATATTATACCCGCTTCGCTCTGACAGCTGCCATGAAACAGGATCCCGCATATACATTATTGAACATCTCGTGCAGATGCTAAGACGATATGCTAAGGAATCAGGTTGACCACAATACTGGCATTCTCACAAGTTATATATGTACAGTAAAACATGGTAGTGATATTGTGAATCACACTATATTACATAGAATGCATTGTCACCAGTAGCATACACAAAATTTGTGCCTGGGTGAATAAGGATATGCATTATGTTAATGTTAGAGTTTTGGTTAAGTATTTTAAGTATTGACCGGGATAATATGGGAAAACTGTATAACACCTGATTGGTGTATACTGACTACCGTTAATGTTAATCAGGGAGTTTCTTCATATTGTGTGGCATATCCAGTAATCTTGAAATACGAATAATTTCACAATGCTCCTATGGGACGTTCCATCTCAAATCGGACAAGATCTTTAAAAAATTGATCTCACCTTTTTTGAAGTTAAGGAATTGTTTTAATATATGAAGAAATAACTTTTACAAATTATGAAACACCTATTCCCAGCAAATTTTTTAAAATAAATATATCTTGTTGTTTTATTCATTGTAACGTGTTTTAAAGAAGGGGTTTACTTTCAATATTAAATTACACATTAAGATACTCTACCTTAAAAGTGAAACAGTTATCAGTTTTAAAAAATTTGGTCCGGTATCGGAAAAAAGTGTGCAAAAATTAAAACATATATTTTTTTTTTTTTTAGTTTGTGGTGGACGCTTCTTGGCTTAACGCACATGCACGGCCCTTGTTGAGAAATGGATTCACGCGGTAGTTCTGTCTTGCACACTCCCGCTGGTCGGTCCTGGTGGTGTAGTGGTAACCATACTTGCCTTATAAACCCAAGATCGCTGGTTTAAACCCGGCCAGGATCGATGAGTTTTTTCGGGCGTAAAAATCCTAATTATGGGTTCCTTCGGAAGGGAAATAAAGCCGTGGATCTCGTGTCGTACATTTACGGCACGAAAAAGAACCTCGAGACTGAAAAAAATACAAACATTCCCGCTGCACTACACCATGAATTCATGCAAAGCGGAAGTGATTTGACCCCTCTCCCGCCCCATTTCATTCCGGGTGTATTTTTTCGCTTCCTGTTAGAGATTCCAGTAATCTGAAAAGTATTACTTTATTCTATATAAGTAAGAAATCAACATGGATTGTAAATAGGTTTTAAAGTGACTGAAACATGATAAAACAACGAATTTCTAAAGCATCCCCTTGGAACGAAATAGATTTAATAAAAAGCTATTTACAGCAAACAGCTTATCAAGATTGTTTACTTGATATTAATTTATTTTGCTATTGCTAGTTGTTTAATTCGAAAGTTCTGTAATATTCTAACTTTAAACCCTTCTAGTATACAAACTATCAGTGGTAAATTATATCAATATTTTGTATGAAGCTTACTCTCTCCTGTCTCTATAAGCTCATTATGTTTTGGTTAAATACAAATTTAGTAGGAGTTTTGCTGTCCGATTTCACATCGACAGTATGCACAAATTCATTTTGGAGTGAACTGGTGTATGTTTTTGATTACGCGAGCGGTCATAACCTTGGACAACGCGGAGAAGAGTGCATGGAGTTCTCACCAATTAGAGAGGCAGGGACTGTTTACGAGCCCGAGCTGTTTCCTACCTTACCTTGAGGCGGCTACCCACCCCTAAGCTAGGCACAGTAGTGCTGCCCACCCCAGTGACCCACTCTCTACTTCTGGCGTTGGGAGCGTATAGGTCGGACTGTTTAGTAGTCTCAGTGCAAGCCGCGCCGACTCCGCGGAAGCACGTCCTCGTTGGCTGCGTTCCGCACAGTGCGGATTCGCGTCGTATATTGTGCTGCAAACGGTGAACGCTATCTCCACTCGAGTAAACAGCGACAACAAAATTTAAAAATAGTGAAACCCGTTTTTTTTTTTTAAAAAAACCGTGCTAAGTAATTTTGAAAACAGAAACATTTGAGAGGTGTTTTAGCTAATTTTCCCTGTGAAAAGCCCTGTGGTCCCTCTGTCTTAGTGAGTCTATTGTTTTATGTGATTTTTAGTGTATAAAACATATATTTATTTACATTTTAAAAATGAAGATCGATAGCTGCAGTCGACTTTAGTGTTCAGCTACCTCCAAAATTATGACATGATATGCGACGAATCCAGTGCATTATGTAAGAAACTAAACAAGTGAATAGCACTAATGATGTATTAACATTACTTTTTTTAAATCAAAATTAAAGGGAAAAAACTGTTGCAGTGACTATCGATTATAAAACATCTCTTTAAAGCTGCAAAATTAGCGATTCAAGGTGTAAACTTATTATGGAGTATTTCTATTTACTGACATCTATAGAAAGTCAATTGGAAATATATGACGAGAAACTCTCTTACGCCCACTTTCTGAAATGTGTTAAGCAACGCAAAACGCACGAGGCCTAGGACAAATGAAGTTAAAGTAGATATGTCGATACAATGTGACGGCCCTCCCACTCAAGTGATACCTTGATAATATTCCGTTTTTTGTTTTGTTTTGTTGCGTGCTTATTATTATTAAATCCACAGTTTTTTGTTCGCTGTAGTGTCCTGTGGAAAAAATAATGAACTCCTGCTTGTTTGTGGTAAATCTATACAAATGAACCGTAAATTTTTAAAACATGGATGTGTTTATTTTCCGCGTGTGTTTACACGAAGATCAGTGAGAAAGCAACAATGTTAATATGACAGTGGTGAAGTAATGAAGAAATAGGAATAAACATGTTTGAGATGTGGAGCTCCGTGAGCTCCAAGCTTGAAACGACACAGCAGCAACAGTCTCAACAGCCTCACACCTCATCGGGCTCCATCAAAGGTACAGTGTGTTTCGAAAAGCTGTTCCGAATTCATGAGATTAGCGGTCGTTCTTCGGTTTTTTAATTATTATTTATGGATTTTTTTTGTTATATGTGGCAGTTGCTGGTGAGCTTCAGTTGGAAGGTTGCACACTCGACTCCCTGTGATGATTTTGTTGTCCCTTTAATCCTCTAAAAGGACAACCCTTTCTACTCATGAAACGATACAAGCAGGGTTGGTCAGGTAATTTACTCGTTACGTATTTTTAAAAAAATTGCGCGCACTTAGTAAAGTTTTGTCTCACAATTAAATATTAAATTCTTTTCAGATATATTTAACTATAAAATCAATTACTCAAATCTACATGGATGGCCGAGGTCGCTAAAGCACGGAATTCATGATTGGGAGGTACGCCTTTCGAATACCCCAGGACTTATGACCGTTTACCCTGACTTAAGGTTTTTTCCGGATGTTCTTCACTCCTCATTACTGATAAATGAGTGATAAGCGCCCTCATCTCCTAAATTTATACCTGGAATGCATCCTTCCCAATTTATATAAGGTCTTCGCTTTGTTTTTCCCCGCGCACCCGGAATTACACAGGAGCTACCACACCAGCCCCGCGGTGATTGTTCCAATTGATCAGGGATATCATCCAGTTTTTTCACTCTTAACATATAACACTTGCGTTTTATTTTCTTGTGCAACACCGATTCTATTGTTTTGAACTAAAATCCTATTTTACTAACTGTAAATGTATCAGATGGAAGAACCCCTTAAAAACGTTCTTGAATTTCTTCACAACATTGAGCAGCTAAAAGTTAACAGCAAATAAAAATGGCCGTTCTGTTTTAAATCTTTAAATCATTGCAAACTGAGAAATGAAACTATAATACAGCAACTCTTCGCTGTTTCTAATGTAAACTCGCACTAACCGGTCTTATCAGCGACAATACGCGTCCTTGACTGTCTGTGTGTGCAGCTGTGATCTGCCAGCTTTGGACCTGGTCCGCGTGCGAGGAAGAACAAAATGAAGATCCATACATATTACCTCGTGCATGATCTGTGCCCAACACCTGCAATAAAAGGTTTACTCAAAATTTTTCATTTCAACACAATTTGTGTATAGCGCTAAAGAACTGCACATTTTTATAAAACAATCCTATTAATGATATTGGTAATAAAAATAGAGAAAACTTTAGGGAAAATTTAGAAAATGTTCTTTCTCTTATTAAAATCTTTGGGTGTTTATTTTTATTTACAATTATAGAAAGAGAACAACATCTATGCTTAATTAAACTTATATTTTGAACCAAATTTTTTATGGTTGAAATATTATTTGTTATGCAGATATTCATTTTGAAACCATTCTCGATTGTGATTGGAATGATTCTGTAAACTTTTGCAAAATCTTAATAATATTTGTCATTTTAATAGTTATCTATTTTCGTCTTGAAGACGATAGTTATATATGCCGCAAGTCTAAAATGTATTATCAAAGAAAAATAGCAATTCGAAAAAGTACTTACTCGAGCCTGAATGTGATACGCTGTTGTCCAGGACCTATCACGATAATTGGAAATAATGATTAATGAACTTCTATCTCTAAGGCTCTGGTATTAACCTAGATCACGGAACAGAATCGATTTAAGTACACGAGTGTACTATCATGTAAAAGTTAGCAGATGGTACTTTAGATAGAACTCGTTTTCGGGATCTGCATGGTTCGAGTTGCTACAGATGTCATACACTGGTCTCTAAACAATACAACTCAAAATGAAAGTTGAGTTATGTAAGAACAGAACTGTATTTCAAAGTGATATAAGAGTACGTACCTTGAATTATTGGAAAAACTAGCGAACCGATGTCAATAGTATCGATATTCGATATCAACATCGCTAATATGAACTGCACAACAAGAAATTCATATCCACTGTTTTGAAGTAGGCGCCTCCGGGATGGAAAGCTTCGTACCGAGTTTCCCCACCCATGTCTTTTAACATGCAGGTTAAGGTGAGGAAAGTTGTTAGTCTGAGGAACTAGTAGTAACAGATTTCGCTTATAAAGCCGGCAAACGCTGCAAAACGACTAGGTATTTAATATTTAATATTCCTTAAATAAGGAAGCATGTAGCATATTACTGAAAAAGTGCGCAATAATTTTACGTCTACCAGCTGTTTCTAATGATACTGAGGAAATTATAACCAAGGACGTTCATCTTGGGTGTTTATTCCTCATAAACCCCACTTTTCCAGCTATTGTAAACCTAACATTGCCAAAGAAATAATTCATCCAAAATACACTTTGTTTTCTAAAATGTAAAACTACAAGGCTTAAGGTTTATGTGATCGGTTTATTATTTTATTATATTCACCAACAATGTTCCACGTCGAACTCTTCACTTTCATAAATGACTGTTTAAACTAGTCGTTGAATTTGGATGCTATTAAAGTGTTTAAAACCGTGAATGCAATAAAGTTATATGAAATTTCAAATATTATGCCATAAGCCTACAAAATGTTATTGAAATGAAATACCATACGTTTATTCCGAGATTGATACGCACTCCTCAGGGAAGGAAATTAGCCTTTAATGAATGAGTAGGCGTTTTAATTTAATACTGATACAAAATGACTATTTCTTGTTACATTCTCTCTCTTACTTTTTATATGTATCTGAAAACACCATAATTTGACAGTGGCCAGAATAATCCGGAAAAAGAAACAAAAACTAATATGATTATTTACAAAAAAGGTAGAACTAGCTTGGGCAACAAAATGGTTTATTAGTTTACTAAAATATCATGGCCTTAAAAATATAACGTAGAAAAATTTAACAGATAAACGCTTTTTTTTGATAATATATATCAGACATAAAACATATCTTAAAAATATAAAATTGCAATTTTATCTTAGAATAAGCATCATCTTTGTAGATAATGATACACTTTCAGCTATCTATCGAAATAACTATAATTAATAACAGGAAAAATAATCTGAAAATTTAGTAGAAGGCATTAACTGTTTTAACAGCAATACACAAATCAATATAAACATGGAATTCAAACAGGGGAATTATTTGTAAATCAAGGGGTGCATTAAGGCAATATATGCAGATTAAATCATATGATCAGAACTTGGAAAATTAACGTGAAACTCGTAATAATATTCAGAGTTTTTTTTAAAAAAATTTCAATTTGAATAACTATCTATTAATCTAAATTTGGTTGAAACAAAAACATGTCAATTTTTTTATTGAAGTAGAACTTTTGAACCAATGTTGATTACATTTTATTTAACTCTCAGTCACACCCACTTTGAAAATTTGAATTGTACCCTTAATTTATGATTCTCAAATTTTAAAAAGGATTAGATTATCACATCTTTATTTCTTTATTGTTGTCTGGAAATCTGTTATTGATATTTATATTTAAATAGAATAAAATAGAATTAAATAGAAAAAAACTAAAAAAACAGTTAAAGTGCGAGTTGTGTATTGATAGTAAATTGTTTCAAAAGGGTGTATACCCTATAAGGTAAGGTAAGGAAATTAATATGAATAATTAAAATATCATGTTAAATTTTACAACTAACTGACTTATTTTTTATTCTGTCTAAATTTAAATAACATCAATAATTCAGTTAGCCACGCAACAATAGATTACAAAAAAGCTAACAACAATGAAATTTAAGTATCATTAGGTAGCGGAGCTGTTTTAAATTTCATAGTGGGAGCGAGTTGGAAGCGGGGGTTTAACATAAATTTTATCAACATATAAATCGACATGCATTTTGGTTCAAAATAAATGTATTTAAAATTTTGTTATTCGGCCAAGCAAGATTTTAAATAAAATTTCTGCATACTACTAAAATGTTTTTTTTTTTTTTTTTTTTTTTTTTTTTTGCAAATCAGTTAATATTACAAGAAAATGCATAAAGATATGTGTGTATATTGAATAATATGTACAAAGGAATGCCATTTTAGCATACTGTTAATAAATTGGAATAAAAATAAGAATACAATAATATAATTCAACAACTTTGAAACTTTTCTTACTACGAGTGAAACATCTTAAAATAATGATGAGTAGTGAGAGGAAAGTTCAAATATTTATTAAGGAACAACGATCCTTTAAATGTATGTTAGTGACAAAGGATAAATAAAATATGTAATTAAAATATTACTCAATTGTCTGAGTTGAGATTTATGAGATCTAAAAAGAGTTAACAAGAGTTTAAAAATATGAAATGAAAGAACCATTCAACAATATTTTCATTTCAAGAATAAGATAGTAAAATTAAATAAATGAAAGCCTTTCTGAGAAATTTTATTGTGTTGAATGCCGTTTTTACTACTGAGGCACCATAGACGGTGGACACTGGTGATATATGAAATGAAACAATAAAGTGGATTTTTTTTTTAAAAAGGAAGAAAGCGTTCCAGGCCTAAATACCTCCTCGGCATTTGCCATTTATGAGGACTGAGGAAAACCTGAAAACAAAACCAGTCAGGGAGGACGGTCATGGGGAATCGCACCCCAGTCCTCCCGCTCAAGAGTCTTTAACTACCTCGGCAACCCCTTTATCCCCTTTCTGGGGATAAAGGAGAATAGAATCAACCGAGCAAATATATCAATATGAAGTAAAAATCAGTGCACAGAAAAACTGGAACGAAAATAATTACGTTGTTTAATTTTTCTATTAGTCTGATCTCATTTAACGAAAATGTTTCAGTATTGACAAGCTTTGAATTAAGTAGCTCACATCTATTATTAATTTTAGACGAAGAGTATTTATATTTAAGGATATGTTTATTTCAATAAAGAACATACACTAAGCGAGTGAAGAGCAGTTGTAGTAATCAAATGCTGAAATATTGAGGAAAGTGAAATTAAAAAAAAGGAATCAAAAGCTCAAGTTAGGCGGTATGATAACCTGAAACCAATTAATTCCATTAATAAAATGTTACGTTCACAAAATTCGCGACATAAACAAAGGATTTGCTGCCGAAATCAGGTCCTTGATGAAAGGATAAAGAAAGAACCAGTCATTTTGACAGTTATTTGTTTTGCTCCATTGGGGCGTTTTCTTTACTACAACGAACTCCAAATGAAACATTAACAATTAAAAGTTAAAAGTATAACTGTATAGTGCAAGAAGACGACTAAAATCCAACATCCTTGCAGTTAGGTTGATCTGCTTCACACCATATCAAATAAACAAAACAATAAAAAACAAAAGTTTCTGAGACTCAAATTGATGGAGCTTACCATGCCAAAATTTTAACAACCGTGAATTGTCGAAAACTATCCCCTATTCTCTAAAAAATGAACTGAACGCTACTTCAAGTTTCATAAGATCAAAAATCCGCAAGTTTTATCATATGACCCTCAGTAAATGGACAAAAGAGCTAAGTTGATTCGTGCAGGATTCGAACCGTAACTGGTTGTTTCAAGTGCAGAAGATGTAACGGAACTATGTTAATAACTGCAGTATCTTAATTGCTGTAATTAGCTAGGAGACGCTGGGTACTGCAAAGCTTATCGGAGATCAAACCAGCACTCATCCCTCTGAGAACGCAGCAGTTTATTTTTATTATATCGCCAGGGAGTAAACCTTCCAGGAATGTGCACACCATGAGCAAACACCTTAGTTTATAATGGAAATGCATGCATGTACTTATTGGGGTGATTAAACCGACAAAACAATTTGAAGTTCTAACAATTTGATCTCAAAAGTTGTTTTCTATCTGGTTTAGGTGCCGTCATTAGCAAGGGGAATTTTGCAAAGTGCTTTGTACATAAATTACATGGCATAAACAAGTAACACAAACTTGTTAAAACTAAACCCAAAACGACACGTGATTCTGAAAAAATTATATTTATTGAGAATAGGCTAGATTCTTGCATTTATACTCAAAAAGCTAGTTGGCTGAACTTTGAGAAATCTCCTTAAAAATCTTAAAATTATAATAAGCATTAGACTGACACAGTGACATTCGACGTTAGACGACACCGTAACTATAAAGACCATGAATACTCTTTACCATTCAGGAGAACTACAGTGAGGTTGTTTAAGGTACGGGCCCTCTGAGCGCGGATGCTTACTGGGGAGGTACAGCCGCCACTGCCACCGTTGGAAAAAGGAAGTTATGGTTATCATGCACAAAGTTGGAATTTTTATTTTAGTATTTATATTTTTACTGAAAGTAAAAGAAAGTATTTAAAACTGATAATAAGCACTAATTTGTATTATTTGAAACGGGCGTTGTAAATTATGCCCCTCAGTGGCAATACATTGCCGCGTCTATGTAGAGAATTCCTTTCCTTTATATAACTTTTCTCCCGTAAGAACACGGCGACTTGGAACACGCTTCTTGTCATTGAGGAATCCTTTCTGTCGTAATTTTAACTAGTTGACGAACAATTTGTCTCTTCCTGGAACAATATTTCCAGGATATTTTCTTGCGTTGCTGTACTTTTTTCTGCAATAATCCGTTTACACATATGTATCCTACTTAAAACCCTTTCTTTAAGACTATCTGTTGTGGCTTAACTAAAGAATAAAATTAGCACACAATGAAAGCTCAGAGTAACACACACGAACGCCAACCGCTGATTGTCAAAGCCTCCCTCAACTTACAAACTGCACATGCCGTTGGTTTCTTCCAGTACGCACCCAACCCTGCACTAAAATAACCTCAGTGTATTTACTGATAATGCAAGACGTTTTATTTGTATTCGTTATTGTATTACATGTAATTAAAAAAGAAATCATCCGACACACAAGGGTTTTCATTTTAAATATGTTCAGATATTTGTGTAGAAAGGAAACTAGCACAGTTTTTTAATAGTGCTTAACGCCCGTTTCAACTATTGAGGTAACACAGGTGGTGGACACTGATGATACATGAGATGAAATGATAAACTGGGAAAGATTTTTTTTAAAAAGGAAGGAAGCGTTCCAGGCTTTAAGTTTAGGGCATCTCCCGGCATTTGCCATTAATGAGACTAAGGAACCTGGAAGAAAGTCAGAGCGGACGGTGCTGATGGGAATCGAACCCCAGACATCGCGCTCACGAGTCCGCGTCTTAATGAGCCTCGGCCAACCTTAGCGGTATACTAGCATAGTGAAATAGCATAGCACTTTAAAATTAACTTCGTTCATAAGCGAAGAATCTATTGTAAAAAGAGAGGACATCAGCATTTTGTGAAGGTTCAATCTGATATTTCAAGTCTACCGAAACCCGCACGAACTGTTGTGTTTAGCTATCTGTGGAGGAGAAAAAAAAATCTGTTGGTGAACGTAATGCTGTCCAAATGATAAGTACTTTCCTGAAAAACTAATAAAATCGCACTATTTCCCTTTTGCATGTCCATTCTTTCGAAGAACAACAATTTGATCTTAACTTTAAAGTTAAAAAGGGGGGGGGGGGGGAATAAGCCAAGAATTGGAAAAAGAAAAAAAAAAAACGAACAAACAAACAAAACACGCACCACTTCCAGTGCAACGATATCGGCTCGAGTGTTTTGCAAGGATTTAGCAACAAAAAATTAGTAACTGTAATATTTGTTCCTACAAATAAAAGCACAGAATTTCTTTGTAAACGAAAGTATACGTCGAGAACACGAAAAACGAGCAAACCGATAGACCCAACTATACTTGGCAATATTCGAGAAATACAAAACAAAACTTATGTGCCAGCGTGTGCTTTGAAGACACTTTAGAGTGCCGAAGGTTCCGCTGCTCTACTAAAGGTTAGGAATTCGATTTCCGATAATGCATCTGGGATCACGTAGCTATTCCAAACCCTCGCGACATGTATTATAGGTCTGGGGCACATTTGGAAACGAGGAACGGTATCGTCTTTGCTGCCCGAGAGGGAACATGAGCTTCTGTTTACCCATTCGTATTTTTTCTGTACCATTTACAATTTATGAACCTTCATGTTATTAGAAAACAAATCCAGTATTTGCTGACTCAACAACATATTTCACATCTCTCATATTTAGCTTTCCGTTGGTCTCATTTTAATGTCCGTTGCAGGAATATTTTTTTCTTGAATAGCGTTTAACGCCCGTTTTTACTATTGAGGCACCACAGGCGGTGGACACTGATAATACTTGAAATGAAAATGATGTATTGGAAAGGATTTTTTAAGGAAGCAAACGTTCCAGGCCTAAGTTTAGGGTACCTCCCCGGCATTTGCCATTTATGAGGACTGAGGAAAACCTGGAAAAAACCTCAGTCCGAGAGGATGGTACTGGCGGGATTCGAAACCCAGACCTCCCGCTCACGAGTATTAATGACCTCGGTCACCCGTGGCGTTATTGCAGGAATACACCTCTGGTAAACAAGTGACTTTGAAGAATTCCATTGGTAGTATACATAAGTACTGTGAAAGTCTGAATATAGTACAATAGGCAGCTTATGGACACGAAAAATGCAATTTTGTAGCTCTCTTAATAGATTCATTATGGAATAAAATTGATTTTGTATACCAGGAAGAAAATTTTGAGTGTAAAAATGCCTCTTATAATTGACATTGTGTTTAACAAAATTGGAAATGCTTTGCAAATAAAATATTTAGTATTGTGTTAGAATACTACAGACATCCACACCGTATATTTTCCATTCTGCTTTCCTGTAATGTTCATATTCACATCATTGGATTGTAATCGAATTTATGGTCGGAGGGGAGTATTTCGACACTTCAGTCTTGCTCAAGGGCGGTGAGACAGAGACTTAGGGGTTTCAGAAAGAAATCTGCTGCTCTGGTGGAATCCCTTCCTCCAAGGAGTTTGAGCCCACCAAAAGGGCAGCTTCCATACCAGACGCCGGGACAAATATCTTCCGAAGCGCAAGCCACCACACACTGCACCAGCCCAACTCGCCCTGGCATTTCATCGATCCTAAAATGGGAGAAGGGAACATTCCTGGGAAGTAAATATCCAACCCAGCATTCGTTAAGCGGCCAGGGGAAACCACGAGAAAAACCAAAATTAGAATGGCCGGACCTAAGGATTTTAACAATAGTCCTCGATTTCCAAGTGATACCGCCTGTGTAATCCGGTTCAGAATATTTGCATGATACCGAGTCAGTCCTGGTGGTGTAGTGGTAAGCATACTTGCTTCGTAAATCCAAGATCGGGGTTCAAACCCATGGTTTGTTTTTCGGGCGTAAAAATATAAGTATGACTTCTTTCGGAAGGAAAGTAAAGTCATGGGTCCCGTGTAGTAGATTTACAGTACGTAAAAGAACCTCAAGCCTAAAGGAAGAGGCCTCTGAGCAAAATTTATCGGCCGTTTCACACCCTGAATTGAATGGGACGCTGATGACCTAAACTGTTAAAGATCGTCCGTAAATAAAACAAATCAACAATGGCAGCATGAAATGCAGATGATTAAACTGAATGTTGTCCTCACGAAGATTGTTTTCATAAAAGAAAGCGAGAGTTAATGTTTTAATTTAAAATGAATTGAAGTACCAGAATGAACAATTCAAGACAGTCTTAGGAAAATACTTCTCATAACACTTGAAAAGCACTTAATGTTTTATAGCTAAAATACAAGTTTCAACGTGGTATGAATGAAATATGGTTCTTATGGTGGTGGGGTAGGTATCATCCACTTTTATATCTTTAAAAGTATGGAGTTGTATAGATAAACTTACCATAGAAAAGCTATAACTGATCAAAGATTCCAGACATACATCATAGTGCAATATATTTGAAAATGAAAATAACATTTGTCTAAAAAGCAAATATCATGAAAGCTTGTTTTATTTTCTTGTCTCAAGAATTCGCACAAAAACAAAGTCCAACCAAGGAATATAAGCGAAATTTAAGCAAAATACGTAATGAGTAAATTACTATGTCAGTATTGCTTTCAGGTAAACTACATCAATTTTGTAGTTTGTATAATTTTTTGATTTATTATGTAGAATAACAAATTATTTTAGTGAACGTTTGCAACATCCATGCATCATGAACAGAGTAAAGTATAGTTATTTCCAGTAGAAAATAATGGCAATATTTCTGGTAAATTTTTATTGAATATTATAGTAGGTTATTTGAGTTATGGGCCACCTGATCGCGACTGCTTACTAGGGAAGTGCAGCCGCCGAACCCGGAAAAGGGAAAATAGATGCGTCGCTCATATAGTTAGTATTAGTACATATTTAAATTTTTACAGAAAGCATAATATTATTCTGTGTCTAGAACTGATGATGATAATAAGCACTAACCTGCGTTATAAGAGGTGCTAAAAATGATATCCCTCGAAGATGATACATTGCCGGCATAGGCGTTGGAAACTTATGTGTTTCATCTAACTTTTTTCCTTAAGAAAAAGCCGGTTGGGAACACGTTTATCATTTAGAGATGCTGTCTCTAGTAACTTTTTAGCAATTTAGCGAACAATTTCTCTGTTTGGATCAGGATTGGCAGAATATTTTCTTGCAAACAGCCTGCAAGGACCCGTTTTCACATGTGTATTGTACATACAGATTGTATTTATATGGTTTCATAACTAAGGAAGAACAATTAGCACAAAATTTGCACATAATAAAAGCACCGAGTAACCACTAATGTGAAACCACTTGCTGACAGAGCCTACTTTAAACTATAAGCTGATAAATGCACATGCAATATATCTACGGTCCAGTACGCAGGTGCATCCTGCCCACCTATAACTCAAATAACCTTACAGCAGTATCCTCAGATTACGACTAAATTTCCGAATGTTTGTCGAAATAGTGTTTTTCCTGGAAGAATGGGGTATTTCTTTCTATTGCCCTTCTGCTTATATACGGAAGCAACCTAAATAAAAGCTATGTTTATTTCAATAGATATTTGCATTGGATAAGAGTAAATTTACCCCAAGATCCCCTTTAATAAACTGTAACAATTATTGTTTTCTTGTAAACTATAGCATGTTTTAGGGACATATTGGTATTCTATGATCCTTGAGTGCCTATAATTACCGCTCACCGCGTGAAGCAATAATTTTACGCCTCATCAACATGTTTGCCAATTTGATTTCCCAGGGGAGAATATACGAGACGTGAAATATTGTTACTTGGGCTGCTAATATCCATCTCAGTCAAAACGAAGAACCCAAAATCTCATGGAATGTGTGAGTGGAATACATACCAGCTATCATAATGAAAATTAAATATTTATTTGTTTACTTTTAAGGCTTTTGTTAGTTTAAGCTGCAGATTACCAATGCTATCACCTCCATGGCTAAGGAAATCTGTAAGTGCAGGAGACTGTATTGTTTAGATTCTGTTTTATGGTTTCATAATAAAGATTTTTACTAGTTTCATCTTTCTTTTGTACGCTACTTCATTCTTCTTGTTCACGAGAGTGTCTTCTATGCAGAGAGAAGTAATACTATGAAATAACAGAGTGAGAGATTCAGTAGGTTACTGCCATCTAGAATATTCAGGCCAAGTCCACGTTTGAAACTGATAGTATCGCTTAACCGAACTGTTCAAACTTGCAACTTAAAACAATAAAACAATAGCTTCTAAAAACGATAAAACTTGAAATGTTAATTTTATAATATTCTAATGAAAGTTTAAGCCATTTCAGATTTAAATTATATTTATGGACTTGAATACATCTGATTTACAGGATGACTTTCCTCTCCTGGAAGATTCAAGAGCTTTGGGCGAGTGCTGGTGTGCATACAAAATCAGAATAATAACTATAAACACTTTCCCCTTTTTTTAACATTTGCGTTTCACTGCAGTTTTTTTTCAGAAACTTCGACTATTTTCTCTACCTATTGTTTTTAGTTTTCGGTTTACCAGGCAAATGGTTTGCTTCTGAATAATTGGACCGAAGTTATTAATTCCCAATCAGTTTAAATTTATTATGATAACTAGCAAAGATACTTTCAATGTAAGTGGACCCTAATATATTTACCAGATTGAGGAAAATTTGAGGTTGAAACTGTAATGAATACCTCCTTTTATTTAAATAGATATTTTAAATTTAACGGTTAGTTCAAATGAAAATAGGAGTAATTTAAGTGCACGAAATATTTAATTATTATCTTATAAAACATATTCACGCTATATAAGTCGATCCTGGTGGTGTAGTGGTTACCATACTTGCCTCCTATACCCAAGATCGTGGGTTCGAACCCGGCCAGGATCGATGGATTTTTTTCGGGCGTAAAATCCTAAGTATGGCTTCCTTCGGAAGGGAAGTAAAGCCGTGGGTCCCTTGTCGTACATTTACGGCACGAAAAAGAAACTCAAGCCTGAAAGAGAGGCATCTGAGCAAAATTTGTCGGCCGTTTCACGCCCTGAGTTGAATGGGACACTGTTGACCTGAGTTGTTAAAGAGCGTCCATAAATAAATAAAAACTGTCATTCTCACTGTAGATAGCGATCTCAAAGGTCAACAAACTTTTCTAAACACGCCCTAAAGAATTTCTTTGAATACCGTCTTAATCACATTTAATCATGAAGTATTACCTCGGTGTCCCTTTAAAGCCCTGTTTGTATACTAGAATTAAACATTATTGTTGGTCCAAATTATTAATAAAATACTACAATATGGCACTAGTAGCATAAAATTGTCATAGCAACAATTGCGTTATTAAATTATTTATTGCTAAAATGCTCCTATCAGCTGAATATTTTATTACGATAGTATTATATATTACTGAACACACAATAAACCATTCATTTTATTGTAGCATATATAATTAATATAATAATAATAATACTAATAATTAATAAGTAAATATTTTCTACCAAATGAATTAGTAGAATTTGATAATCCTAAATTTTTCTGAAATATATTCGACAGTAAGGTTTCTTAAATATTCTTAATATTTCTACTGTTCATCCATTTAATGAATATGTCGTAATACTGCTGATAAGTGTAGTAAGCTTTTCTCGGTGTTAGTGAGAATACAGCCTTCTCAGCTTGGGCTAACATTTCTTAACGGTAAGTCCCTATCTCTACTAATAACAATAACATACACGAACTAAATAATCTTCATCGATACAATGATGTCATAAGTATAATAAAAGAACGCACTGACTTAAAAGTATTTCATGCTAAAATCGATATTTTATTTTATTAATATTCTTTTGTAATTGTAGTATACAAAATTGTGAATGAGACTCGTTTATGTTACACATTATTCCATTCGTAAAATTACGAAAACCGCTTCTTTTGCCTATTAAACATTTGCTCATGCAATAAACTATAACATTATAAACAAACATTAAAATGTATACTATTTCAGCAGCCCAAAGATATGGTAGTCTCAAGACAAGATATCTGAACTAATTGAGCAGAAATGTTGCCAGAAGTCCGCCATTGGATGTGCTACATCAACTTCAAAACCAGTTTTCCGTCTTTAGCATTTGATGTTTTTGCGTAAGTCCGGTGTAGTAACTTTTGCTAATTATTGAAACCGCCACCTAAACATGAAGGTGAGGCTTTTAGGCTTAGTAGCAGTAGAAGAAATTATTTTTAAATGGTTAAGTAATAAAAGTATTGTATTATATAAATCAACATGTTTTATTTGATCAGATTATAAATCAATGCACTACGAAAATATTGTTAAGTCATTACCGTAACAAGTTTATCAATTTGAACATCGAACGCTGAATTTTGTGATAAGAAGAGTATATCATTTTCACTCAAAATAAGACAGGAAATTTAAACCTGTTTGTCATTTGTCCTGTCTACTGAGGTTGTGAAACCTGATAAAAACCTTAGCTAGATATCTTAGCTTGACCCAAGCAGGTTCGAAACGACGCTCTAATCAATTTTTCACTGGAAAATAAACAAATACAAAACATAATCATCCACACACATTCTAAAGTGTCATACCTTGGTTCCAGTTGAGCCTCGCCTTAACAAGTTCATTAATGACTGTGAAAAATGTAACCAGTCACCCAGTGTTTATTATAAGCCTAATGTTATATGTTTTAACTAAACAATTCCAATTGCGTGCAGGAAGTATGCTTTAACTTCCCATGAATTGATGACTCTATGTGCGTACAAGCGTGAAAAATACTTTTTTAAGTTGAACAGGTTCTTTACATGTTCATTAATAATATTCATAACGCCACTCTACCATACTTAAAGTAAAAATATAAACTTTGAATATAAAAGCCTGGCCTCGTGGTGGGAGCACGTGGTAATATTGTCCTACACTTTTTCCCCTTCTGGAAAAGGTTTAATTTACAGGAAACAAAGATAAAAGATGTAATGCCAGCTGATCTATTTTGTCACCCCCTGTACAGTATCCAATAGGAATCTTCAAATAAGCTCTCCATTTCCTATTCACATTCCATTTATACAACTTTTTCTGTATATCTTTGCGTGCATTCGTAATTTTTTAAATTTAATTTTGTTTCTAAACTTATTTATTTGTAGCCGCCCTCAATTGCGGAGAGTCGTTATTGCTTTGTCAATAAATATGTATATATAATAGACAGAAATTACCAACATGCCTATTGGCTACATTTTCAATCAGCAATACATTACAATATGTAACCAGCAAGAATATTACATGCACATTCTATGGAAGTTGCTCGATATGTGGCCGCTAGCAGTTTGCTGACCGACACCCTTCCACCACTAGATTGTTTGGACTGATTGCAGTGGCATAAATATCAGCACCGTAGTTTTCGTGGAGCAAGAGAGAACACCAGAACGGGTTTTATTAATTTCCCTAGCATTAATTACAAAATAAGACGATTGCTATTTTCTGATTCCAACAATGTTCACATAAAAAGACATTCAGTTCATTATTGCATAGTTACATTTTAAGCTGTCACTCAGTTGCACCGGTAAACCACATTATTTACGCATGGAATCAGCTGATGCATATTCCTATGTCGTGTGAAAATGCTGTGTACTTTCTATAATTACTCCTAAAACGTTCCTAGACCCGGTACTTAGGTAAGAGCTGTTGAAAATTGATTCCGATATTAATAGTTAAGTTCATCATCCACAAAATGAGCATCGCAGCAAATTGATCCCTCCATCCTCCTCGTTCTCGACTAGATCATCCACTCTTTGGATTGTAATGAAGGAGAAAGCATGGAAGGCGGTTTGCATTAGTTTTAAAAAATATGGTTAAAATTTCGTTTGCTTATTTGATACTAAATAAATTTAATCGTAATCAAATCTTTTATTTGGTAATAAATGAATGTCTCCTACCTGCTACTGTGCGCAAAACTCGTTCCGTAGTTTCAACAAACTATTTTTCATTGCTGGATGTTTTTTAGAGTTCTACCACTTTTTGATATGCTGCTAGCTAAATACCAACATCATATTCATAAGAACAGAAATTAAAAGTAAAATATCCGAACATTCAATTATCTGATAAAAACACACAGGGGATACATTGGCCGATAAGCCATTGCTCAAGGCCATCCGACTATATGTCAGAGCGGGCGGAATTTATGGAACTGCTATGTTAGCCTTGTGTCTCACGCCACTAATTCAGTGTCGTTTGAACAATGAAAGAAACAACTTGAATCTAATCCTTGAGTGAAGTCTGCTAAGAATATTAAATGTCAAATATTAGCTCTAATTATTCTTTTCCACTATTGTTTATTTATGATTTGTATGTTTGCACCGAGTCCTTTTGTGTTGTTAGGTTTGAGAAGAAATTCACAAGTGACTGAGTTTCAAGTCATAGATAGTATAGTATACACACACTTTAGACGAACTAAAGAATAATTTACCTCAAGAGATCAAAAGTGCATGAGAATGCATTACAATGTCACTGTGCTTGCCCAACCCTACTTCTAGTGTAGACCGGCTGTCCTTGAGCGATGGTTCATAGGTATATGCGGTTCCTGCTCGGCCATCAGATAATTGGAAAATCCAATATTTTAAATGAAAAACTCATAAGATAGTATCATTTAATATTATTTTTGCTCTTATTGAAGAAATAAAAAGAATATTGTGACACATGTGGATTGAATGTAGGGTAACTAGTACCTACGTATATTGTAGCAGAGAGACGGTTGGTGTTCGAAGTGACGGTTGGAGATTTGAACGTGGGGAAAAAATATTTCTGTGCTAGCGCAGAAGGGCAATGCGCAGTGTTTTCTACAATTTGCTGGCAAACTAACTCTGAAGTTGAAAAGAAAGGATGTGTTCCGGGATGGCCACCTTTACGATGGACAGCTCGAGATTAGCACATCCTCATTTATGTTAATAAAATAACCTATTAGAATTTGAACGTGTTTATATTTTCAGAAATTACCTCGTCCATTATTTCCTTGTATTCATCTAATTGAATTTTATATTTAAGGGATGCAACTACGCTCCTTGTCCGGCCTAATGATGATGAAATAATTAAAGAATGATACATAGACGTGTAGCTCTAACATAGCCGTGGCAATATGAGTGATCGGTATTGTTTCAGTGGCCTACTCAATAAACAGAATAATTATTGTACCCTTAATTCAGCAATGAAAATAAAGCGCAAATTTGTGGCGATTTGCAAGTTGAAAAATACCGAAATATCAAAAGTACACAAACGATTCACAATTAGAAGAAACCCAACGAAATACAGTTTAGCACTGATTTAGGATTATTTCAAGATAAGCTGAAAGAAGAAATGTATCTAAAAATTACATCTAACTAGCCGAAAGATACTAGAACCAAAAGTTTAGACTTTATAATTAAACTTAAATAATAAATTAAATGGTTTTAGTGTGCCATTTCCACACATTAAATGCAGTTTATTGTGTAGTATGTAGCTTGTTATGAAATGGAGAAAATGCGTGACAAGATGTTCAGATCGATTGACAGGGCCTTACCATGATAATAACGGGTCATCGACAATTTCCTCCGCACTCAGGCGATGTGTACCACATAGAAAAAAATTAGTACTTGTACATTTATGAAATTCCTTCCTTCGAAAGTGGTTTTAGCAGGTAATCCGCTCACTGTTGCTAAGGTTAAGACTTTGGCGTGTGTGCTTGCCTTGGTGGGAACATGTTCGGTGCGCGATCAATACTGTCCAAATTAGCTTCCCTAGTGAAATCTCGGCTGCACAATGACTGCGGAGCGATTTCTTGATGGTTCTTTATAAGATATGAAATTTAGTATGTGGAAACACGAGAAAACTCTTAATACAAATTTAAACGAAGCATAACCTAAACTTTTTTCCGTGCTCAAACTGTATCTAAAAGTACATATGTACACATGAAAGAGAAAATTGTACGTCTTCGTTTGATATACAATACTCTTTCAAAAGTCCCTCTTTTAAACGAGAAATAAACCGAAATTTTTGAGTCCATATATTCAATAGGAATTAATACGAAAGTGTTTTAAAGCGAATTATTAGTGAAATTGGATAGCAACCATTCTTCTCTCTTATTGTATATACAATCCTGAAATATCTAATAAGAACCAACGAAGTGATTTATAAGGATTATAAATGTACATTTAAGTAGACCATGCAATAAGAAGTTTAAATTTTTCCTTTTTGTGGGGAGGGGAGAATGGCTCATGCAGGGAGAATTAAAAATCATTATGAATACATTTAGAGAATATGGGTTTAGAGCTGGATAGGTGTAAAGATCAAGGTTACAATAATGCAGTTAATATAAATGAATGTTATGGTCTAGAATAAAAACTGTGGAGTTCCAAATACTGAACTTTAATTTGATACTAAATGATTCTGTCAACATTATAGTGAAACAGTAGCAGTTTTATGAGGAAATACAAATAATTTATATTTTTTTTAATGTAAGAATAGTACATTGGCAACAATTAAGTTCAAAATTTACAAATCATAGACAGTCTCAACTCTGAAAAATTGTGTCTAAAGGAAATGGTCTTATAAGTGTTATTTCTTATTATCAATAAAACAAAAATTCAGACATGCTTGCGGGACTTATTCTATGTGGTTTTGAGAAGTCAGAAGAAAGGGGCGAAGCGTTTACCTTGTGGAAAAGTATAGAATCCTGCGATTTATTCTGTTATATTTCAGAGTAAAACTTTTAGAAAATATTATTTTAATTTCCAAATTACCGCAGTATCGTAGCGCATGCATGATTACGCCTTTCATAATTTTCAATCTGCATGAAAAAGTTAATGATCCTAAGAAGCAATTCCGAAAGTGTAGTAAAAGTTAATATACTAGTAAAACGTAGAACATTGATCGGAAACTAACCTCAAAACGTTCAGAACAAAGTGAATGCATTTTTTTGACCAGCTGTTATTAAAGTGAACACCTAAATAGTTGTATCGACTCACAACAAATTTAAATTAATTGAGCATTATTGTTTCTTTCTTCCGCATTGTTCATCTCTTAAGTTTAAAAATACCAAAATTCAAAGATTCGATAGCCATAAGAAAATACTTGTAAGGTTTAACCTTGAACATCTCAGCCCAACTCTTTAATTTCAAAACACTCGCATGGAAACCAGTTGAAACAATAAAGTATGCTCTCCATGAAAAAATCTCGCATAATTATGCTTTGTTGAGAATACTTTTATTCCTAATGTGTGTATTGCTAGCTCTTCAATTATATTTGACTCTTGTCGGTTGCTTCTGCTACAGCAGAAAGATCGTTCTCATAAATGACTAATCAAAACTTTTCATTTTGTTCCCTTAATATGAAGTTGTCAACTTTTTCTAAGAGCGAAGTGTGGGAAAAAGTGGAGCATTGTGCCGTGTGCGCCCAACTTTATCGACTGGAGGCGTATTTTGTTCCACAAGCTATTAGAGTTCATAGCTTACTTTGAGATTGTTTTGTTTTGGATGGCGCGTACAGTTTATTTCTATTCCGCCATATCAAGCATGATGGAGGGTTAATAAAACCACATATCTGCTATTGGCCGACGATATCCCAATTGCAGCCAGTTTTACGCATTTGGACAGTGAATATAAACAACGCAATGATTTGTCATTTTGTATTCTCCTGTACTAGAAATAAAATTCATGGTGACTTTCATTTGGGGACTGCTTACTCTTGAGAATTTGTTTGAGGCACATAAATTTCGGGATGAATGACGAAATGACTATGTCGATTTATTACAAGAAGGCACTTGGGTAGGTCTAAAATGGTCAATCAATGAAGATGGAACAAGCAAAGAGAACTTTTTTAAATGATGTTTGCTCATGGAGTCTCTTAACTAAACCAGTGTTAATCCGTTTATTGATCGTTGTTTATTATCTTGAACTCATTAAAATACTTTTCTCTTTCACACCAACTTTGCAACAAATTCTCAAGCCTGTCGGTTGTGTTAACTGCTTGTTTCACCCTCAAAACTGACGGCATGTTTTGCCTGAAACAGAATAACAAATCCTCATATAATGAAGTATATTATGTTTTGTAGTTACAGCTATGCTGTTGCATGAACGTATAGATAACTAAGCTATTCATTCATTCATTTATTCATTCTGGATTCGATGAAAGTATTTTTTCACCATAACCGATATTATTAAAAATTTTTGCATAACGCGTTTGCGATTAATGAGGTTCATGGCCCAGAGCCAAGTTTATTCTCCTCTGTGTGAAAACTGCCGGATAATATGTAGTAATACGGGAATTACATAACAGGTTACGTGCTCGTACTGCAAGAGAAAACCAGTTTCAGAGAACACAGTAAGTTTCTCAAAATAGTGGTTGCTTGCCTGCTTGTAGGCCTCTAACACTCGCTGATGTCAGTGCCAGCAACATTTATCAAGGACCTCTCTAAACGTTTTAAATATCGCGCTTAAGAATGGAGATATTGTTGCAATAGCCTCAACAGTAAAAAGCGAACCTTATTTAGCAATTTCGCTTCTATCTGCAAGATAACATTTTGTATGATCCCGCTTTCAGATTAACATAAAACTATCGTTTTCGTGCAACATTAAATCATTAGGCACAGAAACGAATAATGTAACTACAGAAGAAATCATGGTTTGGCAAAAGGGGCGATATTTTCACATTACCTTAAAATCCGCCGGTTGCATAGATGCAGATATCTAGTGCAAATGATTCATCCTTATGATGAACTGAAAGGGCAAAACACTCCTAAAATATATAATAATTTAATAAAAATAGGAAACATAGCAAAGCATCAAAATATTTACTTTATTTAATTGACTAAACTTCTGAATAACTAAATTAAAACAGTAAACATTTTCTTGTCGCAAGCCACTTCATCTCTCAAACTCTATAAACCGCCACGGTGGCCGAGGTCGTTAAGGCGCGGACTAGTGAGCTGGAGGTTGGGGTTCCAATCTCACCAGGACCGTTCTCCCTGAAGGAGGTTTTCCCAGGTTTTCCTCAGTCCTCATAATAAATCGAGATAAGGTACAGAAAATGGGGCATTTGATGGAATAAGGAAAAACATTAGCTCAAAATCATTTCACCATTGAACTCATAAGATTGTATTCCTAATATAGGCAAGATATAAAATATAATTTTTTATCTTTATCACCTATTCTTAAACAATTGTGAATACAGATATTCAGCATGTAATTCTTATGCCTAATAAATTCAAATAAATTCAAATACTATCAACGTTAAAAAATTATTGTAGAATTTCTTCTGGAGGAATATTACAATTTAGGTAATCATTTTTTCCTGCTTTTCTCTTCCAGATACTTTTATGTCGTTTCACATGAATTTTCAATTTTTATTATAATTTGTTATTAATAGTAGCGTTATTTTGTCCGTACTTATAGGCGATAAATGCATTGCTCCTGTTTACATTTAGATCTGCACCAAATTAAGCTTTCAGCCTCTGATCTAAAATCTTGTTGCTACAGGAATAATTCTAGCTCCACGATATCGGATATGGTAATGTTGACTCAAAGAAGGGAACTTTATCTTCTCCCACTTTATCCACAGTCGCGATTTCACAAGATCATAAAATGCAGGCAAGAGCCTAACAGCAGGAAGTCTTTCATTGTCAGTGTATGGCCTGCGCTCGGAGACGGGTCAGGGTGGAGTCTCCGGATCGATCCCAAGTCCAGACGTATCGCATGGGCGTCGCGACGTCAGCGTCTGATAAAGTCGACGCAACGATTTCTTGGACAAGAAATTTCTGGAAATGCTCCTGATCTTTTGCAAGACTGCTTAAGCGTCTATTGGTTCTGTCAATACTGGTCCGTCACAAATGTCAATAAATTTTCATCAAATTATTTTCCGAACTGATTAAATACTTTTAAAAGGTAACAATTAAGTATATCTATCATATTAGGCATGACGTTACTTTTGAGTTTGTTTGTTATCGTCAATCTTTTGATATCTTTTTATTAATCGGGGCTGATTTTAAATCTCTCATAATTATGTACATTATAAAAAACTATAAATGTATCTGATTTAGTTAATTCGGCGATAAGAAATAAATATTCAACCTTGTATATAATAAGGTTGAAACAATATTGCCATAACCAAGAAATTTACGTAATTGCTAACCCTATGCTTCTTTTGTCTTGATTTTCTCAGGACAGCATTAGGATTTTCTCCGCTTACCAATTTAATATTACTGCCTCACGGGCAATATCCCTTTCCTCTTTAATTACCCTATGCTTGTTCAATTTTGGTTTCAAAATTCTAAAAAACGAAACCCATTAAAGTAATCACAATAGGAATGAAAACTTTATTCGAAGTTAAATCTAAAGGGAATAGGCAATAAAGGAATTATGTTGAATAGAACATATCAAAAAGACAAGTAACCTAGAGGTTGCAGGAAAACTTTGCGAATATTTTTTTCAAATCCCTTTGTAAAATTAACTACTTTTGTTCACATTAATGTCCCATAGATTGAATATTGGATGATGATGATGATGATGATGATGATGATGATGATGATGATAATAATAATAATAATAATAATAATAATAATAATAATAATAATAATAATAATTGCATAAAACAGTATTCTGGAATCATTGATACACACACACTTTTTTATAAGAATTTAAGAGGTATGAAGAAAAGTTCACTCAATATCTGAAAAAATACAGCTCAAGCATTTACAATAAATGTTTTATGGCTTAAATGACTTAACTAATACATTTCTATTAAAATGAAAAACTAGCATCATGCCATAATAGTACTACTAATGTTCCCTTAGGTACGTCGTGCTGTTAGGTTACAAGTTTATATGATCTTGCAGAAGAGTATTAAGAACAAATCCAAAATTTTAATAACACTATTTCAAAAGATAAGTACTCATAACAAAATGTTGACATTTCATTATTGTAGTTTGATTATTTCTCATTCAAATTGCAACAAAATCACTTATCAGAATTTGAAAAAGAGCAGAATTTCATAATAAAATATTCGCTATTATTAACAATAATGACAATGCTCTACTGTTTCAAAGTGTTGTCTTATTCAGTCATTTGAATTTTTCATATGATATATATTAAAACACAGATCTCGTTAAATATAGCGCAGTATTAGGAGTCAAAATAATATATCGGGTCATTAAATTATCTGATATCCAATGCGGTGGAGAGGGACTATATGGTCGATAAGCCATTGTTCAAGAGCAGTAGGCCCTTACAAATCGGAGCTAGCGGGTGAGGTTTACCGAACTGCTGCGTTGGCCTTGAGTACGCAGCTCGGCCAGTGTCGTATGCACAGTGAAAGAAACAACTCTTGTCCCTTTGTTATGATTCGCATGTCTGTACTGAATGCGTTCATGCTATAGAATAAAAACCGTCTAGAGATCAACTTAATTTCTCAAAGAGAATTGAGAAGTATTATAAGTGATGCCAGAAATGTGTGAAATATGTGGTATTTCCAGCATCTCCTTGCGTGATAAGTGTCACTACCGCCGCGTCGGTCATCATATAATTGGATGATCCAATATTTATTTTTTGTGTGCCCTTTACTTGCACAAAATGTTGAATATTTCTTTGTATGAGTGCATAGTCTATAAGGGGATTACGCTAAGATAGAATTAGACATGCTTGCTTTAATTGCAATTATGTAAACGTGATCCTAAAGCACGGAAACAGAGGTCCACGGCTCGAATTTCACTAGGACTGTGGAAACCTCACTGAAATTTGTTTTATTTTTGTGTTGTCACTAATGGCAAATATAAGGGATCTACCCTAAATTTAAACTCTGATCCAAAAAAAAGCATTTTCCAATGCATTTTATTCATGCATCATACTGTGGTGTTAAAACAGGCATTAATCAGTATTAAAAAGAAGCACTGAAATTTCGGTGAATAATGAGAGAGAATTTTGATTATAGCAGTGCTCTCCTAGACTTGAATAATGTATTCCTAAGTTTACAAAATAACTCCTCTTTATGCTGCGTTCTTAGTTCTGACACGTGAAAAAGTTTAAAAGCATAGATATCATATTCACTTTTACCGACAACTGTGTTTTATATGCATATTGTTCTTAATAAAACTTAAGGATTCGCAGAATGACAATAATTCATATTATATTAAGAACTCTGGTGATATCAACAATAGAGTAAAAAAAGACTCTTTAGGGTGTCTATGGTGTATTTGTAGAAAAGAAGCGTTGTTTATTTATCAACATTTTGTGCAAATAAGAGTAGGAAAATCTGAAATCCATGAAAGAGCTCAATCTCAATACGGAGATTGAATGAATAAATAGTGTTTAACGCCCGTTTTTGCTACAGAGGCACCACAGGCGATGGACACATGAGATGAAATTATATAATGGGAAAGGATTTATTTTTAAGGAAGGAAACGTTCCAGGCCTAAGTTTAGGGTACCTCCCCGGAATTTGCCATTTATGAGGACTGAGGAAAACCTGGAAAAACCCTCAGTCAGAGAGGACGGTCCTGGCGGGATCCGCTCACGAGTTCGCGATTTAACAACCTCCACCATCCGTGGTGGTAACACAGAGATGATTTATTAAATGAGAAAGGGTTCGAAAGGCAAATTATTTTAATATTATGAGTGCAAATACCTCTTTTTTATAACATTAAGATTTCTTTTAGGAATTCACTTTCAGATGCAACGTTAATGTCTTTGGTATTGAGAATGTCACTCATAACTAACATAGTTAACTCAAGATGAACTTTGCGTACTTGCACAACCAGCAATAATTAACCGAAATAAACTGAGAGATTTTTTTACATCCAAAGTCTAACCAATTCTTGATTTCCTGGAAAGTAACTAAGGAACTCAAAACGAAGGAAAAAACTGATAAGGTCACCACATCTTTCATAAATGTGTATATCATAAGAAACTTTGAATTTTAAACCACTGATGGTTTGAAAAGAATGAAATTATCTCCCGACATCTGGACACTGGTGAAAGCAAAGCGAAGAGACAAAAGGAAAGGCGCTGACTAGTGTTTCACAACATGGAGGAACTGCTAGCTTAGAGTGGCATCGTCATAATAAAAAACATTATGATAATTGTAGGCTACCAAAGCTGTCATCTCACCGTGCATACCCGGCGGGTTACTACAAATTTGGCCAGCCTATACAATTGTTGATGGCGATTTGTTTGAAGGTGTATCCACGCCCGGACCGAGAGGAATACTGCGGGCAATGTTGCGTAATGTACGTTCGCCTGATGGCGAGTTACGTAAAACTGTGCCTTCGCATTGAGATCAGAAACCCTTGCGAGATGGTAACATAGAAAACGGCAAGTACAGTGCACGCACATATCTGCAGCTTCGCGTGTTTGAAATTTGGAGTTCACAATGTGGGTGTTACAAGTAATGCGCTTTCTGGAAAGCCATCTTTTAACAATGTTTTTCGTAACTTTTAACAGCATGAAAATTCCATTCAACTTCACTCTATGGCTACTTAGATTTATCTTTACAGAGGTAGAGGAGTTAAAATGCCATCTCCCCACTAATGTTAAATTTAGCAAACTCATGACACATTATTACAAATAATAAGCTGATTTTTACATTCTATACTTTGGACACTTTTTCATATGATTAATGAAAAAATGCATTAAATAAGTAATAAAACTTCTACTTTTAAATTCGTATGGGGACCTATAGCCATTTTAGTTAATTTTTTAAAAATAATTATGCATAATATTTTCAGACTTTTTCATTAAAATAGTTTCACTGTCTTACAAATAGCTGGCAAACTTTCAGTTTTTATTTTACAAGTTTCTGATATAATGAGACATTTGTGTGGAAAAGTGACTTTTTTTTTTTTTTTCATAAATTTCACTTAAACATAAAAATTGAAAGACATTTGTAGAAGAAATAAAACATCAAAACTCTCCAAGCTGATACTTCTATATCTTCTCTTTATCTTTCTTTCTTCTTATTATTTGTTGGACCTCTCTAGAACAAAGATTTGCAAAATGATTAATATTTAAATGTGTAAATTACTCAGAACAGCGTAAACAATTTGCAACACATTTTAAAAAATGCTTAAATAGATAAAAATATTATATCCCTTTAAAATATATATGACAATTAGCAGGAAAATGAATGTATTAAAATGTTATAAAATCTAACAATGTTAAATAGAAATGAAAATCACTCTCCTAAATCCATCTGGTAGTAAAAATACTGTGCAAGTAGTGCTTACGAAGATATTTATTTTCTATTTGGAACATGCAATTGATCTATGGAAAGAGATCATTTGAAGGAATGAATGAAGCGCGGATTCTTTTGCTTAGTAATATTCCTACACCCTTTATCGGAAATGTGAGTAAATTATGCTAAAGTATAGCGTTTTATCTGCAGTTTGTGGACATAAAAAAGAGATATACGGGAGGACTAAGCTCGAACCAATTGTTTTTAGAGAACGGATACGTTTCGCCCTTAGGTTGACGTAATGCAAGCCGCTTGAAATTATTAGTTCTAATCGGAAATTGTAAGTTAGTTATTAGTTCCTCTCATTGAAAAATGAACTCTATGGCAATGGATACTAACAGCTACTGTGTACATAAGGCGTCGCTTCCTACAGCATTTAGGAATCAATTACGCCTATAGTTGTTCTTACAACGACCCTCTGTTTCCGAACACTGAATTTAGGAGCCGTTAAACAAGTGCGGGGCGTTAAAAATCACTACTTTGTCCTAACTTCTGAGCCTAAGTTTGCATTTAAAGACCGACATATCTTTATACAGTACATGTATAATAACTTTTTAATACAATTCAGTATAAGAATTTATTACATCAATATTAATAAACTTTCTTTTAAACAATCTCTTTTTATATAATTCCATTTTCACTTGATTTAATGGATTTTAACGTATTATTATTAAATTAAGTTTTATTACTTTTAGCAGTACCAATTAGACATTCAAATAAGAACCATGTTACTTTTACTGTAGGCTTGATGGTAAGAAGTAAAGAAAGTTTTAACTGAATTTAAAAAAAAATAACCTGTTATGACTACTGTTTGTAGATAAAGAATAATACGCGAATCTGAATGTCTTGTGATGTGTTAAAGAGTGTAGAAACTTCTTCAATACATGTAACACAAAAGATCAATGACGTTATTTTGAAGACGTTACTGTGGATGGATAGACGTATGGATGTTCTGGAGCGGAGGATGATACTTTCTGTACTTGAGCCTTGAGCTGGCCCTTTATGCCTACGACTCCAATGGTGGGATGAATTGAGGGAATCACTGGACGGCCAGGGTCGATGGGCAGTGACTGCGCGGACGCAGATGGGCCCCTTACATTTTTTCAAATAGACACCTCGACGCCGGGGGAGTCTCTTTTCGAGTTGTGCGAACCCCTCAGATATTTCACCCCATTCCAGACGCCGGGACGGAAACTTTCCAAAGCGCAAGCCAGCATCACACCGCGCCCTGGTACTTTCGACTCTGTAACAAAACTAAGGGAATGAAATGCTATAAAATGGGAAAACTGAAAAGTCGTAGAATGTAAATATGCATCCCAGCTTTCGTCTAAATAATCAGGGGAACCCATTAAAATATCCAAGGTCAAGTTGGCCGGCCCAACAAGAAATGAACCCGGGACATCCCGAATGTGAATCTAAAGTGTAACTGCCTGAGCCACAGTAATGTTTAATAATATTCATTTAGTAACTAACTTATATAATGTTAATAATAAGTAATGAAGTCAGTGATATCCAATTCAAAACTCCAATAACGAAACTCCTTCACCCTAAATAGTAAAATATTGGGGATAATTTATTGTTTTCTCTTGGTTTCCTTGTGAGAGAATGATGGAGAGAAACAATACATTTTCCTCTCTTTAAGAAGGAATTATATGTGAAAAACACGTACATTTTTTTTTTTAGTTTCATTTCTTCTTTCTTCTCCTTTCCTTCAAACCCACTTTTGTTATTGGGTTTTTTCTTGACTTTTTCTTTTTATCTTGCCCTCCAGAAAGTCAAAGGGCACTGTTTTACTTCTATTTTTATTTCCTTATTCTTGTTTTTATTTGCCTTGCACTTATGGAAAGAAATTAATGAATTATTATTGTTATTTTTGTTCTTCAAGATTTTGAGTGTCTTGAGTATGGCAATTCTATTTGCAAAGCGTGTTTGCATTAAGTTGGAGATGAAGATCTGTAAATACCTCATTATTTATTTATTATAATTAAACTGCTTAGAATGCAAATTGAATCAAGTGTTTTTTTCCATCGCGATTGTCGATTGTTCTAAAAGTAGATGTCTAAAGGTTATCGAGAGAGCTATATGGTATTCTTAAAGCCATTTTAAAAAAACTTTGTTGCTCGAAAACAGACCAGGTTATTTTCCTTGGCGTGTGAGAATATCGTAGAGCAGGGTAGCGAACGCCGAGTAGAGGTTTACAACCCGCATTTCTGCCTTACTTTTAGCGAACTTTGATCTACTTTATTCTGTTGATTGTAGTCAAAATTTATAAATATAAGTTGTTTTTGTAACGGCAGCACTATTTTTAGTATTCTGTTTATTTTTGAGACTTTATCGTTTTTATATTGTAGCATTCCTTAGTGCACTTGCTATTATTTCATTAATCTTGTAGGTAAAATCCGTCTAATAGTAATTTTCTGGATAGTCATGCGGATACTTCGCTTTAATTATCCATGCTTGCAGTCAAGCAGACTTCATTAAATTTTTCTTAACCCTAGAGTAAGTGAATGCCATTGCAACTCATGTGTTCCATTTTCTATGTTTTTGACCACTTCAAAGGTATTCTTCCAAAGAATACTTATTATTTTTTTTTTCATTTAAGTGTTCATGGATTCGTTTTATTTAAGGACGCCCTTTAACATCTCAGGTCATCAGCGTCCCATTCAATTCAGGGCGTGAAACGGTCGACAAATTTTTTGCTCAGAGGCCTCTTCTTTCAGGCTTGAGGTTCTTTATCGTGCCGTAAATGTACGACACGGGACCCATGGCTTTACTTCCCTTCCGAAGGAAGTCATACTTAGGATTTTTACGCCCGAAAAAATCCATCGATTCTGGCCGGGTTTGAACCCGCGACCTTGGGTTTAGAAGGCAGGTATGGTTACCATTACACCACCAGGACCGACTGTCGTTTAAGTGTGAAAATATATTTCTGGCCATCAAAATTTCAAAGCTCATAAGAGACGCTTTAAACTGACCCCACATTTTTTCAAAAGGAACGAGCATGACTCGTCGAAAATACGACAGCAATACCAGCAGGTGTCTGCATTTGCTCAAGGGAGAGTTGGAAGTACCAAGAGTGCAGGGTGTCATTCCAAAAAATTGGTGCTCGTGCTGGACGAAATGCGTCCATAGCGAAACGAATGTGAGATCAGTAGATTGAGGTTGAACGAACACACAGACATGAAAGATGCAAATGGCACCATCAAACAACCGAACAAGAAGACAGACATTTTCGCATGGCTGTTATGAACACACTCAATGTATTGCAATTTTAATGGCCAGCAGTATATTTTCCATATTTTACCACACGTGTTTTCTTTTGCAGCTTTTTCTTGCTTCAATTCTTGTTTCCTCTTCATCTGCAAAGCGACTAGAGGTTTTAGAACAGTAAAGTCGTGTCGGGAACATTTTCGTTTCTTGACATGTAGTTGCGTGTGGTTATCTAATTCTGCTATGAGGAGAAAGCGCTGAGGGGAGTTAAGGTGACGGAATGTGAGCATGTTTCTGCCTCTACGTCAGTGCAGTATCAACGTTATTTGTGTTTATGCGGGCGTTGTATTGGATACAGAGACCGGTATTGCAGCATCTCAACATTCAGTTCATTTGAATATTATTTTCAGTTTCGATTCTTTCACTTATAGTGGAATGTTTATGAAAACGGTTTTAGTTTTTATGATCTGTATACCCTTGATCATATACCTGTTGCTACTGTTTATAAAAAAAAGTAACTTTCTTTATCATTCTTGGCTCTTATTCCACGTCCATTAACAATTCCTAAAATATACTATTGCCTATAAATAACTTTTATCTCTCTTGAAATAACATCCAAAATGGGTTGAAACAAACATGTACTGTAACTTTGCTTTCATTTTACTAACCAAATTTTGCACTATAATTATAGGTTTATTTCGACAATGCATAATTACATTATCTCCCATTCTAATTTATTCTTTATCCCCTTGTTGCAATATCGCCACAGGTGGCCGAGGTCGTTAAGGCAGGACTCTTGAGCAAAAGGTCTATGGTTCGATTCCCCACAGGTCCCTTGTCACTGACTGAAGTTTTTTTCCAGGATTTCTTCAGTCCTTATGAATGGCAAATGCTGGGTAGTTACTCTGGACAAAGATTCTTTCCTTTCTTTTTTTTTCTTGTGTTAGTTTTTTAAATTAATTTATTGGTTTTATGTGTTGTTATTTTTGTTTATTTATTTTAAAACGTTTTACTGTAGTGAAGTTTGGTTGAATTCTTTTCAAGCCTGGAACATTTCCTTGCTTTAAAAAATCCCATCCCATGTATAATTTCATCTCATGTATCATCAGTGTCCACCACTCGTGGTGCCTCAGTACTAAAAACGGACGCTAAACACCATTAAATAAGTTTTGTAACATAACTTCCGTCTAGGATTATAAGTTTAACCTCCGTCTTTCAGGCACAAAGTGAGGAAATTTCTACATTGAGAAAATTCATGAATTGCAAGAGCCCTAATAATCGAAACATTATCAAATTCTATTTTTGCGTTTCTTATGCATATTACTTTTCTATTGTTGTGGGAGGGTAATTTAATAATAATAATTAATAATTAATAATTATCCAGTAGATCTAATATTAGCTAAAAAGAAGATAAGTCGTGCACTTGAGTTGCTATGTTTAACAACTTGGATATATATAAAGGAATTTGCAAATATTGAAGTATCCATTAATGCATATAATTATCGTATAATGTAAAGCTTCATTATTAGTCTCAAGAAAACTATCTGTCTTTTTCAGCCATTTTTGCTCACTTTTCCTTAATATCTCCCTAATTTATTCCACTTTAGTAAAAGACATTCTTTTCTACATAATTTTGTCTGTTCACATTCCAAAGTACAATGCCAAATATTATTCAGTTCACCACGCATTGGACACTATATAACGTTTGGTATAATTTAAAGCATTTCTGATTATTAAGACTGGTCCATAATTTCCTCCATTCTAATTTTAATCTCATTTCAAAATCCTATCTTCAATATGTTTCTCTCTCTCCGCCCATAATGTTTTCATGCGTATATCTTCAAAGAATTTATGAATTTGGGTTAACCAAGTTTTTTTCCTTTTAATTTTCTCTTGGGACGTCAAGCATTGCTTTTGATAATATTCTGTTCATCAAACCTCCACACCTCCAAATTCTATGTGTTTCAGAGCTCTTAAGTGCTACTACGTTGGAGAAGATGTAGGTAAACTAGGAATGAATTCACAAAATGATTCAACAATAATATATTTTAATTATTTTCATGAATATAGCATGTGTATTGGCAATCATTTCTTTTTTACATTTTGTATTCTTTTCGTAGTATTGAGACGCAATAATTAATAAATAATCGTATTCATAAATATGCATTTTAGTGATTTACATTGTAAATGTTGCCTTTACTGAATTTCATTTTTAATTGTTGCTGCATTGATTCAAAGCGTTGTGAAGGCCGAGAGAAAGAGGGAGATAAAAATGTGTGGCATGCTTAAGCAAGGAGTATCTTAAGTTTCTCACCACAGTGTAAAATGCATATCTGTCATAAATCGCTAATTTCCAGATGAAAAGCTCAAATGTTGGAGCACCTGTATGTCAGTGGTTCTCAACCATTTTGTTCAAGACGCACTGCAAATTAAGTTAATATTAATATATGAATAGGCAACAATGCGGGAGGCTCATTCTTGCGCGCGCACCAGCAGTCAGTTATTTTAGACTTGCGTCATTTCGTCCTTGCTCCTGCATGTTTTAAAATTAAATGGTAGTTTAACTGTTAAGTTCTGTATGATAAGTTTCTTATTATTTTATTATCTTATAATTTTTTTCTTATTAAAAGAAAAAAAGTAAAAGATGAGTCATTGACAACGGAAATGGTTTTAATCATCTAGCTCTTGAGAAATACATGGCACAATATTTTCTCTTTCACCGAATATGACTGGGTGCACTCTTAAGCTGTGTCCCCATAATCCACCACCAAAACGCCCCTCCCCTGGAGAAGGAAGAGCAGCTCTCGGAACTTCAGCCAGGCAAACACTTCAACTGAACTGAAATATGTTAAAATACCACTTTTTAAGTTTTGGAAGTTAGAGAAGAAAGAATATCCAGCATTAGCAGTACCGCCACGGATGGCCGAGGTCGTCAAGGCGCGGACTCGTGAGCAGGAGATCTGGGGTTCGAATCCCACCAGGACCGTCTTCCCTGACAGGTTTTCCTCAGTCCTCATAAATGGCCAATGCCGGGGAGGTACCCCAAACTTAGGCTTGGAACGTTCCCTTCCTTTAAAAGAAGCCTTTCCCAATTTATCATTTCACCTCATGTATCAGCAGTGTTCGCCGCCTGTGGTGCCGCCGCAGTAGTAAAAACGGGCATTAAACACTATTCAAAAAAAAAAGTAGTAGCAGGGAATACCCTGTAACTATTTTCAACTTCCTATTTGTGTGAGGTGGCTACCAAAAAACAAAAAACAAGAAACGCTCAACCGAACAGGAAATATGTGAATGGAAATTAAAATTTTGTGTCGGAAATGACAAGTTCTAGGTTCTCACTATTGACTAAAATCTTTTACTGTGAAGCCTAAATAAAAAAATCTCCTGTAAAATAAATATTTTAAGCTCTTGCATACGTTTCCCGTGTTAAATGAATATTGATTGAAACTGCTTTAATTACTTTTGCCATCTTATCACAAAGTCTCTGATTTCACCGCCACCTAGCGAATCACATTGCATCTATTGAGAACCATTACTATATGCATTAAATGCATCAGCACTTTTAAGAGGAAATGTACATCTTAAGGAATTACATTTTTTCGTTAAAATAATAATCCCCGGAGTTTATTATTTGCGACAAAAAATCAAAAAGGAGACATAGATGTCCTGTATTGCAAATATACAGTTCTTTCTTCACCACTGAAAATATTGATTTTGTAATGCCAAATATTACAATATTAAAGAGCTCAGTTTGCATTTTCATGGGATATAGGAGAGTCCGTGTCTACACTGCTTTTCATAAAAATATAGTAGGAAAACGTTTTTTAAAAACTGCATGCATGAAAACGTAATATTTTATATAAATGGATTTTAATAATTTTGACGGTTCACACTTGTTTAAAGTTTTCGTTTTGAAAGCGCGAGTGCTTGGAGAGCACAGAACTGTGTAGCACTTTAAAAAAACCAAACAGAAAAATTAAAGGACGGTAAAAATAAGTGTGCAGACAGAGTTTTAATTAATAGCACCAGGGATGACGGCTCTCACTCATTATGATCTTTGTTCATTTGGCTCATATACTTCGCGCTTGCATCATTTATTACGACAGTAGCCTTCCAAAATGTCTAAATATATCAAAAAATGTATATTAATGTTATTTTCTTTCACTATATTGAAATAGAAGTTTCAGAATCACTTCCACGTTTTATTAATTCAGAATAGAAAAAAGAAAGAGGCGGAAAATTTGTTTTTTAAGGTTCTTTGTCATTTCTAATTTATCAAATAACATGATTTGCTTTAAAAAAAATTTAAATTTCATTTTTTTTCCTGCTAAACAACTCGGAATTCTGAATTATGTGTCGTTAGACTAAGAAAAAATACAACCTCGTTTCAAATCTACATACTAAGCAGCAAAGCAGACGAATTAAAACAAATATTACAATGAGGTGATTTGAATTAGGGGCTGGCAGAGCGCGGCTGTATACAGGAAGAACCCAGTCATCAAGGTCGGATAATGCATATATAGGTAACAGCTTGTAGTTAGTTTAAAGGAGGCCGTTCGTCGATATTCGTTGTTTTCATTGTGTATAAATTGTGTGCTAGTTGATCTTCGTTAGTTATGGTACTATATACAGTACTGAAGAACGAGCTTTATACACTATTTGAAGAAAAAATGAATCATTCCCTGATTCTACATGTCGATCGGAGAACTTCGGGAAGGTTAGTAAACGCCGAACGCGCATGCAGCGACTGCACACTGCATTGGGCGCTTTGCCCGTAAACGTAATGGTTATAATCATAAGTGTCTGAAAGAAAACGTTAGGATAGAGAGCGGTCTAGAAAGCATAGCTCTTCTGCACAAGGTCCTGGGTTCAAATCCCACACAACATTTTTGATTTATTTTTTATTGGTTTTATAAATGTACATGTAGAAAATCATGTTGCCTTAATATATTATATTTTTATATATCATTTGAGTTTTGTCGCATTACCTGTGTACAAACAAAAACGTAATCATAAACTGAAGCATTCTTTACAAATTACAAAATAAATACATGAACATAAACATTTATCCTCTAAAGTGAAAAGAAATAACTTCAAATTAATATCGGGTGTATGAACCCTCAGCATGTATAGCTGCCCTTAATCTTCTGTACATAGATGATATCAAAGTTCTACAGTAGTGCGGGTGAGAGGTTACAACGTTCCAGGTTGAATTTGTGCCCATAAGCCATCTTTTATTCTTCTTGCATGTGCAGGGAATGCGTGTGCAGCATGTTGCATTTAGATAGAACAAATACTTAATGAAATATTATCATATTCATTGTAATGTATATAACATGTTAACGTTAAAGCTTGTTATATACGGGAAACAACATAACGAAATTAATTTGACATAATATGTTACATAGGTTGAATAAAAATAAAAATGTGTCATGCTAGAGACAAACCTGCGCTCTTAAACGCTGCATCACTGCACACTTCGCCATAGAGCTAACGGAACGCAAACGTAATAGTCAGCATATTTCGTGCCATGTAACGCAGATGCTGCAGTGACTACAAACCTTTGATGGATACCTTTGGAACTGTGAGCTGTATCGAGTAGGACGTACAAGAATTTTGCGTTCAAGAAATGACTCATTGTTTCATCACCAGGGGTACATATAATACATTTGTGAAAGCTGATTCTTGCATGTAATTCGTATCAAAATATGCTAGCAATAGCGTTCCAGATGGAAAACTGTAAAAATTTCCGATAGAAAGGATCTCTCAATGATGAGAAAAGTGTTCCGAACATCAGCGTTCTTACGGAAGAAAAATTATTAAAATAAAGATATATTCTATGCAGATGTCAACAACGTATTTCCGCCAAGGGGTATCCTTTCACACATCTCTTATAGTACGGACTAGTGCTTGTTATTATCAATGCATTTTATGCTTTCAGTAAAAATATAAATATTAAAATAAAACATTAGCTTTCAGCGCGAAACTATCTCCTCCTTTCTGGTTGCGGAGGATGCAGTAAGTAATAAACATCCACGATCAGGCGGCCCGTTACTCAAATATTTTGGAAAATGTTTATATGCAATATTGCTCAACAAGGTATACTGTTTATGATTAATATATTAGTTGTTACCTCACAGTCGTATATCATCTCATATTGTCCAGGAAAGAAGACTTGTCCAACAACATAGAGGAAAGTTGAGTAAAGACAACAAACGAGTCACTTTTTTATAAACTCAAGTTCATCATAGGGGTATGGTTAAGGGTGTGCTAGATAGCTGTTGCTAATAATTTTTTGGAATTATAAAATATTGCCTGAACCACAGTTAACAACTTGAAGCACGAAGTTCTACTGCATCCAACACTAAGTGATTCTGTGTGAAACCTAATGAAAAATTTGACATCACATTTTAAAATGTTATAGCTTATTTTACAATACTACAATAATGTTTAATATGGTATTCCTAGGTATAATAGCATTCATTTAATACTTTGCAAAAGTTATGGTAATGATTAATTATTTTACAGAGGCATGCATGTACAACCCCTTAAAATAGAAATCTAAACAACTAATATTGAAGCTCATACGAGTATATTGCCAAAGTAGGTAACAGTTTGTAAACATAGTCATTAAAATTTGTAGAATGCGTATGTTAACGATTTCCTACAAATCAAAAATAAATATGTGCCAATATTGAAATTTATTAATGCAAATAAATACAATTTTCATACCTCTACTTCCAAGATAAACGAGTGTAAAAAATAAAAACTAATTTAAATCTAGAAATTTAGTAAAGGTGGAACAGTTGACTTCTCGCTCGGTCCTTACGACCAAACGTGAATGCAATTAGCAAGACTCGCCTGTTTCAAATATAATTTAACGAACACATCTACGGCATTTTTCTTGATGGAGCGCCTAAATAACATTGGCACCTTTTGTGTCAGAAAGAGAGAGCAATTAGCCAGTATTTTTATGTTTATTGTTTTATGTGTAAAATTTAGTAAAATATGAATGAATTTATTTATATCCCTGTTGAAATTTTATTTTAAATATGTTGTATACATTTATAAAATGCCTACTATCTGCTATGATATGAAACGTCCAGTGTTACTGTTTTGGGATTTGTGACCTTGGAAATTGTCACTTTTCACAAATATACGATATATTTACCACAAGTAATATCACGAGATGGTCTGAAATTGCCGATATCTGGAAAGTACAGACCCTCGAGTAATATTTATTAGAACTATTTCATGAATAAAATAAGAATTTAAATATAATTCCTATAAACTTGGCTTACAAAATGGTAATACTTGTATATTTGTATTTAACCTTTTCAAGCAATCTTGCTACAGAAGAATGCCGATTGTCAGTAATACCAATAGATAGGAGCAAAATACGGTTTAGGACTATTTCATGAATAGAATAAAATAAAAGTGATATATATTTGAAATTCGCGCACAGAATATTAACCTTGTATAAAATGTTGTACTTATGAATATCTATTCAATTCAGAAACCATGATACTGAAATGGCCAAGGTCAACTATTACAATCGCTACTGTTTGATTTTCAACCTTAAAAAAACATAGTGTCTCACCAATCACCAAAACGCTTTGAATAATCATTTTGTGTTATGATTGTCGATTGATCACGTTTTTGTTGCTATTAATAGCTCCCCACCGCCTCTAGCAAAAGTGTCAGTTATGCGTGTTCAGGAATTATATAGTGGGATAATTTGGCATCTGATGAGTAGGTAAAGTAAGACGGTGGACAACTTGTTCTCATACAAGAGATAGATACTAATGCATTTAAGTGACTATTGCCAATAGGGCTAAAATAATATTGTTATTAAAACACATGCGCGTTTGGAATAGATGGACATACATTACTTCTCCAGTTTTCGTTTGCGCATTAGCAGATTTGAAAAGGAAGAATCAGACTTGTCACGGCCGGTTTTCGAACTACGCATCTTCAGTCTTCCGTATTGAGGCTCTAACTAACTGAGCTACTGTGTCCAAGCACGAAGCCACAAACGAGTGAAGGAACTATTTCTATATATTAGTATGTATTATTTTGCAAATAAAAATAAAAATTAATAAATCAAAGAAGATCTAGATTATACATTGACTGACGCAATTTGAGATGGGCCTTCTAAAGGTGTCCGCATACTAGGAAGGTGCAACCAAAGGGAGATAGAGTCGTCGCATAAAGTTAGTAATTATTTAAGGATATTCTATTTTTATAAGCAATAAGCTGTGTTATAAGAGATGTTGAAAATTATGCTCTTTGTTGGCATTTGCGTATTTCATCTTAACTTCTCTTCCTTAAGGACACATTTCTTATCATTGAGACTTTTTAGCAAGTTGGCGAACCGTTTTTCTATCCCGAAGACTATTGCAAGGATATTTTCTTGATATTCTTCTTACCACTTCTCTGCAATAGTCCGTTTTCACACATGTATCAATATAAAAATCCGTTCTTCTGCGTAGTGGTGTAACTAACGAAGAACAATTAGCACACACTTTTCACGAAGCACCGGCTAATACAGAGGCAGAACCACTAACTGACTAAGCCTCCCTTAAGTAAACTACAAGCTGCCACCTACACATGCAATGTATGACATTGTCGGTCCTGATAGTGTAGTGGTAACCATACTTGCGTTCTAAACCCAGGATCGCGGGTTCAAATCCTGCCAGGATCGATGGATTTTTTCGGGTGTAAAAATCCTAAGTATGGCTTCCTTCGGAAGGGAAGTAAAACCGTGTTGTAGGTTTAGGCATGAAAAAGAACCTCAAGCCTGAAAAAAGAAGTCTCTGAGCAAAATTTGTCGGCCGTTTCACGCCCTGAATTGAATGGGACGCTGATGACCTGAGATATTTTAACATCTAGCATCCGCAAATAAACCAAATCAACAAACCAATTGTATGTGGTTGATAGCTTCTCCTAATAAACAGGCGCCATCTGCCGGCTCGTAGCTCAAATAACTTCACTGTAGTTATCCTACAGAAACGATGTGTTAAAAAATCAATTTTGAAAATAAGTTATTTTGCCATTTCCGTCCCACTCTTTCCCACCATCATTTTCATAAATATTCTTTTGTGTTTGTTTGAAATAGAGGCTTCATTTGTAGTGGTTTCCATAATTTGACAAGGGATAAAAAGCTAGCCGAAAACGAAACCCTTTCGAATTAACTTATCAACATATCAAATCTCATGGAAACTACTTCACAAGAAGTTTCATGCGTAGCAAACCCGAAAAGTTCTCACAAACGAGTCTTTAACCCTTAGTCAGTAAGGGAGTGTTGGAGTTAAAGTACTATACTGGCCGTTACTTGTTCCTGACAATACGGGGCTAGATGCAGGTAATTAGTTGGTGTTCACTGTTTCCATGTCTTTCACATAACGCCGCGCTCTAGGAGTAGCTGCAACGCCGTGTCCTCAAGAAAGGCAAATTAACTGTCGCGTCTACCAGCGGAGATGTTTAGTGTAACCTGCAGCATAATTTTCTGTGTAGGACCATGCCTCGCCCTTGAAGTTGGAGTAGAAAGTGCTTGCTAATTGCTTCAAACGGAAGTCCTGTAGAAAGTTCCTTCATGCGCACTGAGTGTACGTGAGTCGGAGCCAAAGCTACTTTGACGTAGAAGACTCGATCTGTGCATTAAGCCAAAAATAGAGGAAGATGATTGTAATATGGTGCTGCACTGTACATGACATAAACTTTCCAAGACTCGTATGCTTGCTTCCGTGTTCTGCAGTTAGATCTACTCTCTCTTAGTTTATCCTTTAAGTTATTGTCTTGACTCTGTCATTTGGTGCAATCATTCGTGAATTTTTAGTATACTTGTGAGCTCTCATCTATGGTACAGCTGCACTTCTTAAATTGATGTAGATTGCAAGTGATAAGTTTAACTAGAACTATTTTCAGATATATCTAACATTACTTTTAAATTGCAATATTATCGCGTTATTTTTGCCCACAGTTCTCATCTCTTGTGCGATTTTTAAGCTATTGAATTACCCAAGTAAGTTTAATGTGTTCTTATTGCGTGGTCTAATGATTATTTAAGTTTTTGTAATACATTTTCCGGAATTATCCTGACTTATTCTTAGTATTTTATGTTAGGATATTGTTAATATTAAGAGGTCTCAACATACAAATTCTGCTGCATAACTTATTTATACATTTCTCTTTGACAATATTTTAGCAGAAACCTACATTTATTTGTAGTAACTCGCAATGCGTATATTGCTAACATAATTGAAACTTTACTGTTTAAAATAGCTCAATAAATTGCAATTATCCTCAATAAGTGCATAACCACAAAAAGTTTAAAACATATTTGCACCCTATGGACTGTTATACGTCTGAATTAAATGCGTTTGTAACTTCTCACATATGTGAGAGCAAATATCGGTCGAAGGTAATGAAATAACTGGAGAGTAAAAAAGTGGAAGATAGAATCAAGAGCAGCAATACTGTGTTACATTTTCTGCAAAAA
Source organism: Metallyticus violacea (assembly GCA_030762175.1). NCBI lineage: Eukaryota > Metazoa > Arthropoda > Insecta > Mantodea > Metallyticidae > Metallyticus > Metallyticus violacea. Next base: position 95,288,253 of record CM060833.1, on the reverse strand, counting down.
GCATTGCACTCACCAGACTGTAATTCCATAAAGTCTTCATGATATTAGTTACCATGTGGTGTGGCTTCATTTCACAATTCATCATTGAACCACATTTCTTTGGGGGGGGGGGATGGAATAATAAAAAGTATTCAAGCTCCATTACAGTCATTCCTAGATGAGGGAATTGCGGCCTGGAGAACATACATTTCATACAAGATGGCGCACTGCCACACCAAAACATTTAATTGCATGAATCTTTGATGAACAACACTTTCTAACAATATGGCTTCCATGATCTCCAGGTCTCAACTCAGCCAAATTTTGTTGTGAGATTATTTTAAGACATTTCCGCAAAATGCTATGCCTGGCGTAGCAGAAAGAATGGTGTATGTTGAACCAGAGAATGGCATACGTATTTTCAATGTTTTGTAAAAACCAAACCCCACTATTTGCTCAATGCACTGATTCTTTTTTTTTTTTTTCCCTTCTTTTCCTATCTCAATTATTGCAATATTTATAACGCTTTAAAGTTTGCAGTGACATTTGAAACAACGCTCTTTCAGGGAACAACTTGCTGATATTAAGTAATATGAGCTAAAGCTTTAAAGAAAATTTTGCCTCAACTTCAGCAATAAAATTGAATAACACTAAACAATGATAAAGAAATATTAATATGTAATACTCCTATATCATTTACAAAGAGCTGCCAGCTTTTTAATCGATCCTTCAATGGGAAAAAGAACAAACGTTCTAAAATGAAGCTTGCATTCAGATAACCAGCGCCCCAAAGCTGAGGCATTTATTTTGGTTAAAATATACAGGCAAGGAGGCACTTAAAACTGAAAATACGCAGTAATATAATTAAAATAAGGATTTATTAAAAGTAAGAGCAGAGAATAATATTACTCATTATTAATAAAAATAGGTATATAAGATACTTAATAATTTCTTTATCACAGAAAGTATTTATGCTTACTTTTCTTGTTTACAAGCATCAACAAGATGTTTTTTCAAGGTATCTACTGTCATAGTCAACCGCTTGTCAGAAAGAACATTTTTCATCATGGAAAAAGAACGTTTTATTTGCACTGAAATAAAAGTTGGTCGAGTTCATTGTATATTTGTGTGCTTATAGGGGAATCAGGCTAGTATCTCTCTTAACTTACGTACTTAGCACATTGTATGAACGGCTTATTACACGGCTGTACCGCTCTATCTTCTCGCTTGCAATTGTTTGTTACATTTATGCATCTGAAAAGTTACCCCGGCCATAAATTTCTCAGAATTGTCTCGCGCAGATCGATACAAGGTCATTCGCCAGGACTATTCAAAACTGCCCGCATCCTCTCTATTTCCTGGTATTTGTATACCAGAGGTATCTTTTGTTTCTTTCACTAATGAAGATTGTGTTATTTAAAGAGCTTAAGTGAATGACTTGAAAAAAATTTTGACCGCTTGAAAGGAAATAAATGTATAACAAGATTCTCAACAGATGTTTTTGTGAGGTGAACATGTTATTTAATTTTTATAACTTTTTTCATTTCTATGTATTGCAATTACTTTTAGGTTTTTGAAAATGCGTGAATGGCAGAATAAATCCATAACGATCCAAAAGATGCAAAACTTTTTTTTTAATCTTAAAATGGATAACAGAAGTCAAAATAGGCAAAAAAAAAAAAGCACAAAAAATAGGCCCTACCAACCCCAATGTACGGAAACATATTCATTTCCATCTGACTTAAATATATACCTCAAATAGAAAAGGCCCTACAGATAACTAACTTTACTAATACGATTATTTAAGTCGTGTTGATGGTGGAGATGGTGGAGATGATGATGGAGATGATGATCTCCTTTAGTAAAGTAAAGTGGAAATTTTGTGATATGGTAAATCGTTCATTTACAAAATAAGATACTTTCTAATAGTTAATCGTGTAGGAGTATTTTTTTCTGATTGTATTGTATTCCAAACGCTGTGTATCAGTTGGAATTGGGTGCAACTTCTAATTAACGTTAATACAGAGCGAAGTAATACAGCTGGAGTTAAAGGAAGAACATTAGACACGATATTATTACGCTTTAAACTGCAATGTGTGAATGAGAATCACCAGAAGTACGTTTACTACTGTAACTGTGAGGTGTTTATTTGCGCATGCGGAGGAAACTGGTGCCGCGTTCCATCCCCTTTAAAACGCGGAAGTGCTCACTTCGCAGCAAGCTCTCTGTATGCGCGCCTGAATATTATTTCTTGTACTGCTTCTTTCTTTTTTCTTTATTCCTTTATTCTTTATATACTTTTTTTTTTCGTTGTATTCAGTGATGCAGCCTGTATTTTTCTCCTGGTTCTTTCTTTATTATTAGAGCTGCCGTTCTCACTTTATCGTACTGGTTTTAATTCTATCATGAAATGAATATTTGTTTGGTGTATTTTTTATTTCTAATTGCTTTATTTGTGCACAGACTTTTCTTTGTTCCGTTTTTTACAGTCTTTCTATCAGCATTCTGTTCCTCATTTTTAACACACAGTCTCTGTTTCTCTTTCTAATATTCTTTATTTTCTGATATTTCACTGGTTGTTTATTGCTTCACCACCTCTCTAATTTTAATTTTCCCTGTTCTATGTAAGTGCACATTTTCTTTGTTTTCGTTGGTGCATGTTTAGCAGATACTAGTCGTCCTGTCTTTTATTTGTCGTGTTGCTTGCTACCTCATGATCATTAGTAGGGCGGCGGGTGTTTTGTGATAAAATATTTATGCTTATGTAAAAATAAATAAATAAGAGATCAAACAAAACAACATGAAAGTATTTGCCAATGTTAAAATATTCATTTTTATGTGGTGAAACATTTAACTCTAGATTTATATATTAAAAAGATAAAATAATTGTTAAAAATTTTGGAAATATAAATACCTTTTTTCATAACTTATTTACTTGCGTGCAGAAAAATATTTATTTACGTAAGAATTCGCTATCTAGTTATAAGTTTGTAAAAAAGTAAATTATAAGTAATAACCAAACGACTCAATATCAATTACAAGTAGTTCCCTCAAATTTACAAGTGACCTAATTATGCATGTAACTGCTAGTCGACTGTCCTTAAGCGACATCTTATCTGCGAAAATGATATTTCAATATTATAGGATGTCAGTATTTCGTATTTAAAGAGAAGGATGTTATTGACAAGTAGTTGTGGGCCTTCCAGAACTTGAACATTCTTACATTTTTTAACAACCATGGTTTTTCCCGAATAAATTTATAAAATTGTGTTTAAGAACTTATGATTTGGTAATTTTTAAAATTTGTTTCAATAGATTGCACCTCCTTAACTATTTCACACAACAGATGCGTAGATGTTTCCAGTGCAAGCAATTTTTTTAGCAATCATCCTTCAGTAAATGTTAAAATATTTCGATAGATGATGCATCATTTTTGCCCTGCTCGAATATAACGTAGAGTAGAAAACAGCATTTAGTACGTACTATAGCATGTGCCTACAAACAAATTGAAAAGAGGAAGATCAGGGTTTTACGTTTCCCATTGAAATTAATCCGGGTGGTGATTTAAGAAATACTTTATTTTTTTTTCCTCATTTAATATCAACCTATACAAGCAAAGATATGCATCTATAAAATACTTCTACAATAACAGCGAAGTTATTCAAGAAGTAATAACAGAATAAACCAAAGTAAAATAAAATTAAAAACAAAATGATGTTTTAATTAAGATTTTTCTCAAGTATGTATTTTCATACATATTGTGTATATATATTTGAAATAAGAGCTTATTGGTTCTGAGTTTTAAACTAGGTTATGGATGTTTATCCTCATTCAAAAAAATATACTTATTTACTTAAGAATTCGCTCCCTAATCAAAATATGTTATGCTATTTTATAAGTATTAAGTATTAAGTATAAGTATTAAGCTTGTTTATTCATCAAGTACATATACTATAGGCACTAATAAAACAGGATTTATTATATTTATTTTATAGGCGGAGAAAAGAAAATGAATAATTATATAAATAAGTCATTTTTGGGGGTGGAAGATAGGTTATTAATGATAGGACTGAAAAATCAAATATTTTTATTGTTATATACTGTTTTTCAAAATTAAATGTTTTGCAAGGTTATAAAAATTTCAAATTAAAAATCCATTTACAGGAAAATTTTCCTAGCTGGTTGATCAAACCATCTCAATTGAACATATATTCATAATGAAACAACTGCTCATTACCTAGCACCCATGAGTGTTTGTTTTACCGTTTGCAATTCTCCTGTCGTATTTTTTTGCATTTAGGATGTGTGAAAATTATTCTTTTATTATATCATATTTTTTTTAATTTTATTGTGATGGAAGGTAATCTATATGTGTCAGAAAGTTAAAAAGTTATGAAGAATGGTCTCTTCATAAGTGAAGATTATGGTGCACTTTGCCAATTATTAGAAATCAAATAGCTTGCACCATGATGCAATTTGCATTGTCTTTTCATATTATCGCTGTTTATCGCTAATTTATATCCATTGTGTCTGTTATTTAATCCAAACGGTATAGGTAGTTTAAACATTTGTCTTTTATGATGTACGTTAAATTCTGTTCAACATGATTTTCTTTTTATTTTTGCAGGTGAGTTGTGGTTACCTTTAAAGCGGATTTCGAGTGAAAAACGGTAAGTTGTCCGACTTGCTATAGTTGTCTAAGTGATGGACGATGGTGATTCAACGTTAAAATTCTGTACCCTTTAGTTCCGTAATAAATTTAAAACTTATTTACTCAGAAAAGATAAAAATCATTGGAAAGCCTTGAAAACGACGCACAACTATAGCTTATAGGATTTCCTTTGCCTTTATACAATGAGGCTATTTGAGTTGCGGATCTCCTGAAAGCAGTTGTTTACTAGGGAAATGCAGCCGCCGCAACTGGTAAGAGCGGGATAGACACCACTTGTAAAGTTAGTGTTTTTATTTTATTTTTTATATTTGTACTAAAAGAATGTGATACTGTATATAAAACTAATAATAATAGTATAAACCTGTGTTATAAGATCTGTTGGAAATGATGCTCTTCAGCGTCAATAAATTGCCGGCATATGCATAGGAAGTTCTTGTATTTCAATTAATTTTCTTCCGTAAGAACAATGCAGTTCGAACACGTTTCTTGTCATTGAGAGATTCTGTCACATACTTTTAAACTAATTGACGAACAGTTTTTCTACCTGGAACACGATTGCTGGAATATTTTATTAGGAATGGCCCTTTTGCTGCTCTGTAATGATCCGTTTTCACACATGTGTCGTCATTCTATATTTATGTAGTGGCATAAATAATGAAGAACAAATATCACACAATTTACACTCAAAGAAGGTGCCGACGAGTAACACACGAACATACATTCACTGGTTGATAAAGCCTAACTCATATTAACTACCAAGCTGCTACCTGCACATGCATTATAGGTATTGATGACTTACTTCTCCCAGTATGCAGTTGCGCTCTGCCGTAACTCAAATAATCTCACTGTATTGTGTCTTTCTGAAAGTTTGAATTCCTAAACATTCCTCGTCGTAAACAAATGTGTGTTAATTTTTAAAACTTTCGGTTCCTTATGAGCTATATTGCAACTCATTTATAATTACAGGGGAAAAAAGATTTTCTAGTACAAAACTGAATAACAAAATCATCTCTTTCTTGGCCTGACCAGGCAATTGGACACTCGTTTTAAAATGATCAGTAATATATCACTGACTCCCTCCTTAGTCTAATAATTAGAATTGCCGACTCCTCGCGGGGAGTTCCCCGGTACCTACTTAGGAATTTTTCTTAGTTAAAGAGATCTAAAACGAGGTCCATCCAGGCTCTGAGAATAATTGGGGAGCTGCCTGATGCAGAGGTGGCGCCTTCGATCTGGAAAGCCGCGTGATAGGCAACTAGCGGGGTGCGAGCATTCTGATAATATGCGGCTCCCCTGCAATACTGCCCTCTATCAGTCGCTGCGGCAGGCCCGAACTCGGGCTGAGAAACATTAATCTGGAATGAACGAACAAACGAACGAACAAACGAACGAACGAACGAACGAACGAATGAATGATCAGCCGCTTAGCGTCTAGTTGACATTTTGTCTGAAGATGTCCGCCATATTGCCGGAGGAAAAGTCAGGTCATTACAAATATAATTTTACCATTAGGCCATGGGCAAAAAGCCCGGAAAAACATTCTAGGACTGAAAACCTGTGCATGTAATTGATCATCTTAATACTTTTGACTCATTATAGTTGAGAAGAAAATGTATCCGATTATCCTAAGACTTTTGTTTTGTGCGATGTAAAATTGTTGCACACTGTTCGATACTTCTTTAGCATTCTTTAGTAATTCTTTTTAGCTGAAGTTAGCGAAACAGTAGCCAGAACAATCGCACTGAACTAATTTTTATAACATAGATGTTTGTTGGAATAATTAGAACACGAATATAAGCTTTTGATTGTACGAAGACAATATGAAACTACCGATAAGAGCATTGTATCTGATATTCTCTGTCCCCCGAAATTATGGAAAAATACCCCAGGGTTCTAAGAAAACCATAAAAGGGTGGAATATCAATTAGTTTATATCTTGAAGTTTAAGTTTTATCTATATCAAATTTTATAGTTCCAGTTAACTTTATCAGATGTTCAGATATATATATACCATTATTGCTGGATCTCTATAATCATGCCTTGTCTTTATCATAAAGAATATACTAAAATGCCATATACCAGCAATTAGATGTTTTGTTTTGCAAGTTCTTTAAGTTATATACATCTCTATGTGAAATAAACTTTTCATTGCTACTTATACAAGCATATAAGCAGTTTGAAAAAAAAAATCATGGGATAATTATTGAGAAGAAAAAAATTCTTACGTAGTAATATGTATATTTTTTTACCCAGTTTTCAGTTGGTCCTAGTGGTCTAGTGGTAACCATACTTGCCTCGTAGACCCAAAAACGCGGGTTAAACCCCGGCAAGGGTGAGGATTATTTTCGGGTGTAAAAATCCTAAGTATGGCTTCCTGAGGAAGGGAAGTAAAGCCTTGGGTCCCGTGTCGTAGATTTATGGTACGTAAAAGAACCTCAAGCCTGAAAGAAGAGGCCTCTGAGCAAAATTTGTCGGATGTTTCACGCCAGAATTGAATGGGACGCTAATGATCTGAGATATTAAAGAGCGTCTGCAAATCAACCAAATAATAGCCCAGTTTTCATTTTGAGAACGCTTTCTTCAGATATCTCGTGCGTGGTTGTCGAAAGTGCTGATAAATGTAGTGATCTTTTCTTTTAATACATTAAGTGGACACTGCAGGATGATGTGATGATATGAACAAAACTATGAGCAAGTTTCATTCCTGTTTCTATTCGGTAAATGTATTACATGTAATCACGGTAAAACATAACATTGCTTTAGGTAAGATCGCGTATAAGACAATACTTTGGATCTTTTTGGCACATTATCTGAGGTAGGGCAGAAAGTAAAGATAACCGGCTTGGACAACAACGAAAGAGCTACTCTGCTTATATTCCGGAAAGCCATTATCAATATGGGAGCAACATTCTCTTCTTATTATTTTCTTTTGTGTACTCTGTTTATTTGTTCAATTTTCAATTCTTTATCATATTTAATAAACCATAAAAGAAAAACATAATTGTAATCTAAAACTTTTTCTTCTGCTTTCTGGATGCATTTTTTTGCATGTTATGAAAGTTTCTAAATTTTTAGATTAGCGTTGACACTACGTTAGGGCTATTAATTTCAATTTCTTAGTCTTGAATATTTTGTATCTCAGTCGCTCTAATTTGTTATGACGAACGGAAAGAATCTCTGTGCCAAAGTTTTCCTAGTTATATTTTTTTATAAGGAATGTATTTCTCATGAAACTTTTAGTAATGATATTTAGTATACAGAGTGAATAACCTGAAACTTCCACCGCGAGTATTTCTAAAACGAAACGTAATAATGATATGCCTGTTTTCACCGAGTTGAAGTTCAAACAATGTAGCTCACACAAAGATTTCAACAAAACATTAGAAAGTTTATATCTAGCACAAAACTGCATTTGTAACAATGTCTATGGAATTTTAGAAAATGAAATTCGATGAAATTTCAATGAAGTCTTTTATTTATAATAATAATAATAATCATAATAATTATTTATTATATTATTATTATTATTATTATTATGTGTACAATTCTAAGATATGTTGTTAACGAGATTTCGCCATTTATAGGGCTCAAATTTTCAGAACCCTTTTAGCAAATATTAGTTAACACTTAATACATTCTCCCAATATTACATGTGTGTTTGCATTTTGTGCACAACTTAGGGAAAATATCAACAGCATGTTGTAATATGCAGTCTTATAGTTCAAAATTATTATTGCTTGGAGGGAAATTATTTTGTATGTGTTTGAACACACTGAAAATTAAAATATGGCGATTTTAGTTTATATAAATATTCGACATATACCAGAATACAAAAATGTAACTGTAGTCTACAAAAAAGGTGATATGATATAGATGACTACAACTTTAATAATTACACATTTTAGGAGAGGTTTACGAATTTATCTACGTCAAAGAACATTAAAGAATGAGTTAAGCCGCGTTAGAAGATATAGAAATAGAAGACACGTTTTCTAATCATTGCTACTTTATTGAAATAAATAAAACTCTTCTTAAAGGTAAAAATAGATTACAGTTAAACAGCATGTTTAAACCTGAGAAAACCTAGAGAACTTTTTAAATTGACAAATATTTGATAATAGTAAAGACACGAACAACGAAGTCCCAAATTTAATGTACCAACTTTCCAGATAATACATATTGTTCCGGATTTTAGAACAGAAAGTTATTACAAGGCTAGTGCCATTTATGCGTGTGCTTTGTATTTAGGCCGATACATCATTTGATTCGCCTATTGGATGATGTCCGAGTGCAGACACTTCCATATTTTCATATTTAGGCCATAATTGTTGCTTTACCTTGTTTATCTCAGCTTTTGCAAAGTTAGCAATCAATTTCTCTATCATTTAAAATATAAACTCGGTGCTGGTAACATTTACAAAGTAAATTCAATAAAATTAATATTAATGCATTACAAATAAATATGAATACATCTAAAAATAAAAAGCGTTTATCTATATATACCTTTCTTTTCGTTTTTTTAAGTGCTACAATAAAAATGTTTTATTTAACACTAATAACCCTTTTAGAATATATCGAACACTGAGTGTGCAAGTATGAATTGCATATTTAAGGAAAAGGATAGCCTTGGAGTGCGTATTACAACGTACTAGTATTAAGAATAGAGAATAGTGAAAATTCTGGACAAGGTGCGCAATAAATACTAGTACAATTCAGATTTGAACTCGTGATTTCGTGTGTAGATGGTACATGATTTATTGATGTACAGAGAATAACTTATAGAATAGAACGAAGTGACATGATCGTTCGATGAGGCTTGTCTTCCTCATAACAGAAACAGCATACATACCTAAATAAACTAGCTAACAAAATCAAAATGCTCAAATGCAAAGAAACAGTCAACATTGTTTCTCAAGACTGCGTAGGCAATTTGTCCAACTAATAACTTGCATAGAGGCTGTTATCAGCTGTAATTATCAATACAGAATTTCATTATACACAAATTTTTAATTTTTATACATAATATTTTAATTTTTAAAATTTTAGGCACTAGCAGATACTTCCTTATCAATTTTATTCATGAAATTTAAGATTGGCATTACTTAAAAACAATCGCACTGTGGCTGCTTCGCCCTTTAGCAAAATATCTGACGAAACGGAGTTTATTTTTCCAAGCATGTTCTGCCCTCATTTGACCTTTTACAGTCAAAGTATTTCTTAATTTCCATTTATAATCTTTGAGTTTCTGCGACATTTCTAAAATAGATATTCTTATCTAAATCAGGTAAATAAGAGGTTGTTCTGAAAACTGTTAAAGTAACTGGTTTTTTTACAAATACCAGCTTATATCAGTCATGGTACATAATTTGCATAATTATATGGGACAGATATTCGCTGATTAACAAACTATAGGTAAACAATAATTATTATTAGTACTTTTTACAAAACGTGTACAGTCTGTAAAATTCGAAAATATTTCTACATTTTTGCTTTAGATGTCTGAAATTAAATATCCATCCCCGTATTCTCCTAGGAAAACCATGATAAACCCCAAATTCAGGATAGCCGGCTTCAAGATATTTAAACCTGGAACCTTCCAAACTCAAACCTTACCCTATTAGGTTAAGCCAATCTTTGGTGGAATATTAAACTCTGCACTGTTTAGGGTGATTAATGATCTAAATAATTCTGTTACAAAAATCAAAACTAACATCTATAGCTTCAATAAGATACATGGGAAATCAATTCAATAGGTGAAGATTAACTAAGGTAACATGTGCCTATAATAAAGTGTGAGGCACTTTGAACATAATTGTGTGCCGATGTTTTTTCTTTTTAAAATGTTACATTTACTTCAATCGTTTAATTTCAGTATTTCGAATATATTACCCAGGCTGTTCTTTGTCGTTTATTATATTATTCCGTCCCAAATATTTTTCTGTGGATATTAGAAGTTAAACTGGTGTATAGAGAATTAACATCTTTCTGAGAAAATCTACAACTCTAAGTAATTTAAGCACCGGCAGCACAACGTAATTTCATTAATTTTTTCAACATTTGGAGAAACTGGTTCTATGATAGTCTACGCTCTGGTTTATTTAAATTGTATGAATACTCTATATTTTTACAGAATATATGAAATATATTTTTTCTGAGCACTTTGCCTAACCTAGTACAAAGATCAGCCGATTATGTCAGTTTAAAGGTGCACAAATAAAACCAATATCATTATCAAAGAAAAATGTAATTATCCTTTTAATTACAGAACTTTTAATTATCCTTTTAATAAAAAATTAATAATTCCAGAACTTTCCAAAGTTTTTATATAAATATAACAGGCAACATTTTTCTGTTGTTATATCGTTTGAACAGAGACTGCAATCTTTTACACCATTTATCACATTATTATTACAATCCATTTTGGATAGAATAACATGAAATATGTGTTTTTATTTTAAATTAACTTTATGATTTTGCACAGGCATTTAAGAATTTACAGTATACTGTCCTGCCAAAATTGGGATCTATGTTGATTACCTTTGAAACAAAATTCCGTTTGCATTTTTATATATGTCCCTAATCTTCCCCCGTGATATTTTGTTAGCATATAGACTAAATAATATACACTAAAATAAAAAATAAAGTTTATTTTGACAAACTTATTTGTAAAGACAGAACAATACTACCGACGAAAAAAATAAATAATAGTAAAAAAGAATAATATGCAAAGATATCGATTCTCATTGCAGTTAGTGGTCAGAGATGCATTGGTGGCTTCCGTTTGTGTGCGGACGGTATGGCGCACTAGGAAGGGAATAGCATCGGCGGTGTAACAATGTTTCTGTATGACTGAAGAGGGGGGATTTAGCGCTGGTCTCTGTGCGGTGATGGTTACAGGCTGAAGGAGAGGTGGTAGGGGGTTGACGCAGCACCAGCCAGCCCCGTTACCATGGAAACCACTATTAAAGGAGATGCCCCAGACGGACCGGCTGCACAAAGTCTCCAATTTTCAAGGTGATGCTAAACTCGTAGGTTACACGTGATCATTAATGCTTTCGTGTTTGCTCACTGTAGAAAATTATGGTTAACATCTATATATCTGACTTCTAAAGAGTTGAGACATCGACACCAAAATACTGAAAATTCAAACGATCATTTTTAGTAATTAATGTCAAAATATTTGCCCTGATCGTTATCTTTTCTGTATTTTATAACCTAAAAACACAATTATATAATTTAATATGTAAGTAAATATTTGACACTGTCGCTTCCACCACTAACACTGTGAATTTCATCTAAGAGAAACCGCTACGGGTGACCGAGGTAGTTACGGCGCGGACTCGTGAACGGGAGGTCAGCGGTTTGATTCCCACCAGGATTATCCTACCTGACTGATTTTTATTTCCAAAATTTTCTCAGTCCTCATAAATGGCAAATGCCGGGAAGGAGGTACCCTGCAACGCTTCCTTCTCAAAATAAATAAAAAAAACCTTCCCAGTTTCTAATTCCATCTCATGTATTTTAGTGTCCACCGCCTATGATTCAGTAGTTAAAACAGATGTTAAACACTGTTAAAAAAAACACACTGTTCAAAAAAAAAGTAATAGAAGATCTATGTGGTGTTGCTGTATTTTGTAACTCCGAGTTACTTATAGTTTTATTTTCCATTTGCAATACAATTCGCTAATTTTATTCACTCAAATTTGTCCAAGATCTTGCAGCAGTTTAAATGGAATACTCAAAGAAAGAAAGAGAGAGAAAGAGAAAGAGAGAAAGAGAAAAAGAGAGAAAGAACTATCTGTATCCCTTTTAGCTTTCAAATTTATGCTATACATCACTTCTTATTTAAATTCAAAAATGTTTCTGTTTCTATTTTAGTCAGACATTATTAAGCAAAATTATTTAAAAGCAATTATGCTCTTGTAATTTTTTTCTCCTCAGTAAAAAATTGCTATGTTTTTCATTTGGGAGAAATGCCTTTTGAAGCAGTATAATATTTCAAGTTATGAATCTTACTATATTTATAACATTCTATATAATATATCAGTACTTAAGAATTCCCTAAATTGACTGCACTACTGTTGATACACGTCTGTATTTGCCGTAAAGTTACATTACCTCAAAGTCAAATATAAGAGCTTTGTTTTTTTTAATTGGCCTGTCTTACGTAAAAAAGTAAATATTTAAAAATGTATTGTTTTAATGAACCCAAAACCTTTCGTCTTAGCTTTTCAAACGTTCTCGAGTGTCCCACTTTTATTACGAACAGAAAGAGAAAGAGATGGACATGAAGGCAGTATTGGGTGATGAATTTTGACCTCACAAGGAACACTCTATGAGCATTATATTCTGTAACATCATGGGATTGATAATCGATTCATTGCTGTCCATACAACTTCTATGAGATGTTTCAGTTAAGAACCTCGACATACAGTAATGGTTAAGTCAGTGAACGCCTAGTATTTCTGTTGAACGAGCTCAGGGGTGTAATGACTGTTCCGTTGGCGGTTTCTTTTTCAGCTATTCAAAGGTTTGTTTTGTTAACTTGGATTTATACATTTGTGTTAGTAACAACGTATAACATTTTCAGCGTGTTAGACAAAATTCTGTTTATTAATTTTTCCTCACATCTACTACCTCTGTCCCAAAATAATAGTCACGTTTCTTTAGGGGGATTTTTATTGACAATAAATAAACACAGATACTTATTTACAAAGAATGGTGATCAAAATAATGAATAGATTATATTTGCAGTATTCCCAGACGGCCAGTCGTTCAATATGACGTACAACAACACTGTCGGAGATAATGTCGGGGTTGCAATGAAGACCTGAAGGCAAACAAATATCTTTGTTGTAACTCTGCTTCTCCATATAAGGCGATGTGTAGCAGTTCTTTCCATTAACCTTCATACATTCAATTATTGACGTGTTGCAAGGTCATATGATATTATTCAACGTTTCCGAAGGAAGGCCTTCTCAACGATGGTAACAAGTTCATCTACTGTGGATATGACTTGTCTATGTTGGAGAGATTGTATTGAAAACATCTCAGCTCTTCTTTATCAAACTTCTCTTTGCAAGACACCATTTGAAGTTGGTGATTAGAAATGATTCGCCACTTATCGCGAATATTCTGTTTTCCTCTCATTGTTTGAATACTACTCTCCTCTGGTTACATAAACTGCACAACAGTATTCTGATATAGGTCAACAAACATGCTTGCTAATGAATTTTCTGAACTGAACACTGAAATAAATAAGAACGTCGAACATTTTACCCAACTTTTCAAGCATGTTTCGTAAGTTGTGACCGTCTAAAGTTCAATGCTCTATGCATACCGGGTTCTTCACTTTCGTTTCTAGAGCAAACAAGGTCCTTTTTTCTTAAAGTTTACACAGTAACTAACTACAGACTAATCTATACATTAATAATGATAATATTGCACTTTAGAAATGTCATGCTAATATAAAATACAATGAATTTAGGAGAACATATATTTATATCCAAAAGTGGATTTAGCATTATCGAAAAGTTTAAGTTGTATACTTTTTTACACGCTGTCAAAACCTTTAAGCACGAGCTTGCTTAAGAATGGGGAATATTATTTTGAAAAAGATTTATGCAACTCTTGAGGCTTTTTCAGGGATGTTCCCTTTTTCTTTTTCTTTCTTTCTTTTCTTTCGTTTTATGGTTTTATATACAGAGTAATTGGTATCGTATCGATAAATGCAGTTCACTAGAAGCCTACTGACACAAAGAATTCGATTCATTCCAGCGAAGAGAAAAGTCAGATGCAACATAACAAGTTTGACCTTTTTTCCACAAAGTAATGATCAAATTGCTTTTTATTATTTTTTCTGTAAAATGTATATAAGCTAGAAAGACTTTGGAAAGAATGAAAATTAACAAATATTAGCCTACTTGATACTTAAATGGCATTCATGTTTCAAGGTGAAAAACAAAATTGGAATAATAAACACACAGGTATTTTGCATAATTGGAATAGAACCATTGAATGGATGTCTTGTCACCAGAACCGGAACCATAACGCTGTAGCCGTGTGCTTTGGTTGTCTATGCTCTCTGCCTAAAGAGCGAATATCGTCCTTCCGTGTGATTTGAAGATCAGAGATATCGTTGGGATAAAAAGCACTTCTTATATTTTGTGCTAGAAGGCGAAAAATTTAACACATAAACATGGCAACTAAGTAGTTGAGAAGAATCTGGATTCATAGCTACAGATAAACGGGATAAGAAGTTTCCTGTGTAAGAGGAAACTCAGACCCAGCGATTTAACCCAGAATGTACGTTCCAATAGGATTTTATACGTGTTTAATCTTCGAAATAATCTGCTAGAAATTGCCACAGTCATGCAGCAACTAAGCGTAGACATTGGGTGACTTTTCATTCAAAACAAACAAAGAACGAATCATTTTTCAGCGATATTTTCCATGTAACTTTTGCAACGGTATTCCCGTAGAACAGATCAAGAAAATTGATGATACAATATGAACAGAGGTAAGAAGTGCCAGCCTGCATGAGAAACATCATCCTTGTTCTCCTCTGTATTCAAGAATGATAACATTGGTAGATTAACGACAGATCAACAAATTCTTCGAGGAAATTCGGAAATTCAGCTTGGCTCTTAACTTTCACCTTGCTAACTCCACATTTTTGGGCAGTTCAAACATTCTTTGAAATAATACAGAATTTGCTAATGCAGCTCAGAAACAATTCTTCGAGGAGGCTATCCGCCATTTCTGAACACTACTAAATGTGGCAAACAGAGCATATTGAAAATTACTTACATTTTCCATATTGTATACAGTTCAATTGATTTTAAATGTTAATTAGAGTGCTATAGTGAACTCCAATTGTTATACTTGTAAATCTATTTTGATTTCAATGTGAAGCTCGACATTTGGCATTATTTCCTCTATAATATAGCATGCCCTTCTCTCCCCTGGCATAATTTCCGGCCTCGTGCAATCCTCATATGCCCTAATTGATGCAGAAATTCAGTTGTCCAGGCGACCATGTGTAACTCATAGTGCAGGTTTTACTTTTATTTTATTGTCGTTTCATTTTGATGGCATCGGGTGGACAATTAATGTTGTTCCGCCAGGTTAAATTCAATGTCGATACAGTGCGGTAGTGTAGGAGGAAGAGGACTGGCATCCAGAGGCATCGGCGCGGAAATCGTAGACGGGAAGAACATAACGTCGTAACTGGAGCGCGCGCGCTAACATACATGCACATAAACGCACTAATTCAGGACATCGGACATATTAACAAATGGTCTGAGGTAAACTCGCAACTGCGGAAAAATTATTGCAATGCTAGTGGAGTTCCTGGGAGGGGTGAGGCCTATATAGGATATTTAGGAGACTGAAGTATAATTATTACTAATGCAGCTCTCGGAGACACTCAGTAACGTTTTACAAACAGGGCTCTAGATTCGATCTTAAGAGCAGGCCAAAGACTGTTTGTTTTGGGGATGAGCAAAAGCATTATTTAGAGATTTTTACTAACCCTTTTTTTTTCAGTTTTATCAGAGCGCCCCCCCGGGGACCGACATGAATGACCAAGGTCGTTAAGACACACACTCGTTTTTTTTCAGGTTTTCCTCAGTCATTATCAATGACATACTGGGGAGATTGTAGGTCTGAAACGTTTCCTTTCCAAATAAAAATCATTTCCCAATATACGATTTCATCTAACGTCTACTGTCCACTGTCTGCGATGTCTTGCGTAGAAAAAAATTTTTAAATACTGCTTAAAAAAAAAGAGCCTTGGGATCATTAGAACGATGACCCTTTTAAGACCTAGTGGCTGTTTAATATTTAAATTTCTTGCTCAAACTCGTTTTTGTTTGTCATAATTTTGGAAACGCCTTTTCTTTATCGCCATTTGTAATAAAACAATAATAATAATAATAATAATAAGTGCAAGAATTTTTATAAATAATAAATGGTTGTTCTAGTGGTCTAGTAGGTAACTATGCTTGTTTTGTAGAATCAAGTCACGCTTCAAACCAGGATCGATGGATTTTTAGGGAAAATCCAAAATAAGGGAACTAAAGCAGTTATTCCTATGTCGTAGATTTACGGCAAGTAAAAGAACCTCAAGTCTGAAAGAAGAGGCTTCTGAGCAAAATATATTCGCAGTTTCACGTCAAGAATTGAAAGGGATGGTAATGTTTATGAGCGTTCTTAAATGAACTGAACTAATCTAACATAAACTAACATAATCTAACTACCAATAAAATAAATACGTTGTTGAAAATAAGTTATGTAAAGTGTATGTTCATATTAAGAAAAAAAAAACCCTGAACATTAAAGACGTAAGAAACCATCTTGACATTTTTATAATATTCAATTTGTTACTATTATTGTTGTTTTTATTGTTGAGTAGGAGATTGTGAGAGTATAAGAGCGATGAACGTACTTTATTATTTTGCACATAACAGCGCAGCTTCAGTGACGCCAAAATTTAATTTCCTTTCTCCAAAGGAAACCTTGGAAGAGAATCTTTACAAGGAGATTGAGAAAGAGTTAAAATAGATTTTGAG
Organism: Metallyticus violacea; assembly: GCA_030762175.1. Taxonomy (NCBI): domain Eukaryota; kingdom Metazoa; phylum Arthropoda; class Insecta; order Mantodea; family Metallyticidae; genus Metallyticus; species Metallyticus violacea. The sequence goes on along the minus strand of CM060833.1, from coordinate 95,271,030 downwards.
CATATGAAGTTATCTTTGTCAAACTATTTCGTCCTACAGATAGCCAGCAAAGCTTGCTTGCTATTCAGTGCTCTGTATCTACTCCACCAGGGACTTCTCCGAGCTTTACAGCTCCCTGTAGACCATATGGCTCGCTATTTCATACTTCAGCAGAATTTCGGATTGACTCATTTTCGGATAGTGAATACAACGTTTATACATTGCATCCCAATACATACCACCCTCTGCTCTTTCACATAACTAGGAAGTCAGATCTAATGAAAATAGTTATAGGTACGCACTTTTGCATCGCCTTATAGCTTCTCACGGTGACGGCAATAAAGAAAAGTATTTGACTCGAAACGACCGCTTGGAATTTTTTCATCCGGCGCTTGCACTGGTCAATTTACGAGCGCAGTCCACAGTTCGCATCCAGTCTGTATGAGAAAGAATTTCATCGTGACGTCAACAACTTTAGTTCAAGAGGTCAGGAAGGCGATATACAAACACATACCGGCTAGTGCCGGTGAATATTGAGGCGCTGAAGTTATGAGGTCACGCAGAAGAAAGATGTCCGTCAATATCCGACTTCCCATTCTCCTCTGGTTATTGTTCTGAAGAAAAGCCCGTTGCAGCTATGCTCTCAGCAATGTATTGCTAACAAGCGTTCTTTGCACTCAACAGAATTGGATAGTATGGCATACAGTACGGTTATTATATTACTGTAGTGTAAGAACGGAGTTAAGTCGGCCGCATAGGCAACATTATTGCTAATGGCAAACGACTACTATATATCCGCTAGCACGATATTTCAAAATAGGTTGTAAAATGTTTTGCAAACGGCTACGGCACACTGTTCTCCATTAATGACACAACACATTGAAGCAAGTTTTGAGAATTAGCATACAAAAAATGGGGAAAAAATATGATTGCGTTGTTGCCCATTTGCACCGAAACTCCCATGTCTAGAATTCTAGATGAAGGAAAACAAAACCTTAGCTCTTTCACCATAGACTTCTTTAAGTTTTTTTCTATTTTAATAATAATGTTATGCAAAATACTTTAAATGCTTCTTTACTAGCGTGTTTGAAGTGATATTAGGTAAATTTGTAAGTATAACTATGCTGTATATCGGGTAATCCAATTATCTGAAGATCGACGCTGCGGCGAGGGACTGAATCGGCCGATAAGCCTTCGCTCAAGGTCAATCAGGCTACACGAGTCGGAGTGCGCGGAGTTCACCGAACTGCTATGTTGGCCTTGAGCCTCACGCCATTGGTGTCAGTTAAAGAAACAGCATGTTCTAATCTTAGAGTAAAATCTACTAAGGATAGTTTAGTAGCAAATACTGGGTCTAATATTTCAATTTCAAAACGAGAATTAATTTATAATTCTTAAGCCCTTACCAACTCCACTCGTGTTGTCAGGAGATTATTTGAATAGAAATTCCCCAGTGATCGTGTTCCAAACCGTAGTGCGTCTCATAAATTGGTAACAGCAAATTCGAGAAATTGGAAAAAGAAGGCAGACAGTTCCAGCATCTTCTTGCTTGACATAACTTTTAAGTACTGTATCATATTTTAGACATCCATTCTGTGTTTCTACCAATGATTCTTGTGTGGCATCGCTGACCCCGGCTGACTCTAATCGATGGCTTATCGACCGACACGGTCCCCGTCGCCGCATCGGTTATTAGATAATTGGGTTAACCGATATTCTGTTTGTTGCTTGCTCTTTATTTTAAAAGGTTTATGGTGCGAAGGTTCTCTAAGCGTAAAAATAGAATATGTAAACATTATCTGCCATAAAAGTGTATATTCACAGTATTTTCCAACAAATTCAATGTCTTTGGCACTCCTGTCTCTCGGATTTTTTCCCAAACCAAACTTATATTAACTGTACTTTTCAATTCGTCTAAGTTAATTCATTTTATATCTATTTCTCTTGCAGTTTAATTTTTTAATGTATCGTTCAAATAAAGTATACTGATGAATAGAATACATGTTATTATTAACTTACCCACAGGTTTATAAAATACACACATCCACTACTTAGGTTCTGATGTGAGGATAAAAGTGGTAAAATTCAAAGGTACAAAGGTTCGCAATATTTGCGCCTTCCGCAAACAGATTCGTTCGTTACGGACTCTATGCAAATTCATCAAAAGCTGACGATAGGAAACTTTTGCATGACAATGCGGCTTTGAGTGTAAGTAATAGCAAATATTCCGGAACTTCCACAGGGAGATTCTTGATCACACACTGTATAAGCTTGAGATTACAATATCTAACTTATGGAAGAAGGTTTAAATGTGCATTGATTCAACTCCACTGAAGAGGTCTATCATGGGATGGAAGGGTGTTTGCGACAATAACCGGCGAATTCCTCTGTAGCGGTTCTAGAGATTTTATTGATCATCAGGACCGCTTATTAAAAGTAAGTATGGCTATTTTAGAGTCATTGGCTGATTGGTTGAAGGATATATACTTATGAGTAAATAAATTACATGTACTGTTAATTAAGAAGCGTTTATTTATTATAACGCACCTGCACTTTCAGTCGTATAGGCAAGTTATTCGATTCTTTCTTTATACTGTGATAGTAAATATCTATATTCACAGATAAATGTATTAAATATTTCCTGTATACTTTACGTTTGCCAAAAAGAGAATTATGGTACGAGCGTGAGCGATACCGGTCTAAGTTGGCGTCAAGTTGGCGATAAGTGAGAAGGAAGGGTGGGTAGCTTGTGCTCAACCATAGCAGAAACTGACGATAACTTATTTTTTATGTCTACCAATATTCTACATATTAAACCGTGTTTATATCTTATTTTTAGATTAAATGTATTTTTGTATTCTATTTGTTTATTATTTTTATTTACCAATTTAGTTACACAGTTCATATGACTTGGGTATATTTCTATAATTTTACTATTATGTATAAAGTAAATCTTGCAGATTTATTAATTGTAATCACCATTATTTTTGTTGGTGGTTAGCGTACTTAAAATTACATTACAGTGAATTTTATTTATATACTGTCGATTTAAATGTTTATCTACTTTATTTTGTGTAACGTGTACTCTTAAGTATACTGGTATTGGGTAAGATAAGTCCTGATGATTTTAGTATTACCAGTTTAAATAAATTAATAATCTATTCTAATTAACAATGTAGTCGGTCAAAGTTGTTCCTGTGTTATGTCTTCTGATGGCATTCCTACACGGCTCTATAGCTTTATGTTTTGCTATGAGTCGGAAAACCATTAGGAACGGATGTAAATAGTTCATATCTCGCCTCCAAAATCGACAAACGTAAAATAAATGGGTAACATAGTTGTTGATATTAATGGAGAGGGGGGAAAACTGGCCCAATTAAAAAAATAATATAAATAAATTTCGATTGCAAGATCTAGTTACACAGATACGACTACAAGGCACTAAATAAACTTGTTTACTTCATTTTAACCCCAAAATGCCCACCGAGAATGCAAATTGAACTGAAATCGCTCTGGCAACATGGCATTTATGAATGTCTACAAATGTTTGTACCTCCTTCCCTCTTTTCTTTATAGGAATAGGTTGATCAGAGACATAGTTTGCGCAAACTATTGTCTGCTACTTGTACGTCTATCTCAGTACAAAAATAAAAAGAACCCTTTTGCTCTTTACCTTTCTCTACAGAGAGGCACATCCAGTTGAGAATATCATTTTTGCGTTCCTCAAGCGCTGAGTTTGAGTACTTCTAGTACGCCTACTAAGAAGACTAGTGCACTGTCAAGTTGATAATTTATTTTGGGGCAGCAGGCAACAGCTATTATTTGCGTGCACTGTGGTCATTTTTTTTAAATAAGAATGAAGTAGAAAATGTTTTCTTGTTCTTTTTATGAGTACTGATGAATTTAGATAACTGTTTTCGTATTTTAGCAATGGGAAAAGGCAATGAATTTAGATGTATTAATGATGCCCCACATTAGAAATGTGCAAGTCATGAATTCTTAAGTACTAATCATCAAGTTAGGTACACTCAAACTGACTATAATCCACTGTCCGGCAGGTAAACAGAAACTGATGAGGGATTGGCGCAAGGGGGGAAGCAATTTTGTAGCTCGTTATCTATTGTATCCCCGACCAGTTGTCTACATCCAAATACAAATATAACATGATTCCGCATCATTTTGGTTTTAATGCTTAGAAATTCCGACGTCTGCTCGTGAATATACATCTAAACAATGACTATTTATAAATGATCCCGCAGTGTTCGAATTCATGTATAATTTATGTATGTAGACGACGAGAAATGTATAATAAATTGACAGAGTAGCTTTAAAATCAAAATGCACAACATGAAAATAGTAGCTTAAGAATAAAGACAACTACTGGGTTCCCCTTTTTGACTATTACACTCATTATCTTTATTTTAGTAGTTAAGATTTCTATATTGCAGTAGTTAAGTTATATTAACTTTCAAATAATATATTTTGTTACTACTAGAATTATTTCAGAATTTGTGTAAAAACCTCTGAGACATCAAAATTTTAAAGAAATTTGTTTACAATGAATGTTTCATGTTGTCGTTTCAGTATAACAAAGCTTTTAAAGATATTTAATTATTGTTTATTTTATTTTATATTCATTTGTACTAGAAAGTAATAAAAACATTACAATATATATTGCACATTATCAAATATGAAGGAAAAAAACACACATACACTCTATGAAGTGCTTTTTTGTGTCAGCGAGTATTAGTTCGTTTTAAGGCACGTTAGTTCGTATATTTTTATTTTTAACACGATAGAGATTTATGTTTTTCGGTAGCGAAGACATGGAGAGCGAAGATCGCCTGCTTGTAGGCAACCTGCCAAACTTACCCGCAACACGAGGGGTCGCCGTGTGCAACAAACACCTCTTCTTGTCAGACACATCCATTATACACATCTTAGATGCCTAGTATCGCTGACTACAGCAGGGTAACTTCTGATTTGGCAGCAGACGAGCATGTTCAAAATATCGGAACTACAGCCAGCACAGTCAAAGTAAAAATACTTCGTAGGCATTATTAAGTTAGTAGCTTCAATACAAAATCGACATCGAATAAAGGTTTGTGAAATATCGATGTTAGGCAAGATACCAAATCGTACAAGCTATAATATACGAAACACCAAAGTCCATTATACTCGATTTTTTTGACTTTTATCTAGCATGTTTTAAAATATTACCATGGCTCAAGAATTTTGAATTCCCCCCGCGTGGAGAGTTGCAGGTTCGAATCTTGGCTCACACAATGGGGTTTTTGTGTGTGCGTGTTTAGGCTAGGAAAAATTAATATAAATTATAAACTTTCCTGAACCTTTACAAAATAGACACTCCAGAGCAAACCTATTGTTAGCCAGTACAATAGAAATGAAGTGCACTATATTAATTGAATTAAATCTGGAAAAAGATATTATTGTTTTAGGTATAGATATATTCCAACCATATTGAAATGTTACACACTTTTTCCATTAAGGCACATATTCTTCAGAAGAAAGAGAGGGGGCAAGGGGGAAACTATCGCGAAAGCCGGTTACGCACTGCTTCTGTTAGTAGTAATGCGCAATGACCAGAGGCCTCAGAGTAGTGAGTATGGTGGTTGCAGCAGTATTCAGGCGCTACATGAGGCGAGGTTTGTCAGCTTACAGACACCCTTAGAGAGTACAACACGGGTGAGTCAGAATTCTAGGTGTTCGATTACATGACCGAACTTAAAATTATCGCTCGGAAAGTTTTTCTTAGAGTACTTCGGTTTCTCCTCGTCGTATTAGGAGCTATGTAAGTAATCTCTTAGGAAGGCAAATGTTCAAAGAAGCAGCATTAATTATACTTTCAGATGTTTCTTATGTTTGTCTACCAAGTTCGACAGAAGAGCCTGTGAGCAACATGTTTCTGTTTTACGTCCTAAATTGAATGGGGGTTTTATTTTTCATTTGGTTTATTTAAGGACGCTCTTTAACATTAGCATCCCATTCAATTCAGAGCGTGAAACGGTCGATGAATTTTGCTCAAAGGTCTCTTCTTTCAGACTTAAGGTTCTTTTACGTGCCGTAAATCTACGACACAGGACCCATGGCTTTACTTCCATTTCGAAGGAAAACATTCAGCGAACCTTTCTGGGATTGAACTCGCGATCTTGGATATACAAGGCAAATATGTTTAGCTCTATACTATCAGGATCACGCTAATGACAAAAGATGTTAAAGAGCCCTTAAATAAATAAATAAGTATGAAATAAACCCGTTTACTGTTCAGGTACGGTTCTAGAAAGCATATGTCTAGCGAATATATTACTGCAGACTATAAAACATGTTTAGGTAAATGTAATCCTACTTATTTTCTCTATACTATTCTAAATATTTAAATATTTTTTTAATTCCAACATTGACAAATTTATCCACTTATTATTGCTGGTACACTGCAACGCAGTCACCATTTTTAAAACAATTGCGTGCAGTCCGTATTCCAGCGGCTCGATTTATATATATGTCAAGTCATGTCTTCTTGCCATAGAAGTACTCCACGAGTCCGAAATATAGCGATCTCAAGTGTGACTTTTTCTTAGTGTTCTATCCTTTTGTACTGTTATAATTACTGTTAATTTGTTACATTGTTAATAGTGTTACTTTCTTTTTATTTTTCTTTTATATATACATACACATATATAGTATGTAATTTTCCTTGCATTAAATATGTACATTGCTTTCAGATGTACAAATGCTACTGATGCGCATCCCATCTTTCGTGAAAAGTATGATCAATAAATTTAAATTTGTATCTTTTTGGTAATGCACTGTTCTTTGGAACAACGTAATATAAAGTATAAAAGATAATGTCAAAATTACCTCGCTTTTCAGGGTAAGCTACTTTCAATTACAACACAGAAGTAAGCATTTAATTGGCCAAGCACATATATAAAGGACACAATAGCTAAACTGAGCGCCTTTTGGAATTACCAATGTATTGAGCTACTTTACAACATTATAAAAATATTGACATAGAAGTTGGCTGACATGTAGCAAAAAGCTTTGGAGCCCCCAGTAATCTAAGTCTTACATCCTCGCCTTCATTTTTTTTTTTTGAAGAAAACAGACGAAAATAGATAAAAACGCCTATCAGATAGCACAAAACGCGCATGTCAGCTTAGCATGAAGTAATTATGCTGAACTATTGGCAGTATCTTTGTTAAAAGTTGTTGCATTGATTTATGCATTATTATTATTATTATTATTATTATTATTATTGTTGTTGTTGTTGTTGTTGTTGTGCACTGTTATCCTTACATCTTGAATGTTAACGTTAGCAAGAAAAATACTTCCAAAGAACAATTGAAAAATGTTTCGCATCTTTTTAAAGTTTAATTCAAAGAGCAAAAAATGGTTAAGGTGTACATTTTATTCTTCTGGTACTCATACTATTGTATTTATTAAGGTGGAGCCAAGGATTATGAATCTATTGTACTACTGTTAGTGGGTGCCTGCATATTCACTGCATGTTTCGCCGGGAATAATAAGCTCCAGCGAAGAAAATAAACACCTTCTGCTTGCCGTGTTCAGGTTTCTAACGAGACTCAAGACAGACCACTCAAACGATATTATTACATACAGGTTTTCTATTTCAGACGCAATTAGATTTACTTTGAAACCCACCAGCAGCATAGTCAGTTCTATTTTCTACTCAAGTACAGCCGACAGATTTGTACTGTAAGATAAGATAGCAATATAGAAATATGAATATGTGAATGAGGATAAATGCATAGAGCTGAAGAGAAACAGCATAAAACTACTTTTTATGAAGCAAAATATTTAATGTTTATACAATGTTGGGAATTCCTGTTTATTAAAAAATAAAATAAAAAACAGTGATTGAGCGATTCAGATCGTTCAAAGAAGAAGAAAGTGAAAACTGCTCGTTTAGAGGAGTAATAAAATGTTTGCTCTCAAATAATATCTTTTCTATTGAACCTTAATGGCAGTTATGGGGAGAACATGATTGAAAATTCTGAGATATAAGTCTAATTTGTTCAATATTGCAAATTTAATATAAGAATCTTGGTGCAATGATTTTGGCCCTCAGTCATGGTATTAAAACTTTATAAAAATATTTGGAAAACAGATATTTGAGATAGCCTAAAAAGTACTATAGTAGAATTACATGCATTTTTTGCTTGTTTGTGTTGCTTATGAACAAGAATGACACAAATTAACTGCTTGAATTAAATATGCACAGTATACCCAAAATTTACCTTTTTAAAGATATCACATTACATTGTACTATTTTTGTACGCTATAAGTCACGCATGAGTATCTTTTAATTTTGTTTTTCCTTTCCCCATTGCTTTACCTCTCCGTAGAACGCTCTCTTCCCGTTGTGTTCTGTTCTTTCTTTATTATTATTGATTAAAGCATATGTCTATATTGGTCGAGGGCACCCTTAAATTAACCACATAACAAACTAAGAGATGTGGCAGGGGCTCATTCCTGGCCTTGGCAGCGTGAATTTACATCTGAGAGTTAGTTAAGTTACTTTTTTGAATTTTTTTGGCAATACTGGCGGATTGTTCTTGTTTTGATCAGCATTCAGGTAGTCTTTCCTAGTGAAAGACGCCTCCTTACAGAAGTTATGTTCTAAATTTGTTAGGACTGGGTCAACACCGCATTAACCAATCCAGTCACTCAGATCGTAGGTATTTTGATTGTGTAACTCTTTCCTATTTGTGAATTAGTAATTTAATTGGTTCATCCAGGCAATTTGCAAATTTAGATGAAGATCAGATACTTTTAATATCTGTGTTAGTGCTATATTGTAATTTAGTTGGGAAGTTTGTGCTAATTTTAATGCGTTTAAATTAGTTATGTGAGCAAAGTATTTTTATTTATTGGGAAATAATTAGATTTTCAGTATAAAGAATATCTGATTGGTTAATTGTTTTAAGAGGGTATCTTGTTATGTATATTTCAAGAATGTAGTAGTAAATTATTTTCCTTGTTGTGTTGGCCAAACTCCTCGATCCGATCCTGGTATTTTTCGTATTCCAGCATTTCTACAAATTTAACATTGTACTGTTTACATTCTTTTAAAAATAGAATCAAAGGAAGCATTATCATATTTATAATCAGATTTATTCAAATGAATTAGCACACAATAAATGTAAGATAATTGTTTTGTGTCGCCTCTGTTTCATGGTAAAAACAAATGGTGGAGTTACATAAACTTCTAAACACGTAAATGTTTTTTGCATGCTGAAATACATCCGATCGACAGAAAGAGGTTGCGTAAGAGGTCGTTCATACTGTAAACTAATGTTTAGCGGTTTCTGGTCACTGAGGAAAACAATACCTGACAAATGAATTATACTTGCATTCAAGTTGATGAAAGTTCCAAGTCGGTTTAAGGACCTCTAACACGTTATGGAACTGGTAAATATTCTTGTGTAAATTTGAAATATCTACGCTAAAATTAATTAATAATTTTAATTAATTTAAATTAATAAAACAAAATAGAAGAGTATAGAATTTAAACTGTTTAAAACAGCATTAAAAGTAATTACATTAATCTTATTTTATACTAAGGTGTAATATTAAAATGAATATAGAAATTCCAAACTATTTAAAAAAGATTACAAAACATTTTATTATCACTTACACTGTAGCTAGATATGATCTTTGCTTTCTTTTAAGCGTTAGTGTGTTTGGCCTAGCTGATTTTGAAAATAAGGGACATGAATAAGGAGCCTGTATGCAGATGCAGCAACTTAAAATAAATTAACTCTGGAACGATAAACTTTGACACATAAATGAGTCTGTTAGAAGCATCAGCTTGGACAATGCTTTCAGAGAGGCTGGTTAATGAAATATGAGCAGGTCTTACATTATACTATAATGTTCTAACAAAGAACTAGGAGGTAATAGGAGAAAACAATATTTTTGGACAAATTGGGAGCTTACCCATGTAGGTTATTTGTTGCAACTTACTAAATATATCAGAATATAGGTGCGCAGGATTTTGTGCATAGCCTCTAGATAAAGAAATTCTAATGAGATAGAACGGTCTAAGAAAATACCGCAGAAGGGAAAAGAGCAGAACTATAAGAAGTATGGAAGTAAAAGCAAGACAAAATAACAAGACAAAATAAAAGAGGAACACAGTGGATTATGCAGAGGGTCACAAGAACCGCCGCGGCTCTTAAAGCTTTGTCTTATATGCTTCATGTTCGAGCCACTTCACGAAACTTGAGTGGCTCTTAACTTGAGACATGACCCCTGCTCAAAGGCAGCCACGACTGCAACTTAAGACGAATCAAACATTGGCCAATGAGTGGGCTCCTTTGCTTTCGCACACAAAAGAAAGTCTAGCAGTTAAGGTTTCAACTCTAACCGAAATTACACGTGTTAACATCGAACTAGTTTTTCGTCATATCCGTTGGTTTGGTGATGTTGAAATAGACGTTTCATTAGGCGGTACTACAATAACCACAAGATACCAGTTTGGTGCATTAAAATTATTAATTTTGAGAAGAGACCGGTAAACTGAAATATTAAAAAAAAAAAAAATGGGAAAGATTGAATCAACATTTACACTAAGTTGGAGAAAGAATACCTTGAAATATAAAATTTCATGTATTAAAGAACAGGTGACATTAACCTATGAAAATATTGAACTAAAGAAGTTCGAAGAAGGCGGAAAGAAAAAGAAAATATTAGCGAACCCTGAAAAAGGAGGGAAGTGCAAAAATGTATGTCATTAAAGATGATAATTGCACTGATAGCAATAAACGGAAATACCTTTGAAAAATGTCCAGGGGATAAATACAAATGGGTTATCATTTTATTTCAAAACTCTGATGGGCAACAAAATAAACAGCATTACTTACCTTTGCGATTCACCTAGTTTAAACCCTTAACCCCCTAAGAGCAGAACGTGAACCTAGAATACGTTTTATTAATGATTATTAAGCAAGCCACGATTATTATTAAGTGAAGTAGTATGCTGCCCGTTGTTTTACGCCTGCAGTAGAACTTCGAGTTTAGACACTGCCTTTCTGTGCCGTCAAGCAACGCTCTATGTGGATTGCTTGGATATTCTCGATGTCTAAACACAGGACTCTTAATCATCAGTGTCATAACAAAGTTCGGTACTATTTAAAATGGTCAAAACTGATTATTTCAACAAGCGTGTTTACAAACTTAAAGTACAAGATTTCATGCAACATTTCATTTGAACGTCATAGCTCAGAAATACAAGCAATACCTTTAGTCTTGATATATATCGTATATTAATTGATGGAATTCCCTTTCCAAAATATTTAACGGCTTATTTTGATTACTGGGTTAATAAACATAATTTTTCCAAAATGTATATATTATAGTAGTATGAGAATATATTGAAAATACGCAACTTAAAAAATAAAAATTTGTGGAAAAATAATGTAGATGAGTTTCTGACAAAAAATTATTTTATCTGTGGACTGTGACCTAGACTTACGCTGGATAACTTAGGATAAGATCAAGTTAATATCATAAAATAAGTCTAAGATGATGTAGAAAAAAGCCAAAGAGTTATTTCTTAATATTTAATGCATTATTGATTCTATTTTTACTTGAATTTTTCTTTTAAAGATTTAGTGTTCTTAACAATATAATCTTCATAGCAACGGCATGTATGTACACGTGTTAAAGAGGAAAAACTTTAAATCGTTAAATTTCTTATGAAAATGCTGAAATCTACAAAATACTTCGGGTCTAAAATGGAGAATTGTGTATAAGTATTTGTATTAAGTGCCCAAAACGAACCTCTTAAAGTAGCGAACGACTACAATATTGCTTATTCATAGCCACAAGACGATTCCTGCTAGCGAATTGACTTTCAGATCAAGCAATATCAGTGATGCTTAGAACTTGAGATTGAAGAACATTTTCTCAAGGTTAGAAGTTGTTACTCATCGGCTTATAGTTCTGAATGATCAGCCCAAGCATAAATAGATAAGTAAACTAACCAGGCAAAATTGCTATGCTAATATTTCACGTTGCAGTAATAAAAGTGTAATATATTGATGTGAAGTTTTCAGTTTTCTCAGAGAAAAAAAAATCTGAGTTTCTTATTGGATAGTAGTTATATTTAGGATCTTGATTTTTCATCCTTGTCGATATAGAAAATCGAATAAAAATTATTATTGAATTTCGATAGAATAAACTGTTTTTGTGTAAATTAAATTCAGATAATCGCTCATCTTAAGCCACAATGAAGATAAAATGTCAATAACTTGCAACGTCGCAGGCAGTATGTATTATGTATCGCAATACAGATTATATCTTGGCAATGTTGCCATACTGATGAAACTTCCACTTTTATCACTTAATCAGATTTAATTAAAAAAAAGGTGTTTAAGGCTTAGTATTAATTTAGGTGTGCTCTATCGTTTCCTTGAATTTGCTTAACTATATCACTTCCACTCTATAATTATATGCCCTTATTTAGAAAAGTGAAAGATGAAATTGCAGAGAAAGTTTCTCAGCTCTTGGATAAAGCGAAAGAATTATACCAGATGTATGAACTATTGTATTCCTTAAAATTGTCCACTTGAGTTCAAATGTAATATTCTGTGCTAATATATAGCGATATCTTGTGATAGTGGTTTAATGGCACTCTGACGTCATGTGAAATTCAAACAGCGGTTATTTTTGTTAATTTTCTTCGTTTACGCGTGTTTGAGTTAGTGTAAATATATGTAGGAAAAGTGTGAGTTAATCTAGAGTGGGAAATTGCTGTACTAAGTCTGGTAAATGTCAAGGATTAATTTTCAGTTCGGAGGTAAACAGAAAGGAATTCTAATCAGATAGAAGGTCTACTCGAGAAATCAGAAGCCATAGAAGAAGAGCGCCCGTAAGGAAGCCAGCATATAATACAATGCGTCCCCAGTCTGGTCGGTGGAAGTACAGACAGTAAACAGAGTGTGTGTGTGTGTGCAGTTCTGCAGTATCGATCTCCGAGCCGCCTACTCCACACTGCATGCCGCATGGTGCATCAGGGGCGGGGTGGAGTGCATAGTCTAGACAGTCTCCCCACTTCCGGGTCTCGCAATGTGAAGGTTACAACATTTGCAAAAACAATGTTCCTGGAGGGTGCTCGTCAATAATGCACAACTTGATAACTGACAAAATGTTTCGATCGTTTGTTCTTTTCAAAAAACATTAAAACGTATATATGTATATATATATATATATATATATATACATATATTATATTCTTGCAAACGTACTCGTCATAGGAAAGTAATTAGTGTTAGGTTAATAATGCATCTATTTAGCAAACAAGAAGTTGTTCAAATCTGTATTCTTGTAAAGTGTTAAATGAAAACCTAGATTTCCTCCAAAACATGAGATAACTTTTCTATGATAATTACAGAAAATTTCCTTTAAAAAATGGTTGATCAAAATATTAGTGACTCTTGGATAATAACGAGAACCTCACACGACAAATAATAGTTGGAACTACTTAAGTAATCTATCGGGTGTTAATAAACTATAGCATAATAATCATGGGGACTATAGAGGGGTATCGGACAAGCAAATTGAAAAGGCGAATCTGTGGTCCACAAAGAAAAATAACTCAGTTGAAATTAGTTTCTGATAAGCTTTATTAGTTAAACGGGATAAAAACATGTCTTAGAATGTCTTGAGACCAACTTTGCGTGCGTTGAAATCTCGATTTTCAAGAGCTTATCGTCAGCATTTTTAAGTTTCAGTGCTATAAAACCTCACATCAATGAATAATTGAATGGTGTTTAACACCCGTTTTTGCTACAGAGGCACCACAGGCGATGGACACTGATTGATGATACATGAAATGAAATATTTGGAAAGGATTTATTTTTAAGGAAGGAAACGTTCCAGATCTAAGTTTAGGATACCTCCCCTACATTTGCCATTTATGAGGATTGAGAAAAACCTGGAAAAAACCGCAGTCAGGGAGGATGGTCCTGATGGGATTCGAACTCCAGACCTCCCGCTCACGAGTCCGCGCTTTAACGACCTCGGCCACCCGTGGCGGTATCTCAGATTAAAGCAGTACGGCAATGAACATGGATTAACTGATTTAACGATTTAAGTGAATTAGACTACAGGAGCTAATTACCTATGTGGCCTAATAAACAATCCCATAGAATGGCTTCGAAAATTATAGGGTGTTTTACAGAGTAGGCTATGTATGTATTTTATCTTGTGATGAATTACATATATACAAGCAGTAAAAGCAAAATAAAAGAATAAAAGGGATTCAAACTCGCCAGTATCATACCGACCTCACCAAAGAGTCATGATTCAAACTCGCCAGTATCATACCGACCTCACCAAAGAGTCATGCTCAATAACCTGGCATCATTAATCAGTGGCGTACTGGTCTTTTAGAACCTCAATGCCATAACTTCAATTTTTAACAGAAAGACTATAGATTGCCTATATACTAGTAAAACCACTTATCTTAAACCCCTCTACAATCTCTGAAATTATTGTAATGTTTGACTTTTTTGTAAAATTCGATGTTAATGTTGGAACTTGTATTCGTCTCTTTGATTCAACATCGAAATGTCACGAGCGCAATGGAAAATGCTGTCTTCCCAAAGTCTGTACCAACTTTGCTGAGAAGCTTGACTGTAGGGTTTTGGCTATTGTGATAAATTTTTTTTTTTTTTTTTTTTTTTTTTTTTTTTTTGTTGACTGTATACGGAGTAACCTAACAAATTCCCAAAATTGTCGCTATCTAGAAGATGCTAGTGCTATTATTGGAGATGCCATTCTATATCAGCATATTTCGAGGCTGTGGAACAAGTTTCTGAATTGAGTGATTTCCATTTGTATTATAAAGGAAAGAAAGATTTACACTTACACATTTTTTGAGGGGTTAGTGATGTGATGCCCAAAATTGATTTTTTTCTAACGGCAGTGAGATAGTACAGCTACCCCACATTAAGAGTTGTAATTGCCTGGATGACTGTGCTGATTTTGCTTCTATGTAAGATACATTAGAATGCTATCATACATTTTGGTATTAAATATGGTAATAAATTACTTCATGAGGACCTTAGGTCAAGCTTTGCAGTCTAGCTTTCATATTCTGAGCTGAACAGCATGATAACAAAATAATGTAAACTTTCACTATATATATATGTATGTGTGTGTGTGTGTGTGTGTGTGTGTGTGTGTCTGTGCATAAATCTTTCGCTTCGGAAAACAATCCATAACGATAATATCCTCCATAGGAGAGAAATATATATTTTTTATTTCGGACAGAGTATCAATAGAAAATGTTTTGCTTACAATAATCAAAATTGAGTTATTTATTTGCATTTTTTAAATTCACTGTGTAATGTGCTATAGTAAAAACACCACTTTTTCATGTTTTTTTATTCTTTTCAATAAATACTTACTTTCCCTATGCATCTTATGGCATTATAGTTTAACGCGATATATAGCATTGTTGAAGAACAGAAGATTGTGTCAAGATGCATCCATTCCATGGATCTTCTGTTCGAACGAGTAAACTTCCAATGCAACATTTTTTAATTTAGAGAACTAACTAATAAAAGCTACAAGATACCAGTGAGACATATTATAAATGCTCTCCCACAAAATCTCATTTAAGTCTAAATTTCCTACTGTGTACAGTATAGTTTGAAAGACGTAGTGCATTACTGAATTTATCTACATTTCTACAGTGTGATCAGTTTCATTTTCCCCGGAGTGTTTTGCCTACCGTTAACCGGTAAGCCGGCGAGTCGAGTCTGGGTGATTAGCGGGAGGGTAAAACAATAAATTAAAGCAACCATACAATACAAAAACCAATTTAAGATGTTCGTTACTCACTAACTTTTCAAATCAGTCGTTGAAATTGCCCGCTTTCATTCTCCACATATTTTGGCATCTCTTTAGGAAATGATTCATTACTTCCCTGAGGAATATTATATTTGAGATTTTGTATGGTGTGCGGGTTCGACTTGTATTTAGTACATACATATTTAATTTACATCAGAGAAAATAATTTCAGGTTATATTTAGTAGCCTTTTGAACAGACCCATGTGAAATTCCCACTTATTTGCAATATGACGAAGGGATTTTCTAGGTAAATTTTCTTAACGACTACGAATTTCATGCAATCTTTCTTCAGCGAGAACCCCACATTGTTCTTTTGGTTTCTTAGGCTGTACACCTCCAATTTCCTGAAATTTATTATACAGATTATAAAATGCTTTACGATCTGGGGCGCCTGCACCCGAGAATCTTGTTTAAAACAGTTTTCGAACTTCACGAGCTGACTGAGTTAACGCAAATGAATCTTCACGCTGTGCCGTTTGCAAACACATGAGGCATAATGCACGTTATTTATAATGTCGAATTAAGAAACGAACAACACAACACACACGCAGGAGAGCAGCTGCGCTAAGATTGCAACAGTCAGCAAGGGCAACAAGTAAGAAAGCAGGCTTTCTACCACCTACACGGCCCGGTAAACTAGTGGGGGCTCATTCATAGGAAAAATTCCGCGCCGGGGGGGGGGAATAATCACTGATCGCACGGTATGAAATTTCATTCTGAGCCATCGAATCATCTTATACCTTATTCCTTAACACTATTCATTGATTCGAATTTTGCATTGATGTAGGATTTTTCTTATTCCAAAACATAAAATTCCGGTAGCATTTATTGGAAATTTACTGGAGAGACCAAGTTTAGGCGAGGGTCCTTTCTTAATATGAGATTTAAAAGAAAAATGTGCCATTTAGTTAACCAAAATCGTTTTTTTTTTTTTTTTTCAAAGAGCTCGTTCATTATCGTTATATGGAGGAAACATGGAGACTTTAGTAAGAATAATACTTATGTTGATTTAACGTGAAATGTAAACAGAAAAAACTTCTCTGATATTGCAAAGGAAAGTGGTTTTAATTGACGAACTTCTGCCATAATGAATTCTTTAAACGCTCTGTTAAGTGAGTTGGCTTATCCCTCCGTCCAGAGGAAGTGAACGTTGCTTCTTAAGAATGTTTATATTGAGCACAACTGGACGAACTGCTAATTCATTAAAATCTGCGAGATCATTCCTAGAAAAAATAATCATTACATAGTTTAGAAAGAATAAAAAAATTGTACTTTCAGTTGGTGCAAAACTATATGAATAAAAGTGTGGAGTAGTGCAGTGTAGGTGAAAACTAGCAGAATTTCTGATGAACATACTCCCAAACAAATGAAATATATGTCGAGTTATGACCCATTCTTTCGCGGCCAAACAAGATTCTAGCAAACATGGTACTGTGACGTGTAACAGGGCATATTTTTATTTGTATGATATGAAATCATTTTTTTTTCGTTTGTGCTTCTATTCTAATTAGTTATGATTACCTCTTCAGATCATTTAATGCAAGTCAGTTGAGGCTGAAAGTATCAGTACAAAGCCAAGTATGTAGTTCATGCTCGATGATGCACCATCACATTTTCCATACCGTGCAACAACATTAGACCCAGATGATTGGTTGAGGAGATCCAGTAGTATGGCCTCCCCGATCACATTACACTTCTTTGGGTTTTTTGCTGTGGGAGCATTTATGAAAGTTTTAGTTTGCGTCATACCCATCGACAATATAAACATTGCAGAATGAGAGACTTCGAAGCGGGTAAACGATTTTCTAAAATGTAAGGCTGCATTATGTGTGACAAATGTGGTAGCTACATAAGCATCTCATGTAGTGACTGCTGAATGAGTAGTTGATAATGGACCATTATCCGAACATTAGTTCATAAGCAATACGAATTTTGCTAAATTACTAACTCTTCTGCTGTCAAAATATGCTTTAATTTAATTTAATCATTTTAGTGAAATCTCCTGTATATACTTACATGTAGCAGACAGTCCCTCACTAGACGATTATATCGGGCTTGATCCCCTCTTTAATTATACCGACTCTTTCTGTTACCTCTCAGCATTCGAAATTAAACAAGTGCAATGAAACAAACCAATATGCTTTCTACCAAAGATTTTCATCTTCTTCCCATCCTGTCATAAAAACAGCTCCTCCAGTCTAGTTATATTAGTGAAATGTGAGCTAAACTTTATTCATCTCTCAGAGTCGCGGACATTCAACTTTTCGGTTTGTACAAAGAATGAAAGAAGAATGAACACTTTACATAGTCAACCTGCCCATTAAAAATTAACACAAAAGGGCGTCGTTGTTCCATTCAGACAAAGAGGTGAACAAAAATAGGTTGGTGTATGCTAACGACCAGAGTGACATCCGCATTGCTTTGTCATTCCGAGAACCTGAGGTTATGCTGCATTCCGTACTCTTCTATTTATTCCACCAATCAGCGGATCTTAAATAATTTTGCTTTCCCAGCAATATACTAAAGCATTATTTTTGTTAAATGCATATTAACGCAATAACTTGGGTTTTAATAATTATATGCAATATTTAAAGGAATTTTCTTCAGAAACTGGCTGTAGACTCTTGTACGTATTATTTAGAGGAAAAAAAATCTAGCTTCAATAATTTCTCTTTTTTGACACAAATACAATTACAAAATATATGTAAAAAGAACAAATTTACGGGAGGGGAAAGTGAAATTATTTATAATAAATTATACAAGAGCTTATACTTTTCTTCAAATTTCATAAATGTAACCATTGTATGCGGGGTTGGTGTCTTAATAAATATGGAATTAGTAAGTTTTTAACACGACAGTTTATCTTGAATTGAATTGGATTGTGTGTTAAAGATGGAGGAAGATATTTCGATACTTCAGTCTTGCTCAGGCGCTGGACGTTTATGCGTACAAGTACAATGGAGAACTTTCGGAAGGAGGGGATGAAGTGGAAGAGGCACAGAGCGACTAGGATTTCAGGGGAATGAGACACAGACTACCCAACGTCCGCGGAGCAGCCCCCTTCCCTCTAAGGACCTCCTCTGAAGGGCTGTTTCCACACCAGACGCCATGGCAGGAACTTTCCAAAGCGCAAGTCAATGTCACACCGCACATAGCACCAGACCACCTCGTTTTGCACTTTCGACCTCGTAACAGAACCAATGGAATGGAATGAATTTCATCTAACCACAAAGTCACCCCCAGCCGACCCCAATGAATTTGAGCCCCGGAACTTCTGAATGCGAACCCAAGCGTTGCCTCCTGAACCATCTCGGCGTTTACAAGCTTAGTAATCTAATTTCAGTTATGCAAACTATTGCCGCCAACCGCTGTGGATTGTGCAGAGTAACAATACTCGTATTCATCATAATTCTTTCCTTCTCTTGGAATAATTTACCAAGCATGGCTATTTCAGGTTGAGAACATATAAAAGTTTTTTTGACTATTGTTGCCTTAATCGTATTAGTCATATCGCGACATGTGCAAATTTTGGCTTTAGACTAAGTCTGTAGCCAGAATGAAATTAATTAATGATAGCGCAAATGAACTCAGAGTCCTTGGCACCTTAAAACTATCTGATATTCACCTTCTCAGAGCAAGGAAAAATTTCGGGGAAAAAAAAAAAAACATATCCAGACTGGTTGATCTGAGCGAGAGTCGCAAACTATACCACAGAGGTGGTTCTTGTTTAAATCCGTTTTCAATTACTAGTGTCGCTAGTTCTCATATTTCTACGACAAAGTGTAACAAAGAAGTTTCACAAGAAGAGAAGAACGGAAAAGTACTAAAAATATAAGAAAATAAACACATAATCTGTAGAAACGAAAAGGGCATAGTCCTGCGACACTTTCTCAATAGATTGTTGGTTGCTAGAGTAGTTTAAAAATTGGAAAAGTGAACAACAGTTTCAAGTATTATGTGTCAGTATGAACGTTCCGCCAATGATAACGTTACTTTTTTTTTATGTAAATTATTAAATAGCCTGCGTCTGCTCTTTAGGCGTTCATAATTTAGAGCCTTATATTTGCATATAGATGTAAGTATATAACTGCACAATTATTTCATAAGCAACTCGTCTTTTCATCAAAAACCACTAGTAAAATAAAAATTTATAAAAATAATTATTACTAGTGCCCTGCTTTCCCAAATGTTATCAGTAATGTTAATGATCAGGCGCTCCTGTATCGATTGCTAACATCTTCAGGCTAAAGGACTCATGATTACCAAAGCGGAATAACATACAAAAATTCCTTTTGAATAATTAATTTTTTAATTACTATTGATTAAATATTTTTCACAAAATCCAGCTAACATATTATTGGCCTATTATATATTATTTTAAATGCATTACCATTTATCTCATTCACTCAAAATAATTTTTTCTCATGCGTCAAATGAAAATTTTTTCAAACAAATATTTTTCAACATCATAAGTTATGTAGGTGAGCAAGATAAATGGGACACTCTGTGTATAAGTATATATAACAAATGGCTGTGCATGAACTAGGTAAATATACAGTTAGTAAATATAATACTAAAATCTCTAAAACAAAGACTTAATCAGAAAAAGCACATGACATGCAAAATAACAATTGACAATCGAATAATAGAACTAGTCGGTAGTTTAAATTACTTGTGATTTAAAGTCTCTTATAGCTGAAAAGAAAATGCAACTCATAAAACTAAATACATTTTTCAGTAGATGTGGGACAATATGTAGAACGTTAAATATAATGAACCTCTTAAAAGACTTTATTGAAATTTATAAAATAATGGCAACATCATTACTTATGCAAGTGAGAGTTGGACACAGCCGTTTAGGAAAGAGGAATATTGAAACAGCAGAAATTAAGTCTCTATGTTCAGCGGAAGTAACTGCTGGTTAAAAAGAGAAATGAAGAAATAGTCAGCCTAATAGAAAGAATTAATCGATATCTAGTTATTTAATTGGTATGAACATATTCAAAGAATGATTCCTATTAGACTACCGCATAGCTTATTGAACTATAAACCAAGAGGAAATAGGAGTGTTAGACATCCACTGACTAGATGTCAAAATAGCTTCCCTTAGTATGGAAACAAATCCATGAGATTGGAGAAGATATTACTTGCATTGAACTGCTCTTTAAATATAAATAAAAACAATTTCTAAATAAATCAGTGGCATTTTATTTAATTTTATTTTCTTCCAATTTTATTATTTTCAAATAGCATTACATTTCTCTTTTGCTATCAAGTCTCTTCTGCCTCCCTTTCATATTTCGGTCAGAAAGAAAACAAGCTCTCAGTAGCTAGTCCAAGTAATTATTACAAGCTAGCAGAATTAAGTTTGTAGACCTGTTCGGAGTTCAAAAAATAATATCTTCTTATCTTCTTTTAGGACGTCCTGTATGTCATATTCATGCAGGTTTATAATTGAATAAAATGTGACCACCTTGTTCCATTTATTTTTTTTATGCGTTCGTGCTATTTCTCCTATAAATTTTACTTAAGTTATAAATTTGCAGCAGTTGCCATATATCTGTGAATTTCTTTTTATATAGAAGAGTACATCCAAGAAATTTAATTTGCTGCTTGTATTCCTCGTCTTTCAGAAACGTTTATCGTCCAGTTTTCACATTGTCTTATAAAACGTTAACAATCTTTCCTAGTTTTGTTTTTCAAAGTTCTTGTTACAATTGCATGTATCATATTGAATTTTCTAACTTATAGTTAGTCACAGATTTTAAAGATACAGTATATAACGTAACTAACTGAAATTGGATATTTGATTTATTTCTTTTTCATTTATTAGCGTGTAGATGCAATTAGGCCCTGTCATTTAAATGCTACAATTTTTTTTTTTGATTGGAAACATTGTAAGTGTATTGTATAATTATTTATTATTTATTATTATGTAGCTCTCTGTAGATTGTCTTCATTTTAACTAATAATTCCCTATTAATGTGAGAATAAAATTGATTTTAGCTTTATGTTACTTATTTTATTCCCATAGATGTTCATTAAGCTGTATATTTATAGTATCTATACTATTTATAGACTAAATAGAACACATTTATGTTAACAATTTCTTCCTAGCTGCTTTTTCTTGCTCCAGTGTAAATGCATATTTTAATATTTTATGCAGACATTATACTTGTATCACCATTATTATATATTTTATGGTTTGCAATACATTCCTAATTTAAAATCTTCCATAATCTTTATCGTACGACTCTTTTGAATACTTTTATTTAATCAAAATATATTGTGTTTCTTTTTACTATTTGCTCTTCATTAAGTATTGTTTAAAAATTATATATGCGTTATATTTTTCATTTAAAAAATAAAATCTTACTTCGCAAACTGGTCTGTTTTGCCTTATCAAAAACTTTCGTTACTGGCCCAGGGTCTGTTCTGCAAGTTTTACATTTTTCCCCCAGAATTTGCTTACGTTTTTGAAAGAGGGAATGCTTTCTAAAACAGTATGTAATTCGTTGGTTTTTATTATGGGATATAAAATAATATACAAAAGATCCAGAATAAACAACATGTTTGAAAATATTAAGCTAGTGAATTGTACAAAATAATGTATGCTAGCAATGTATGCTAGCATTTTTATGGCCATTTTCTGATCACTTTTTCATTCAAGGGTCTGCTTCATATGAACTAGTACGATTGTTTTGGTTTCCCTTTGATAATAAGTATACCAATTTAAACTAACTCTAAGCGAAGCAATCAATAGGATTTAAATCACGGCTGTTTAATGTTATAAAGATAATACATTTAGCTCAAAAGCAAAACCAATACATTCTGTTCAAAATATAGCATTGTAATAAACAAATGAATTTCAATCAAAGATAGTGCGCTAAAGCTGAACGGTTAGTACTCCGATTAATGTTGCTTCATAATGTTTTTACTCTGCCGCAGTAAAAGAGCTATGTTGTATAAATAACAGCTTAAATATAGCTATGCTATTGCATTTTGAAGTAAAATGACTCGTTTCTACTGAAAATAATTAGTATTGAATAAAAACTATTTAAAAATGTGAAATAATTGTTGATCTTGGATTTTTGCAAAATGAGATTGGCATTCAAAACATTTTCGTAACAGCTGTTTTTATTCACTGGTACCTGCTCTCACATTCTTGCGTAGATACTATGCATGAAATAACTACACTGCAATAATTTCAGAGATTATAGAGGCTATTGGACAAGCAAATTCATTTAGAAATGTTATAATCTGCCTGTTCAAATTTAAAATGTACGACATTAAATTTCTGAAGGACTAATACACCACTGACTAAGGAATTTTCCAATTGAAATTACACAATAAGGAATGGAAGTTGTAGAGACATTTTGGTGTTTTGGTTAAGTAAAAACAAAATACTGTTATGAAGTTTGAGTCCCATTCATAACCGTTTTATTTATTTTTTTATTTTACAGTAATGCGTATAACTTGTAGACATACTTTTTCTTTTTTATGTTTAAACTATTATCTGGTTAGGTATTAAATGTATCATTAGTTATTTATCAGACATATTTACAAAATAGAATTGATGAACAAACCTATTCCTAACTTACGCTTTGAAGCTGCATAACATTATAAATCAGTTAAATGCATTGTCATATGAATATTTCGATATTTTAGAGTTTTGTAACCACTAAATCTTGAAAACTGTATTGAAAAACGAGTTAACCCCGCTCGTGAAGCAGGTTTGAAGACATTCAAATAAAAATGTTTACTCTATTTTGCTTTCACACTGACTTATTAGCATTTAACTTCAGCTTATTTGTCAGCCCAAAAACCCGTAATTCTTCTTCATGGACTATACCCTCCCAATCTCATATTACTTGTGCAGGACTCCTCTACAATCTCTGAAATTACTGCAAACTCCCAGTATAGGTGCTATAACTAATTGCATCTTAGCAATCACCAAAATCCGGGAAGGGATCATTTAGCAGCCCCTTTGTACTTTTGAAGTTCGCCTATAATCAATTATCTGATTCGTTTACATCAGGAAGCTTGGCTATTTCAGTTGTCAATATGTGGATGACATCAAAAGCGTCGACGTGAATTCAGCAATGATATTACAGAATGAGAGATTATGGCATGTACCACTTGCTTGTTTTGACTGAGCGTTTTGCGGTCAGGCTCATTGCTTTGTGCATTTAATTTTAGTTAAAACATGTATATTACATGTGCTTTCTACAATTACCACTCAGTAACTAAATACTTTCTTTGTTATTCCTATAATTGGCGCTTTGCTCGAAATTCCTGTCAATCTAATGATTTTTCTTTACGTTGTGTGATATTTTAAAACCAGCGTGTTCAACACAAGTTATATTAATCTATATTCTCTCAAACCAAAGGGAGAATGTCGAATTACTTCAAGAATTATATCCTAAAACCTCAGTTAGTGTAAATGCTATTCCCTGTGCATTTGTGCTGGCGCAGTATGATAGTGGCTTGCGCTTTGTAAAGGTTTCTGCCCCGCCCCTTCTGAAGGGCTCCAGGTTCCTTGGGGAGGGGTTCCCTGCGTCGGAGTATTCTATGGGCAAACACGTTAGGGATCATGTTTACGTCCGCGAAGCTATCTACCGCTGTCTCCCTAAACGGGAGTACAAACGTCCAGTCGGAACAAGGCTCAAGTGCCGAGTTTACCTCCTCCACCTCAATTAGAGTAATATTTATGGATACTCGTCTAAGATAATAAATATGTCCTATTCGTTCCTTTAACAACTTTGAAAATGGTGATCACTCTTTGCCTTTCTGTTAACAGGTATCCAGTAGGAATTGCTTGATTTTCATTAAGTATACATGAATGATCAGACTTGGCTTATCTAAAGTACCATACATTCCATTTACAGCCGGGTCATAGATCGCGTATATACGTAGTTCTCTTGCGCTGTAGTAACCTCAAGCGGTGAATGACCCACTCAAGGCTGCGTTTATCAGCTGTTTTATACTGTGTCAGTTGTTGCCTTCTGTTCGAGCTGTAAAGACTAAAGTTGTTCATTGTGCATCTCAAAAGTGAAGGTTTATTCGATATCTGTTTTGTGTGTGAATTATATTAGTTTATTCTTATTAGTCTACTGAAATGCCTACTGAAAAATTCTCGCTTCAACAAAGAATTTTTATGTGTGATACGAGTACATACGTAAAGACCAAATCCTGTAGATAGGCGTGCAGGCAGTTTCAGGGGAAATTTCCTGGTATTCCAGTTCCAGGTAGAGAAACTGTTAGATGTCGCTAAACGCTAAACCTAAGAAGAGAAAAAGAAATGTTCTAATGGAGGAAAAACTGGCGAAATTGGTGCATCATTCAAACGCTCTCCAAAGAAATCTCTAAGACGTGTTGTGTGCGTGTTTCAAAAATCTCTGTTCATAGAGCTGCTAAACTTTTAAAATTGAAACATTACAGAGTGACTATAGTTCATGAATTATAACCTCGTGGCAACGAAAAACGAGTAAATTTCTGTAACTGGAATTTACAAAATATAATTGACTGTACTGCTGACTCTCGCTTAATGATTTTTCTCAGATGAGACGTTGTTTAATTTAATTGATCGTATTCCCACACAGAACAATAGATATTGGGCACAGAGAATCTTCATTTACGCCCCAGTGTAATAGTGCGCAGAGCAAGCATACGTAGCCTGGTAATATAAGGAACGCACTGTAGAATTAATTATCTCTCCTGGCATAAAAAGTTAGTGAATCATTCTATTTGATTGGGGTATAGAAGTAACTGTTACAATGAACACTTCGTAGCTAATCCAGAGCAATGATGATGTAATACTTGAGATGTAAGTTTACAAAGCCAGCGAGGTGAAGTTGGTTCAACATGAAATTTGTGTTGTACAAAAGAAATGCATACCACATTATTAATGTAAGTAAAGGACATTTCGAAACAATAAGTCACTGGACCCAGATAAACATAGAACAGAGCAGCACTGTGTTGTCATTAGAGCATTAGCATTAGAGCATTAGTACACAGTGTTTTATGCATAATCTCTATTATAGACAAAGATCAGCTAGCTGTAAATAGTGTTTTAGTGTTTTACTATTTTATACTGAATATTAAATATGTATATATATATATATATATATATATATATATATATATATAATTGAAGAATTGTTAAAAGTTAAATAAGTTTAGAAATTAGTATCCTAGATTGTCTCGTCAGGTGAAGAGTGTTAAGATAGTACTAAAACGTTGTCCAAAGTGACAGCTTAATAATCCAAGGAAGAATTAATTTCCGTTCTGGAAAATTATAAAAAGCTCTAGAGACGAATGGGCAGACTTTTAAAACAACAATCTCTAATTTGTGTACGGCTTTAATTGCAATACTTAAAAGCATTCTTTTCTGCGTTTTGTTATTTTGATGTATCCTTTCTTTGCTTTTGCTATTTTTGATCCCCTTAAAGAACGCAGACATGTTAGCGCCGGAATAACTAGGCAACCTCCTCGTGCTCCGTAAGAAAAAAGAGTGAGGTAACATAACAGTAACACTTTCAATTGACTAGAGCCCTTTGAGATTGATAGTACACAATATGTTATAATTAACGTTATTATTCTGGAGTATAATTTGTCCAAATAGTCTTTTATGACGGCTAGTGATAATACGTGCAACATTTCCAATCATAACTGAATAGAAAGGCCTGCCTGGATTGCAATAAACAGAAAAACAATCCACAAATCTAACTCGCATAGTGTTCCGTGTTTGTAACTGATAATCTTTGACTGCAATCCATGCCCTGTAAAAGCAAGCAAAGCAGTCTGCAGACGCGGCGGGGTCTCTTGTCGCTTACATATAAACATACATGTGATAGAAAGTTTCTTTGCTCCTCCTGTACTCGACCCACGGAATAGAAAGCACAGAATGATGTTCCTAGCATTTCTAATTCTTCCTTAACCACTCAGCAGCTCATGTGGCCAGAATACGCTTTCGATATTTTGCAATATGTTGAAATGCGAGTATAGCTAAAATAGAGGAAAAGGTTTCAATTAAAAATTATTATTATTCCTTTTATATATCAATAATTTACAAGCATTCCACGTACTTATCGGTCATCTTAAGTCTCTTTTTACAGTAACGGAATTCTTCTAGTACTTTTGTTAGTTTTTCACTCATGTAATATACGACCAGGATGGTAAACAGTTGCGCTTAAATTTTAATACATTTAAGATATAGGAAAATAATGTTTGAAAATGTATAAGTGCTATCTATCACATTCGTTCTTCTGACAATGCGTTCTCATTTTTAAGTCGGTTACAATAGTTTAGATTAACATTAAAAACGTCAAGGAAAGTGTTCTTGCTGCGGTACTTTAACAAGAAATTGAGTTGTTCCATTTTGTTCATTTTAAACCATTCCATAATTAATTATTATTTTAATATTTAAAAACAACTACAAATAGGTAGTCGGAAGCTTTCACGACCGGAGTCAGACTTATAACTAGTATACTGTGGTTGGTATTATATGTAGAAAATAATTATTAAAAATGTTGACTCTTCTTCTATGTTTTAAACATGCCAACATCTTTATATTTGGGAGCAGTGAGCAATGAAAAGAATGACGTACATGCATGGGAATTTAATTTTCATGAGATAACAAACGCACAATATCAGCAGTGTAATCGAATATCGATATTCGGCTACACACTTTTAATAAACAAACTGCTAATATTGTGAATGTATTTTAAAACTAAATTTATTACAATCTAATTAACATTTAAGCAAGATAAACCACGTTTAAGAGTTCTGATGAATAATATATACACTGCTGAAATTAGGTTTATTAAAACACGCTCTCATCTGATTCCCAGAGGCATCACAGGCGGTGGGCCGTGATGATACATGAGATGCAATGATGAAATTGGCAAAGCAGTTTTCTTTTATGGAAGGAAGTGATCCAGGCCTAAGTACCTCCCCGGCATTTGCCATTTATGAGGACTTAATAAAACCAGGAAAAAACTTCAGTCAGAGAGGACAATCCTGGTGAAAATCGATCCCCAGACTTCCCACTCACTAGTCCGCGCCTTAGCGACCTTGGTCACCCGTGATGGTTTCTTATTAATGATGCCTTTTTATAACAATGAATTTATCTCTATGACTTATTGAACAAACAAAGGTTTCTCTCCTACGTACTGAATTGGATTCCGTTCACAGGCTTTCTTATGTGAAAAATTAATTCCAATAATCCAGCGGTGTGCAAACGTCATCTAAGATGACGCAAACGCAACCCGCCATGCTTAAAGAGGAGAGGTGGTTACAGCGGTATGTTAAGACCTAGGCCCGCATGCTCTGAGTTTAATTTATTCTTGCTCAACCTACACTCTTGCCGAAAGTGACGTCAATAACGTAAGACGCACAATTTGCCGATCATTGCATTCCGTAGACCAAAGGGAGGAAGCACCGATTCAAATCCGAGTTATACTATGCCCGCAAAGTACAGCAGCAAACAATCGCAGTGCGTTAACGATCGATAGCGTTATGTTATTACAACTATGGGTTGTTGCCCGCCACTTAGAAATGAAACAATGCGGGTTGCAAACCTTCAGTTTCACTCGGCGTTCACCATCCTTGCCGTAGACCATCTAACCGATCGGAAATATTAATGTTTAAAAAATATAACAATAATATAAATAGTTGTGTGCACTGGAATGTTCTAAGGTAGCTCTACTTTTTCCAGTCTGAGAATTCTCTTAGTAACTGGATACCCGAACCTCGATCAGCTCTTACGAGATATATGGGCCTACATATCTACGCGTTGAGTTTTAGAGAATTTCATTTTTTTTTTTCATATTTATGAAATCGGTCACAAATATGGAAAAAATATTGAATCTTTTATAAATGTATTTTATGCATTATCAAAAGTAGATATATTAACAATAATTATATCAAAGCATATTTAATTTTAACTATAAAATGCACCACATTAAAAATTCTTCTTTAAAAGCAATATAATCAAAATGCATTGAAAAAGCTAGGAGGAAAATTCTGAAAATTTTAAATTTATGTGGCGGTTGTATGTGTGAATGAATTTATTCATTATTCAACATGATAAATATAAAGTAAAATACAGTGCACGGAATTATACATTAGCCTATCACCACATACTATTTGTATGTATTATTATAAATTGTGCAAATATGTAGATGTTGCTTTTCTAGTTGAGCTAATACCCACAACATTGATTATCACTGTGGTTATCAGCATATTGGGTTCATTCACATAATTAAAACCGTCATCTCTAATAGTTTTCGGCATTTTTATTTTAACTTATTTATAAATCTTGGATAACTGCCTATTTATTTACTTTTTTTTTCCTTTGAACTTAAAATTAATTATCTTATTCCCAACAACTACTCTCGGAGCATTTTTTCAAATGCGATTTCTTTCTCAATAACCTAGTTTCTTTACATTTAATAAACAATGCCAGATATTGCCCTTCCTACTAATCCTTCAATAGTGTAGGACTAACATAAGGCCATTAAAATTAAATTCAACATTACGAATAGAAAGAATTGTAATTATATTTTTAATAGACCACTAGACGCTTTAAGAAAATAGTTATCAATTCAGTTCATACTTTTGTATAAATTGAAAACAAAGCATAGGTAAGAAA
Organism: Metallyticus violacea; assembly: GCA_030762175.1. Classification (NCBI taxonomy): domain Eukaryota; kingdom Metazoa; phylum Arthropoda; class Insecta; order Mantodea; family Metallyticidae; genus Metallyticus; species Metallyticus violacea. Next base: position 95,241,493 of record CM060833.1, on the reverse strand, counting down.
TACTTAACACCAAAGATAACCTGGAGTCAACTTTATCGTTTAAGAGAAAGAAGCGTAACATTCCGTTCATAATGAAAACGTAGGCGTTAACGCAGCAATAACGCATGACGTAAACACATGTGTAGAGATACTTCACACCGAAAACGTAAACGTTAGCACAAACATCTGTCATCTACCTCCTAGTAAGCGCTTGAAATACACACAGTCTACTGAATAATTATTAAAACTTCCAGCCGTATCTTAAACAAAAAGCAATGGAAACATAATTATAAATAACTATTTCACAGATTCGTCGCAAATTCAAATTTATTTCCTTTTATATTTTAACAGCAGGTTCCGGTAATACTCGTAACTTTATAACAACATAGCCATAGGCATTTAACTGTCAAACACACCAAAGTTAACTTAACCTAAACTTGGTATTTAATTAATATGGTTATTAAAGCCGTGCCTTTTTCAAAAAATTAAAACTTTTCAAAATATACTACTGCAAAAAACAACCCCTTACTTAATATCTTTCTTTGCTATTCTATTCCATATACTTTGCAAGATATTTTGCGTTGTCATATCCACTATAATGTTGTTGGTAAAAAGTAATTAATCTTTCATTAAACGTTTCCACATCAAATTGGTTTTGAAAATTCCGATTTTACAAGCCCGGCCAAATGGAAAAAGTGTTTTGAAGGCAGAACCCAAGAGATGGCATTCTGTCATATAAACGCAAGCGCCAAAGTTTGGAGTTTGCAATCTTTCACGTTAGTGTTTCATGTTCCCCTTAGCTTTTGCACTTATATAATTCATAGTGAATAATTTTATAAAGTAGCGTAGGTGCAAATTTCTGTGTTTATGCCGTTTTGCGTTTGAATTTCATTGTGAATAGATCTTAACATTTTTAAAACACATAAAGAGGATAGAATGAGTCGAAATTTGATATTTAGTGGTACTGCCTTAAGGTTTTTGAAAACGGTTAACTCTGTTTGCACTGGTAAATGCCCTGGAAATTACCTACACTATGAATAAATATAAATAATAGTGCTTTAAATAAAGCATGCATCAATAAATAAAAAAGCTTGACCAAAAATCCTAAAGACAAAACTATTATTAACTCTATAGTTTGACGGTTCCCTCCTGCCTGTAGAGGGCGTATTTGTTGCATTCAGCAACGATTGATTGATTTGCTTGTCTGCCTTTCAAACTGAAATGGTACCAAGCAGATGATGTACAGTTGAAAAAAAATATCATTTGTGCTCCAAAGGCTTCTTTTTTTCCTCTTTCATGTGAAATAACACGTGAAAGTATCCCAAATCCGGGTAAAATTAGAATATACACTTCAGAGTGCCCAAAAATCAAAATAAGTGTTGATAAAGAATGGGATCACCTCCTCCTGTTTAATCAAAAAAGTATTGAGATTTCGGTCTGTTAAAAGTACTGACTTAAAATGATTCGTAACGTCATCAATGACACAGTCCAACTTCTTAATTGTAAGCATGTTATGACTGTTTGCAAATTATTCCAAACACACACGCTTTAAATAAGCGGGAGCTCATGCTGGAATATAAAAAAAGGAAAGAACAAGCTAAAAAGTGTACTGTCTTGTGCTAAATCAACTCTCAAGTATGCTCTGCTTCATTGCTGCAATATGAGTTCATGAATAATGTGCAATATGTCACAATAGCGGTGCTTCAACTTCTGTTAAAATTCATTTCCTGCCCACTAGTTGAAACCGAGCTCTATTCTCAGTTTTTAATGGTTCGTTTGCTGTGTTCTTGGGTTTATACTCCTGCAACTTATGTTTATGAAGAACATTTAGAGACAACTTTTATGTGACAAGTATGAGAAACCTTAACGCTTAAACCGAATCGAAATTCAGTGGTGTGTATACTTTGTGTGGGTATATTAGAACATTTGATTTACCAACATTTTATAGCTTGTATTATATTAATTTATATCAATTGCTTTCTGCAAAACAAACAATAATACACACTTATTACTGATCATTCCAAACTATCGGCTACTTAAAAACATGACTTCCTGTGCGTTCTATGTCGTCATAAATAGAAAAACAAAAATAATGATTTAGTCCAGATTTCACGTTCTTCGTTACAAAAATAACTGCTAAACAGCCTTAATAGAATGTTTCGTGCTATTAAAAATTTAATTTTGGTCGACAATGTCCATGTAAGAACAGGGAAAACAAAACAAAACAAAAAAAAACAAAAAACAAAAAAGAATATAGTTAAGCCGTGATGAATAGCGCTCTGAAGGTTTTTCTCGACTGTTGATTTTTATTTAGTACTCCAAAAGAGAATGAGAAGTTTTTTTTTTTTTTCCAAAAATTTTCATATCCATTTGTGAAACGTAAATCGAGGAATTCAGTAATATGTGTATGTTTGAGAACACTGAAGCATATGTAATGTTTAATACAAATACGGTTTCATGAATTCGTCCTCTTTAATGCTAACAACCTTTTCAACGGTTTAAAAGTATTGGTGAATATTTATGATAGTAACCAAAAAACTTCCATGTTTAAAGCATTCATGAAGTTCATATAGCACATCGTGACTCAACTAAAACCGCTCTGTAATTGCATTCAAGAACAACTCTGTAGGCTTCACTCGATCTTAGTGCACTACATAAATCACCATAAATTTCCCATCTGAGTATCTGTTGTAACAATTCTTTCAGGGCTCAAATTAGGTGGAAATGTTCTTTATTTAAAAATTCCTGCTTATCAGAAGCAGGAAAAATATTGACATTATTTGGAAAAATGTCATTTAGCTTGTCAGTAGCTTCTGGCAAGAGAGACTCAAAGAAATATACCCTGCTATTAGTTTTCTTTTCCCCCGGAGTGTTTTTCCTGTGGGCGAGCGCGACGCTCGTTAGCCAATTAGCCGGACGGCCTGGTCTCGGTGATTGCAGCAGGGTAATATAACAAAAAACAAACCAAACATACAACAATATAAAAACCAACTTAAGAGTTTCATTAACTACCAAATTATCAAATTAGGTGTTGAAACTGCCCGCCTTCACTCTTCGTTCATTTTTAGCATCTTTCCAAGTTATTATTCATCACTTAGTTTATTTTGAGAAATCTGCACAATTTCCTGATGAATTTTATTTTTGAGTTCTTGTATGGTGAGGGTTCGATGTACTGGATTTTTTAAATTTATCCCAGAGATAATCGCAGATTGTTAAATGGGGAGATCAAGAATCTACAAATCCCTACTAATAACTCTGTCTTGTGGAAACAATTGTGAATTGCTCTCATGGAATTATTAGCTGTGTGAGCAGTAGCAGAGATCTGTTGAAAAATGATCACGCTATCTGTCAGTTAATTCTCTGAAAAAAATGAGTTAGTATAGTGTTCTCATAAGTAACAGAATAAACTGTATGCTGAAATAAAATGATCCTGTGATTCTTTCACCACTAAGTTAACACATATGAGCTGTGACGTTGTAAACACACGAGGCATAATACACTTTATGCATACTGTGGAATTAAGAAACGAACACAGCACACACTCTGGAACAGCTGCGCTACGACTTCGATAGTAAGCAAGGTCAGCAAGCAAGCAATCAACTTGCTACCCTCTCCACGGCGCGGCAAACGAGCGGGGGCTAGCTCTAAGGAAAAATCCCGTGTCGCGGGGGAAAAAGCTTAATTTTTATTTATTTGGTTTATTTACGGACGCTGTTTAACATCTCAGGTCATCAGCGTCCCATTCTATTCAGAGCGTGAAACGGCCGACAAATTTTGCTCAGAGGCCTCAAAAAGCATAACTAATCGCACAGTAGAAAGGAACACCTGAGAGTAGCAGGAATGTGTGCATACATATACATGAAAGCAAAATAGACATAGATAAAGTCATAAGGACATTTAAAGTTAGTTCACAGTCTCCAAACACACAAGGAGATTACGAACACAATCTCTTGAAATATTCATTATTTCGAGATGTGACCGATACGCAACGCAAGCCGGATGCCGCACCGTTGCAGTAATTATTGCCCCTTTCCAGTATCACATCTCAGAAACTGGGTCACCACTTCCTCATTTATCAGTGAGAAATACAGCAATTCTGATAACTGTTTGATTGCGCATATAGTTAGCTAATTTTAGTGGAAATGTTTATTGTTTATATTATCGTACAAAGCATTTTTTGCTTTATTTGCTGTCGTGAAGTCCTAAAAACTAATATGGAATACATCATGACGTTTATGCCATTTCATCAACAGTTAGAATACAGCTTTAATTTATTGCTTAGTTATATTTAAACATCAATCAAAATCACATCAAATATAGAGAAATGCAGATGTGCTAAAGTTGAATGCTTTTGCCTCCATTTAGATAATAACTGAAAGTCTGTTCTGCTGAAGTTTTCAGATTGTTAGACATTCTATTATCTACTTCGTCTTGTCTTAAATATTTCGCATCCCTAATGCTCTTTCAAGAACTTGTGTAGTGGCAGTTGTTTATTTATTTATTTATTATCATTAACATTTCAGGTCATCAGCGTCCCATTCAATTCAGGGCGTCAAACGATCAATAAGTTTTGCTCAGAGGCCTTTCCTTTCAAGCTTGAGGTTTTTATACGTGCCGTATATCTACAACATGAAACTCACGGCTATACTTCCCTTCCGAAGAAAATCATACCCTGTCTTGAGTCTAGGAGCAAAAATGGTTACCACTAAACCACCAGAACCAAGTAGTTAATAGTACCAGGAGAAGTGCTGAATTTATTACTGTGACACAAATTCTAGAATACTTCCTTGGTCTAGTGGTTAGCGTTGCTGACTGCTAGCCGGGAGGCCAGGGTTCAATTCCCGGTACATACTTAGGAACTTTTCTAAGGTAGGGAGGTCTGGAACGGGATTCACCCAGCCTCGTGAGGACAATTTCCAGGAAATTGGAGAGCTGGCGATCTTTGATAATGAAAGTTGCGTGATAGGCGACCGGCGGGGTGTCCGCATGCTGAATACATGGCACCTTCAATACTGCCCTCTATTAATGAAGTCGTAAGACGGAGGTAGAGGATGCAGAGGTCGCCGCGGCAGGCCAAGGTTCACCCCGGGTTGTAGTGCGAAATAGGAACAGGACACCAGTACAATCCAGCCTCGCGAATCCTTTGGGGCTTTTTAATACACTGCATCTGTTGAAGAATCTTCCAGCCCAGCTCGACATGGTCGATCGTTTTCTTTCAGAAGATATACATATTTCCACTGAAAACAAGTCTTCTTGTGTCTTACGATAACAATTGTGCTTCACAATAGTTCATGAAAATGACAAAGTAATAGTCCCTAGTATATCTCAAATCTGTGAATATTTTTGTCAATGTATAGTAATTCACGGTGCCTGCATTCCTTGCCGGGTGCTTGTCTTTTGGAGCATGTTGTACAGTGCCTAATGAGGCCATTTCTCTGAATCATGAAATAGTTGTTGAGAAGTTAACTCTTATGGCTACGACTTTTCAGCATTCCCGATACTAACGTTGATTCTGAAAGCCTCTTCTCTAACAGAAATTCTTCGACTGCAACAAGCGAACTATCACTCTCAGTGTTCACATCGTTAATTACTGTTAGACATTTTGTCTTGGTTCAATCATTTGTTGTTTCCCTTTCCTTTTTTAATTTTCAGTATTCTCTCTTTTCATCTGATGAAGGGTAAAGCTTAAAACGTAACCTTGACTTATTGGCAAGTTTACTATTAACTTTATTGAGATTACATTATATGAGATAGTAGTTCTGCATGCAAAATCAACTGTCTGAAAACTGCCCGCGACTTGGCATTTATTCAAATCTGCTTTGAAACACGCTCGTAATTAATCAGTTAAATATGATATAGACAAGTGATTTTATTTTAGATTTCAATAGAGTTTTAAAAACAGACAAATTGGTACTTGAAACGACGTACCTAGTTTGAAAGCAGAATTAAATGTTCTGATAGAGACGTCTCAGAACTAGTACCAATGCTGATGCTGATATCGGGGAAATTAAACAATGCAGGAAATTTGTCACATATTAACAATATGGAGAAAGAGTTCTTGTAACGCACTAGACTCTTCAAAATAAAATATGAAACAATGTAATCACATTCTGCAAGATAATAATGGTGCCGTCAAATCATATACTACATTTAAACTATACAAAAATAGAATAAAAAAGAACCTCTGAAATGGATATGAGGCAATTGTGAAAAATGCAGGATACGCAAAGTTAAAACAAAACTGTTGTGTGTGTGCAGCTCATAAATGAATTGGTATTTTATATAGTAAGAAATAAATATATAATACATAATATATAATGATAATTATGATATTACGAAACTCCTGCATACATTCCTTTTAGCGCGACAGCTCTCGAAATTCTAAGGCGGCCGCGGCGATCGCTGCGTCTCCGTCTCGTGACTTCATTGCCAGAAAGAAGAATGCAGGGAACTATGTAACCAGCACCTGGTATTATGCCAGCAAAATCTAAGGGACTTCTTTATTAGGCAGCTTGCTGCTTCCTTTCTGCTCTCACGAATCTGTGTTTGTCTCTTTAACACAGAAAATTTCAAAATAAGTACCGGGAATCGAACCCGGTACCTCTCAGACTCAGGATACGATCCATATATATATATATATATATATATATATATATATATATAGTACAAATAACTGTGAGCAAATGAATTTCTGTTTCATTCCAAGTAAAACATATACAAGGGTTTTGTTTATGTGGATATTTTTCTTTATCTCACGTTAAAAATTTGCATGATTAAGTTTTAGTTATAATTAAATAGTCATTATTTCTATTCAAATAAATCCTAAGCAACATTTCCTAAAAAAAGTACATTTTTTGTAAACTGAAATAACTTTAGAATTCTACCTAGAGCTTTTGTGCATGTACAGTTAATATACGTAAGAATCTATCTCGTTATAAATGTCATAGACAGGAGTTTAGCTCTATCTCAAATTTGGCGTTTAAAATCAATACTTTGAGCTCTGTTGTAACAAATAAATTAAAACAATGAACAGCACCAAGAACAACAAATAAAACAGGTGGAATTAAATGTAACAGAACCTGAAGATGCATACAGAATGAATTCTGTAAAATGAAATCATATTACAGAAAACAGAGGTGTTTAAATGTCCATGCTCTGCGTTCGAGCTCTAAATGGATAAAAATAAACAAAAGAAAAGTTTATCGTAAAATGATCATTATACACAGTCATTTAATGACTCCTGCAACAATTTACCTGATATTGCACTTCATAGTGTCTAATGCCATTTCTCATTTCAACAGTAAACACAAAGTGAAAGGAAACTAACAAATTGTGCTAGTAGATACTGAAGCCGGAAATAAGGCTGCCTTTATTAATTTAATTAAAAGGCTGCAGAGTGATATTTATAAAGGCATTATATTTGATAAGGATAATTGTTATGTATATGTATAAGAAATTCATTTTGAGATAGGTATAACAGGAATCGAAGTAATTTGTAACTTGTATGTCATTTAACAGGTAATGGTATTTCACAAAAGGGTTTTGTATACATTTTGTGTAAAACATGTTAGAAAGAGAATGTATACCTGACGCCTCTCCACTCACTGGCCGCTCCTTAGACAAGGCTGAAGAAAGGGTAAACTATCTTTTGTTAGGTCACGAACCTTCTACCCAGGAAATACTTAGGAGTTGACAATAAGAGAAACATGTGGCCGTAACGGGACAGTATTTAACAAAGTAAGACTTAAAAATATTTTAAGAGAAAATGAAAATGTCAGAACGGAGACGAAAATGTTTTATTACAGGAAAGCCGAAAACACGTGCGTTATCTCCGGGAACATTTAGGAATCTACAGACTAAGCAAGGCAAAAGATTTTCAATAGAAATCAGAATATAAGGAAAGTACCGAAATTTATGACAGCTTGTTCTGAGAAAATTCAAGTTCGTGGGAAGACGTTAGATCAGGGGGGAAAGAATAATTCTAGCCAATGGTCTTCGGATAAAAGTTAACGAATCAGGAGAACTTAGATATAACTAAATAATTTTGGGATAACCAATAATGAAAGTACAACACGAAAATAGATAAAATACGAGGGAATTTAATTTAGCGAAAGGCGTGGCAATGTAGTAGAAAAACTAGAGTACAGAAGTCAGAGGAAATTCACACATTCGGTAGAGAGACATTCAGTCGCACATTCATACACTCGCAGAAGCATTCACGGAGACTTACACATTCACACTCGCAGAAGATAGACACTCACACATTCATAGATTCACATTTAGACATTCAGTAGAAATACATTCACAGATTTACACTCACACATTCATAGATTCAGAGGGACATTCAGACATCCAGATATTCACTCAGGAAGCCAGTCTAAGAGAGTAGCGAAGTCAGCGGCGAACAGTCAGGAAGTATTTTAATGTGAATAAAATATTTTAAACAAGTCAACCTTGTGTATTTTTGGGCAACACATTTCTCGTTCCCGTGGATCTATACTGATCCCGAAACACTCCGGTGGACCCTGAGATAAAATTCAACAGAATTGGAGCAAACCACGTCATCAGTGAGCAGCCCGGCCGAGACATCGAAACCACGATCAACAACTACATCCCCCGAGCACCCAATTACTGCTCCAATACTATTGTTATAATAATACACTTGCTAAGTGTCGTACAACTACTCTTAATAGACTGACAAAACCAAATGCTCAGCTGCTAACAATTCCACAAAATTCATTGATATCATCTAACAACTTTACATTTCTATTTCAGACAACGTTTTTGAGGCGGAGTGAAAAAACTGATAGCGCTCTCAATCAATTTGGATTAACCCTGTGTACCAGCGGGTTGTATAAGGAAGTTTGTAACTGGATAAATCCGTTTATAACTCGACTAAGAAAAATTGCATCCATAAATTTTCCTGGAAGAAACATGGCTGCAAATTCATCTTGCGTCAAAATTACTATAATCAGAAAAGATGTTATTTTGTTTTACGTCATCATTTCCGAAGTGTCGACTGCCTTTGAGAGAGAAATAGTGATAGACTGCTGATTGCCTTAGTTATTTATCATAAAATATACCAATAGTTCTCTTTTATCTCTTCTGAGTTTGTCCTTGTCATGGATTTGAAATTGAACTAAACAAATCAAAACAATTAATGGTATATTAATTAATGTATTAACTGATAGATTCTCTCTATTGTTATTATACTTGCAGTTAATATACAAATGTACAACCGGCTCTTATTGGCACACTTCTAGGTGACTTGGAGCAGGTTAATTTGAAAGTCATATTGCTTTATGAAATTGTTCAAATAATTATAGAAAAGAGTAAAATATGCACTACAATATGGTAGAAAGCTCATTGACATATGCGGTGGTACCACGCTATAAATGAACAAAAGGTTTCTTGTTGACATATTGTTTCAGCAAATAATAATAATAATAATAATAATAATAATAATAATAATCATCATCATCATCATCATCATCATCATCACCATCATCATTTCTGCTTTATCTTTCATGTACTGAAATATTTTAATGCTTCCAAATTCACCCATTCCGATTACAATAATTAATAGATAAATAGAAATAGAACAAATAATGTTCATTGAAGTTTTTATAGCTCAAAATGTTTTGACGTAAATTAACTTGAAAGGTTTTATGTGAATCATTTCGGTTAGATTCGGCATCACTATCACAGTGCATTAAATGCTAGTTATGAACTTGCTTTTGTAGTAAGGTTGTCTCTTTAGTTATATCACTCTGAATGTAGGTTGGAAGGAACACACCATGCAGTTGTAGGTAGTCAAAGATACAATATATTCGTAAAATTTTCTTACTTATTTTGGCATTGTACTCATCTGCTTCTATGCCAAAATCTCTTCAATTTTATTGGGGACATTTTTAGAACATTTTCTACAAGATTTTCCTCTTTTCCTTTGATCTCAAGAAAAACGGTGACTCATAAATAGCATGTAAGACAGTGGGAGATCTCAGATTAATGTTGCCCGAGAACAGGATGAACTTATCGCAGCTTCCATGTCCTACATTCAGACGGAAATGCCTGGCCAAATCCTTTGCGTACACTCTGTTTCCCGTTATAGTAGCTGACGGACCGTTCCTAGTATTTTTCCTTTAACCCACATAGTCATGTTCCACGTGTTTGAGGTTATCGCCCTTAGGAATAAAAATGAAATCTGATTTCCATACAAATATTTTACGCCTTTTTTTAAATAGCAAGTGATGCTTGAAAGTGGGACGTGTCTAACCTAACCTTTTCTTTGTCATTGCCTTAATTTATAAATATACGAATGAATAAGAACTAAAATAAAATGTGTTAAATATGAACACTTTTAATTGCAAGTTCAAGGTATGCGCCGTCACACGTTTTAACCGTTTATCATCCTATTTCTCTTATTACATTTCGGCTACTTACAGTTCGAACATAAAAGATTATTAGTAAGGAATATGCCATAATGTTTTCAGTGTTAATGCTTTTTATTGTGCCACTCAAAACTTTCCAATAAAAATTAACTATTAGATAGCTGTGTAAACAACATTAAAAGTAAAAGTGTATCTCGGTAATTGATTCAGGACTCTTTAATCACATAGATACGAAACTTTGGTAACTGAATGCATAGTTAAGTACAGATCACTAATTCGATTATTGAGATCCCCTTTTACAATCGCTTGTATTAAAAATATTCTATAAGGGCATCAACTGTTAATTACATTACCTGACGGACAATGCACATTTCTACCCTAATTTAACGGTAATTGATGAAGTGGATAATTTTAAAATTTTGAAAATCTGTTTACATTATTTATTTAGCTTTGGTATTTGTTTTACCTTCAAAATACGTAAAATATTAATTTTTAAGGATTTGCCTTTACCTTGGCAAATTTTATTGTGTTAATGTGACTGATTTCTTTTGTATAGTATACACGAGGATCAGTCCACAAGTAAGTTTCTCTACAGCAGAAAAAATATTGCATTCTCTTTTTTATATGGAAATAAAGTCAGTAATATTCTAAAGCTCATGTTGTTTTTCCTTATCTTTTCTCAAACAATTTTGGTAACGTAGCATCAATTTTTCGATACCTTGTCTGTCCTGTTTGCCAGTCATCTGCTCGCTGTTGCAATTTTTCACTTCATAATTTTTTTTTTCAAATCGCTGGCTTCCGAAATGCTTCTCGGAGTGTAAGAGTGGAAATCAACAGGGGCAGGATTTGGAGAATAAGGTGGATGGCATAAAATTTCCCATTTGAATTTCCTAAGCAAATCCTAGGCTATTTCAGATGAGTGTGGGCGAGCGTTGTCATGCAGTAGCAAACTTTTTCGAGTCAAAAGTTCGGGGTGTTTTCAAGTTGCGTCATAGATTCATTGTGGTTCTGTGAAGTAAGTATGCACCAGGAAAAACCCTTGTGACATTCCCAAAACATCGTCACTGCAACGGGTCTTCCGCTGCGTTGCTCGTCATATGCGCTTTCACTTCTTTCCATGAACATGCACACCAACACCAAATCATCTGAAAGCTCCATTAACAGAAATTAACTCACAATGGATATATGAAGCAATTTCGTTTTTTTTTTGCGAAAAAAAAAAAAAACATAATTGCACGCAATTCACAAACTGACATCCTTTGTAGTGACATGTCTATGATGTCCCTAACAACTACCAAAGTAATTCGCACTATTTAATGAAACTGGTTCAGGGCTGCCAACACATCCTGATAAAATATGTTATCTAAATAACATCATTGTTGTTCTTTTTTTTTTTAGAGATAAAAATATGGAAGTTGGGCAATTCTCGTATTTATACGTAAGTGTAATTTTGAACATTCCTTTAATTATTTGTAGTTTTTTTCAGTTTTATGATTTATTTGTGTGTTAAAAACTTCTTTTACAAATTCATTTTTGCTTCTTTACCTGTCGGTTTTTTATTTATCAGTTTTGAATTTGTTATATTTTTCATTTCCCATTATATAATACGCTCAAAAGAAACAGTATAGAATTACAGAAAAGAAACAAATCGCTGAAGAGGAACTATGTCCTATATCAAAATATTTTTATACTTAGCACATCCTGAGTAGCAGAATTCCTTGCTACCCTTAAAAGGAGTAAAACTTTATTCATTATATTTTGTATCTGTTTATTAATTCAAAGAATTCAAGAAGTGTTATAGTTGATATCATTCGCACGTACACAAACATATTGTATGAGCATTTTGTCATTTAAAGCACCTATTAAAATTATCATTACCTCAATTTCACTGCTAATTTGAAATTCATATTTCCGTGATAACTTTCTAATTTGCTCAACAAAGAGATTGAAATATATCACTAAAAATGAATAGGCGTTATATGAAGTCCAAAAACAAAAACACAGAATTAGCATTTAAGGTGGAAGTACATTGTGGCTGGACTGTGCCGGAGTAGTAGCAGTGATTTTAGAAATGCTGGTGAAAGTTACCCAAGTCTAGCACTTGTATAGGTAACTCTCCTGCATGAAATTTAAATCTCTGTATTAATGTTACGTAAGAATGTGTCAACACTTTGAATTCAATTGATGAACTGGTATTCATTTCTGCAACTGAGCATCTATTCAAAGAATCTCTCTGTAAATTTACATTTGTTTAGTGATGGAAATTCATTCTTGTTTCACCCTTCAGGCGATCGGAGTGGAATTCCTTAAAACACTCTTTGCACCCTTATCTAGGTATGAAACTCTGTAGTTTTACGATAAAATGACTTTTTTATAAGTTTGTAGTGCAACAATTTCGTTTTATTAAGGGAAATAAAAGGCTTGTTTTCAGTGGCAGTCGTATATACAAGAAGACCAGAAGACGAGAGCGGTTTGAAAAGTTCTTGACTTTACAATGGAGGGAGTTTTTAAGTTGAATATTTTCAATATAATCTCCCTTAAATCAATACCTTTATTCCAGCATTACTCCAATGTCATTATTCCGTGTCTGAAATAAATTTCCGAGAGGTTTGCAAAATTATTTCTTTACAGCTATAATCACCTCAATGTACAATTTTCGCACATAGGATTTAGATACAAGAAAGAACTTGGAAACAAATTCTCTAAATTTAAAATCCATACTGAGAAAATACTTCGTTCTACACATTTCTTTGAGAAAGTTGCTGTATACATTATCCGCAAACAAACTTTCATTCAAATTGTCCTCACTAAAATTAGATAGCTAGAGGTGAAAAGTTGTAAAACATGGCTAGATAGCACTGAGATACCGTGATAACTTTCCAGTTGCACCCACCATTGTCAATTGCTTATAACAAGGATTTTGATTTTGTAATGTTCAATTGTACTACAACTAGTTTAATTAAACCGTAACAGACTCCTTGTGTGTTTTTCTTTTTACACACACTGAACAAAAAGCTAAGATCTATTTTTAAAAAATGAAATCTTAATTTGACAACGTGAGTTAAAGATACTTTCCTTTTTAGGAATTTTTTAACTCTGAACAACAAAGTATGCTTAAAGAAAATAACAATTTCCATATTATTAACATTTTAACTGTAAGTTATAGCTCTTTATATAAAAGGAGATTAATTTCATGAAAACTGTTATATTAGTTACATTATAAAATGCATTTATTGTTTTATGTTTGTCTTATAATTGGATTCATATGAACTTTTACAGGTATTTTTCTCAACTTTTTTGATCTGTTCAGCGAATATGTTGAAAGAACTCTCTTACCCACTCTTTCCATATATGTTCTCTCTCTTTCCTTGCATACTTTCCTCCTTTCCAGCTCAAATAACATTTCATTTGCATATAATTAAATATTATTTAACCATGTGCATAATAAATAAACAATTGCAGATAAAAGTTAAAGAAGCCTTCCTAATATCTATTCTAATATTAATTAGATCAAATGTAAAAAGAAGCACATAACAGCATGTAGTAAATTAACAACTGTAGAATGAATATTTTTATTTTAACGTTAAATACTTTGCATTAATACAATTTTGTTTGTTTAACACTTTTTAAAATTCAGAATTTTGAAACTTTTAGAAAGTTCCCTATAAAATATTAACAATCCCATGAATTGGAAATCGACTTTTCCTGCATATGTCTCTAGCCTTGAGGTTTATCCCTAAATGAATGTTGAAATGTTACAGCTTTTAATATTGTTACTAAACCGTATCACTAATAATATTTTAAATTTTATAAATTGTGTATATTTTTAATAAAAGTCTCCAACTGCAAACTTAGAACGTTACTACAACAAATGTAAGGGCTGGGGTCTTATATAACACATTTCTTAAAGTATAAAAATGAATATAGATAATCAACACATTTCAGCGCTATAGTTGATTTTTTAGAGGCAGTTGGTGAATACATTCAAGTTCATGATTGATTAAAGATATTCTTATATTAATGAGCAGCTGTCCTATTTCTATCAAGCTCTAGGTCCTCAAGATTGTGCCTTTGCTGGAAAATACAGTGCATACATTTTATCTTTCCACGCTCCCGTACGGAACCCACGTCGGACGTAACTAACTGGGTGCACTGCTATTCCAAGACGAGTATATCCCTGACAGGACGTTTATCTGTTGTGTGCAGTATTGCATTTAGATCCAGAGTAGTTAGTAGCTGTTTTATGGGGCAGTTTAAAAGACAAAGCCTTTAAAATCAATCCGAGAACATTGGAAGTACTCCAAAACAATTATTAACATGGAAACTCAGGAATTCAAACTAAACAATAATGTTTTGGCATAATATATTGATAATTGTTATTAATAATGATGTTTTATTCGTTTTATATATTTTTTGAATGTAATATTATTGTAAAAAATACGCTACAAGGAAAAGGCAAATATTAAAATAATATGCATATTTTGTTTGTACTTTACATCTGTAAACCAATGATAAACAAATTTAAAAATAAATAGAATGCAAAATTAGGATTTTAAAACTTGAGTTAAATCTTTGAGGTCCACGAGAGCGAGAGATTTTTGAAGATACGTCCGCGGTCAAGTAAATCTGTAGATCGAAGTTAATTATATAACATCATCCAACTTAATTATATCTTTATATCTTGACTTTATGTTCTGGAATTCTTTCATACTCTTATTTACGTGATATGTATATTTGATTTTAATAAGTATCTTTACATAAAAGTGCCAAAAGGATCGCAGAACTCAGCTTTGAGAGCGACACCATTCTATGTAAAATGGGTAAAGTTCAAACCAGAAACATGTTCTATCATTTTCAGTAGAAGCGAAACATGTTCTTGTATAACTTAATGAGCAATGATAATGAAACAGCCTCCTTGTAAGAACGGATGAATAGTCATATTTTGCGCGCTCAGTGGACAATTTGCATAAGATGTCATCTCCTCGTATGCAGACGCAGCGCATCTCATTGGCTTGCACCTCACGCTACAAAACGACATTCTAATCAACACCGTTCTGGAGTCCCCATTACGTGCCGAGATGTCTTACTCTTACAGCACGGCACAATCAGGAAGTAGTTTCACGTCACACCGAAAAGATCCCTTATGGCAATGCACACAGGTGAGAGAAACAAAGTTTGAATTATAATATAAATTATAATTACCTTAAAGAATGCTGTAAAATACTAGTAAAAAGATATTGTTATAATGTTGATAAGCTTACACTGCCTTTCATTCTTTGTTGCTAAACATTGAGTAGCAAAGATAATATTATGATTGGATTGGATTGGTAGGGACAGAGAAGGAATTTTTGGTATTTTAGCCATGCTCAAGGGCTGGCCGTTTGTGCTCCAATGGAAACACTTTCGGAAGAGAGAGATGAGGTGAGGGATGGACCGGATGGCCGGGATCTAAGAGCGGTAAGGCCCCTATGTAGACAGTCTCTAACACTGTTTTCAAATAGAGTACCCCGTCGCCGGTGGAGCCTCCCCTCCCCCAAGATGTTCGAGCCCTTCTAAAGGCCCACTTTCCACCAGATACCTTTCCAAAGCGCAAGCCATGCCCTGTAACAGAAACAACGAAACTGGATAGGCTGAAATGAGAGAGCCGAAAATTCGCGGAACGGAAATATCCATCCCAATAGTTGTGTAAGTGACCAGAGGAAACAACAAAATATTCCAACGTCAAAATGGCCGGCCTCAAGGGATTTGAATTTATCACTTTCCAAATGCACATCCCAAGCGTTACCACCTGAGCCACCATGCTGGATACACTTTGCCTACACTTAACTTCAATCTAGGTAGCCTAACTGTACATCATCAAACCAGTCTTGGAGGAGTGTAGTAAATAAGCGGTAACTTCTAGAAAAGGCAACAGGCAAATACAAACATATTGGTGTTATGAAGAAAATATTTACGTTGTTTATTTCTGAGATTAAATATTTTTGCACATCTCACAATCACGTAAATCACACGTCTCACAATCCTGTAAATCCTGTAAATTATAACTAATAGTTTCTCCCGGGCTTAGAAGCCGTGGTCTTCTTGGTGAAGGCTCAGGCACGACTGACCTCGCCACTGATGATGTCCTCCGTAGGCGGGGACGAAACGTTTGGATATCAAGGTTCCAACAGACCACGGCTTTAAGCCCGAGAGAAACTTTTAAGTATAATTCTTACTTCGGCGGCGAAAGCTTTCCACTACTCAATAACAAAAGTGTCATATAGTAGACGTTTCTCTTTTCCAACGGTTTCGAATTGAACATATTTGGAGATATGAGCATTCAAAATGAGTTATTGGGATATGTTCAATGAGTCGCAACGGACGATACTTTGAAAACATGTTCTCAAATTAAATACTTCTCTAAATACAAAACGAAGCAGATTGACTTACAAGAAAAGGACATATTGATTGGCTTACAAAAAAAGGACATATTATTTGACTATTAACTTACCCATTTGTTACCAAATCTAAAAGTAGCCAGTCATTCCAGCTATCAGCAAATTTCTGTTATCGCCACAGAAAGCTCGTGGTTTACTGATTCTGTGCAAATTTTCAAACGTTCATGACGGAAATACTTGTCTTGAAGTTGTTTCGTTTCATGATAACGCAAAATCTCACGTGGTGGATGCACTGGAAAATATATTGCAACCATTTTGCAGGACGGTTATGGTCACTCCTTTATAGTCCGAGTCTGTCATCTGAGATTATTTCATTTCTGAGTTGCTGAGTTGTTATAAAAGTCTTAAAAGAATCTCGCTTAATGATAATCATTAGATTAAAGAGTGTTTGCCACAATATGAACCGCCTACATACGTAAAATGTAACTTTAAAGGTATTTAAGCATAAAGCACTTGCGTATATATAGGTTCTAATGAAGCGCAGGTATAAAGTAAATGTTCAAATAAAATTAATCCTTCAATTATAAGATCGCTGACCTCTGGCTGGTACATTAACTGAGCTCCGAACTGCGCCACTGCCAGCACGCTGTAGGTTCTATAATAAGTTTGCTACTGCGCATAGTATTAGTTCCCAATTATTGACGTTTCAAGTAGTGGTTTCAATATTAAAGTCCGAACATTCAGCATGTCCATGTTTTGAGGTTTGGATGTTGCACAGCAAATTGGACATAAAATAAGTTCGCTGTTAATTATTGGAAGCTATGCCCTTGTTTGAAACATGAGAGACGTCAATTTTACATAATCTGCAAATAGTAAAGTTTCATTTGTTAGTTTCATTTGCTTTTTAAACACTTAAAGCACTCATCGACTTAAAAAGCGAACGCTGTTTACAGTTATCTATTTTTTCTATCGCCTCTTAAGGAGGAATAAAATAATGGAATGATTTTCTTTTTGGTAAAAATTTACATAATTGGTTTGGATAAAAAAATTTAAATATCTTGAAGAAGGAACGCATATACGACTTTTTGTTCTTAATTGAAACGTAAAATTAGGACATATCGTATTCCTTTTGCACTTGCTGTATTACGGAGGGTTGTTTTAGTTATTCTCAGATGATCTTGGACGCTTTGTCTGCCGCGGCCATTTTAACGCACACGTGCATTCTGGTGACGGCATTAACGTCAAAATGGAGTCGTTGTTGGTACAATTGCATCCAAGATGGCGTCAAAAAGTATTTGTGTTATAGTATTGGTTATAGTTTTCCAATTATTGTAAATCGCTGTAAAGAGAAGACCTTCACCTTCGGCTAGTCGTGTATGAATTGCATTACTTAACTATACAAGAATGGCTTCCCATCTGAAGCCCACAGTGCAAACTTTTTTTAAATGAAGCGAGGACAGCCAAGACAAACTGCAACTGTAGTGGCATATATCAAGAAAGCAATAGCCCAAGAAAATCAACACAGGGGTTTTGCTACTCGCACAGAAACATGTTGCATAATTCATGACAATTTGGAGCTAGAACTGCGTCATAAAGCACCTGTACATCCTTGAGAGAGCAGAATATCAAGGATATGGTAAAATTGTATGAACGGTCTCTGGCGGTGTGACTCGGCAAAGGTTGATTTCTCTTGATAAGGTTTGGATTTATTTGGATCATACAAACGACCGTACATCATTTAATACCATCTAATGGGTCAAAAGCGGCCTTCCAGCTTAAATATTTCCAAGGAGCTCGTGTCTATTGCAGGTTACTGCGTCCTAAGGTTCACAGTGTTGCAAATAATGTCAATGTAAATTCAGCCTTTTTCCAGAAGAAAGCCATGGAACCCTTTTTGACTAATATATTACTACCGCCGGAAAGCTGCTAGACTGTTTCCTTTAAATTAATCCCTGTGAAGTCACCAGATTATTCGCTTATGAATTTTTGTGCGTTTGATTTCCTGAAGCAAGCAAGCCTTTATATATAGACGTCCCTTCACATTGAGGACCCTTGTGAAGTCTGCCAGATATGATAACCTTTCTCTTCCTACTCTGCGACGCAGCATTCCACAGAGAAAATTGCGATGTCCAGACCCGTTTATATCGTATCGAGCAAAACCAGTGGTGACGAAATGGAATAATACAAAGTAACAAGATAATAAATGATTGTCCTTCCCTCCTTTAAGACAATGTCTTGTCCGAAGAATTGTCTTGTCAAAACAATAGAATAAAATCAGCATTTAAAATCTTTCCAGCACTTTATCAACATCCCCTGAAATGAAAAAGAGATACCATCAAGGCAATAAAGAAAAGTTTTTAAAAAATCTTGTTCTCTCTATTTTACATCTGTATTATAAAAATAATATTACTCTTAGTTTATACTTAATACAAAAATCTCGTTCTGAAGTAATGACTTATTAAAGGGAGAGGAAAAGTGAACCGCAATCGTACCAAATAAACCAAAACGAAATTTTCAAATCCAGTAAAATATATAGCATTATTATGTTTATAAAAATAATAAGAAAATGCTAGTTAAAATATTCATTTGGACCCGTGGTCGGCTTAACGAGGATTTGCCTGCCCTATGTTTTCCCTCCACTTTCCCGCCTGTGTGTCTAATCAGTTTACCTACCTGAAGTCTTTGCTGAACGTTGTGAGACCGTCTTTCCAGTATTATAGTGTGTTAGTGCCGTTATAATGCCAAAATGTCCGTATACTTTAGCATACAGAATCTCCATGTAGGACTCCTATGTGACAACAAACTCATGTAGAAAAATGAGTCGGTGATTTATAGGCAGATTCCCTGCTGTTCGTGGGCCTAACAGAGCAACGGTTCGCAATTTTGTGAATACTTTTAAAGAAACGGGATCTGTTTATGATAAGAAACCGAAAGTAAAACGTCGTATTCTTATAGAAGAAAAACTTGATGACATCAGAGAAAAGATAGAACGAAGTCCAAAGAAGTCTATGAGAAAACTTGCACAGGAATCAGGAATTTCGTAAACCTCAGCTTGGGTCGTAACTAAACTTTTAAAATTAAAACCCTATAAGATATCTGCAGTCAGGAATTGCAACTACGCGATAATATAGTAGAGTTAATTTCTGCAATTGGGTGTTGGATAATGTCAATGTTCACTCTATTGACCTGCGTTTAATTTTTTTTAATTACGAACGAAGAATGTTTTTATTTATATGTCCATGTAGCGACACAGGACAACAGATACTGGAGTGCAGAAAATCCCGATCTTGTACACGAAATGCCATTGTATAACAAAAAATTAGTGTTTGTTGTGCTTTGAATGCATATAGAAATCTATGCGTATGAATTTAAGGGTCTATGAATATGCGACTCCCCCGGCATACAGCATGCTTTCCGGTGCCAAGCAAATCCCCGTTAAGCCGGCCATGCGTCCAAACGATGGTTCTGTAGCAATCCAAATTCATTTTTTCATAGTGAAACGCGTTATTATCAGGGCTCGACACTGGTGGTACAACAATATTGTTGTTCCACGTAGTCTCAGCGATATATATGATATGTTTTATTGTACACACGAGTAAACGAACACCTTGCAATCACCGTTTGAATCTCTCACGACTGAGAGTAATAAGAATGAGCACACGAAAATTACGCTTAACGGTTTTAACTCCTGTCCTCGAAGTTTAGAATTGCTAAGCAATTTCGGCCGCATTCACGTCTTCCTGATTTATGCACAGATGACTGGCAGTGATACCATTTACCAATATTACTCCCCGGTGTTGTTCTGAAGCGAGCAAACACGTTCCTGAATCTATGAGTGCTGGAGCATGGTCATATCATATCCGGTGAAAAGGCGGGCAACACGAGGCTTTTGAGACTCTATCTTTGCCTCGCAATAATTCAAAGGTATACTCTCTTCTAGCTGCATTACTCAAATGGCGCGAATTCTCAGCGTCACCACGCGATCAGGGCTCACCATCTTTCCACGCTCAACGAGCACTTACGGGGTCGTTAAAATGAGATAATGGCTTTCCGTTTGCTCTGACTATTTCTTAATATTTGTACAATTTTTTTCTATGTTGTCTTATTTCAAGGGTTATCACAGCAATAAGTTTCACACACACTTACATTTTACATGTACGAGAGTATACATTTATTTCGATATTATAACATAAATTAAAATATATATATATATATATATATATATATATATATATATATATATATATATTACCAAACAGGATATAAGTTGCTAAATCCTGTATCAAATATAACGAAATCTAAATGCTTACTTTCTCCAGCACTTGGATTGTATTGGCATCTGGTTTAACTGATATTTTTTCAACAATAATTTTAATCTTACCTTGATTCTTCTCTTGAAAGATCAAAGCATCAATAGTTAACCTATTTACCGCAACAGAAGTATGAGGCTTCTATGCTGAAATATAGAAATGTATAAATTACAAATATTTCCAAATTTCTGAATTGCAGCACAAAAGCTTCACATTTCTGTCAGTAGGCAACTATTGGTGCTGCCTTAGGCGGATAAGACAATATTGAAATGTACCATAATTGAAAGTATACTAATGCAGAATAGAAAAAGATACGAGAATAAGGCAATTTATAAATCTGTTATCATCAGGGTGTGTCTGTAAATGTTTGTGGCTGGTAGTAAGTATATTGAAATGCTAATGTTGTGTATAATTTTCTCCCGTGTTCTGCATCTACTATCAATTTAAGCAAAACTTATTCTATGAATAACCAAAAGTGATAACATGTATTATCTAAGAGGTTGATGCAAATAATTTTTCTTAGAACTCTATGTCTTCAATAGAAGCGTTGTGATATTTCTTTCAGGTTTGCTACCAGAATAAAGAACTGGTGTGGCTAAAACTTGGCGTACTGTCAACATTTGCGGAGGGCATGAACATTAAACGCTTATAAAAAGAATGTTCTGAAATTGATTTTCTAATATACGTTCATATTGTTTTATCTTGGAAGGTCTTATAAGTTAAGATGGTGTGTTTATGTCGTGATTTATTTCCACTATTAGCTAAAAAAAAACACATGATATTATGTAACTCTAATGAAGCTTTAGATTGGCATATAATTTTGAGTAGTAACTTTCATTCCTTAGCTTTATACAGTTACTGAGTGGAAGCGACGAGGGATAACCTTATGCTGATATAACGTGTTTTCAAACCAATTTATAAATATCGATAATAGTTTGACTGTGTATCATTATCAGTCAAGCGTTATAATGCACGTTTTCTAAGCATTAAACATAGAGACTTATTTCTCGGTAGCTGAAGTTTCGCAAAGCTCTGAGCATTCACACAAAGCAAGAATATTTCCCTCGTGGCTTGCCTAACACTTGTTTATAGATGATGCTTCTTCCCACACAATATATTGTGTGTTGCAGCATCACACCTTTGGCGATTGTAAAAACAAAAGGAAAGAGGAAAGAATTTTATGGATGAGGGTGGTAAAAAATGATTGTTGATTCCCTGCAGGACGGGATGTCCGTCGTTGCTAAATCCACCAAGACTGGGCCGGTCGAGCAACAAACAAGTGTGCCAAGGTCTACCGTGCCGGCGCCCGACAAACGCTTTCATTTCTCGAGATTCGTGCTCGTTGTGTCATTGTTTCTCTGCTGAACCAGGTGGCGTTGTTAGCAAAAGCCTTGGATTTAAATGGTGCTGGAAAAATTTAAGATGTAAAAGATAAAATTATATAAATCAGTGTTATTGGTTTAATTCTGTATGTTCTGGCCTACTGTAGTAATCAATATGAGAGTAAGAGATGCGTTAATATGCTGACAAAATCACAGGCGGGAAGCCTTGTGATAAGAAGACAAGTTGAATTGTGCAAAATGATAAGTGTGCAATCAGAACAGCGGCGTCGTACGTGTGCTCTTTGCTCTTTTACTTCTTAGTTTATTTTTCTTTCTTCTTTCATTTTCTTGATTTTCTTGTGCGTTTTCTTTCTCTGTTTCAAACAGAAAGAAAGAGAAGAACCTACACTCGCTTCACAACAGCACAATAAAAATAAATTGGCCAGTTGGCTCACAATAGCATTAGTACTCATATTAAAAAAATACCGTGTTCCATTCCATTTTGGTCAATCAGGTTAGGTCTTTTATTGTGATTTTGCTTAGTCAACTCAGCAATTTGTTCACTATGACCTCGTAAATACCCAAGTCATTCGTAAAAAGTAATAGAACCATCTGTCAGAAAAATAAATAGATTAATCAATAAAAGAACAAATAAATAAGATGGTCATAACTATGGCCATGTGTCTGGTATTATATGAACCACTGTTTTCAACAGATGCTATAGCAATATCACTTTACAGATAAAAGCAATGAACCATACAAAAAGGTGGTTTCATGGCTAAACTCTTGTTCTTCTTGTTCTTGTTCTTGTTTTTGTTCTTCTTCTTCCATAATTTCTTGCTTTCTTTATTTTTTCTTTTCTTCTTTTCCTTTTCAGTTCTCTGAGGCAGAAACTATTTAGTTTTTCTTATCCTTGTTAGAGAATGGGAGGAGGAGAAGAAATAGAAAATATTTAATTTGTATAAAGTAATAAAAATTCACAAATTTTGGCCGTGAATGCTGCAACATCACATTGTTAATACACCTACTAAAACATATAGACAAGATATAAACTAGTTTTAGAAGTTTTAAAGTGCTAGGTGTCTTACTTTCTAAACCTGCATTGCTATAAGTAGGACTTCTTAGCACCCTTTGGATTTTGGCCACAACATTGCACATTTCGAGTATCTGGCATTCGAAGTCTTGGTTTTGCTCTGCTGGAGCGTAAACTAAGATATTATATGACAGTAAATAACAATATAAAGCAGCCGGATCGTTTAATTTTTATTGTGTTCCTAAAGAAAAAAAAAACCAATATATCTGAATTGGATATTATTATGTAGAATTCTCTATTTATTGCCTGAATGTAAATGTAGTATCAAAGTTATGTTTTGTCTCCATAATAGAGCATCTTTAGAATATAATAACAATTTTGGACATCTCAAGAATAAGAATTCTAGCTCCACTTTGCTAGACTTTGGAAGGTAAACCGACTTACTTCTATTTCAGATGGAATATGTAGCTATTTCACTTTAACAGTAAGGATCTTTAGTGTGACAAAGTTCATGCTTTGGACGCAGAACTGACTGTTAGTCTGTAGATAACGAATTAGTCGTTAAACGATTGAGAGAACAAACTGTGTGTTTTGGCTTTTTTAATTATTATTTTATAAGTATTAATACGCTCGTTTAAAGAAGAAATTAGTTTTTAAAAACGTTGAGAGGAGGAAAAAAAAAACATAATCCTATAATAATGCTGCACATGTAAATCTAGCTTTTTACTTTCTCATTTTAATTAATAACATTTAAATATACCTCTATCAGAAACATCTTTTTCAAATCGACATTTTTTCCTAGTTTATAAAATGCTTGATTGTCCTGCATGCTGGCAGAATATCTTTAAACAAGTAAGCAGCTTATTGCTAACGTAAAAGCTTTAAAAATAAATGTACATTTATCTAATGTATTCCAATGTGTGGCCATGAATGTCTAGGCTAATGCTTATCTTTCCATTGGGGGGGGGGGGTATTCAAAAGTGATGCACACGAAACTTTTTCGAAATTTTAGAATATGCAATGTACAATAGGCCAGTTCTTTGCAACCCCACCAATTAGTAGGAATCATCTGTTTGCAAATCTTTAGTTTTGGTCAAATATATTATTATAATTATTATTATTATTATTATTATTATTACTATTGATAAATAATGAAAAATGATAATTTTTCTGTAAAAATCCATAAAACAACCGTGGGATATTAAAATTCTCTGGAAAGGTGCAACACAGTTTTAAATATAATTTTATGTTGATATTTTATATGCAGTTGTTAGTTAATACAAAATGCCTCTATATTAACAATAGTTTATTTATATTATCAAAATACAATATGTCCTGTATTTAGTTATATACGGCGAATACAGTCAAAATATTCTTATCAGTATGATTAAGAAAACACAAGGTAGGTGAAGGCGACTATGAAATTAATGCTATCTGTCCGACAGAAAGTGAACCGAATAAAGGAAAATGTCACGTTAAGGCGAGCTGCAAATAAGTATATGAGTAACATTGTTTATTTACAGTTCGCCTTAACGTGAAAGCTTCCTTTAAGAAGAAAACATATTAATAATATTTAAATATTCATTAATAAATCTTAATCATATAGTTAAATACGTTATTTGTTTTACCTTTGCATTAATGATAATTTATTAGGTTGTGTCAAGAAACTCGTAAATAATCTGAACACAATTTTCTTATGTTTGCAATATGTACATCTGTACTCAAATAAGCATCATTGGTATTTTTATGTAACACGTTTTAAGACCATGTAAATATTCAGCTTGGTTAAAAGTATTTAGGGGGGGGGGATCTAGAAAAATTGTAATATTAGTTTGTATCCTGAAAGGTTGCAAAATATGATTCTCAAGCCTTCTGTATCTTTCCAAAGAGGAACATAACTCTGAAGATTATGCTAATTAAATATTAATAGGTTTATATCACTTTTTAGTTCTGACTCGATTAATATTTTCAAGATTTTGCTCATATCTTACAACCGAACATTTAAGCTTTTGTAAACTTCAGTTAGAAATTCTCAATGCGTCAAACTCCTTTTCAACAGTTGTATAACTTCCCAGGAAATTGAAATTAGAAATGAACATATTAGATTTTACCCGAAATTCATCACTTTACAATAATGAAAGGTTATCACTTTCAGTAACGTAGTTGCGTCCTTTTAGATATTTTTATAACTGCCGGAACAATGAATGTTGATATATTTTATTTCGTTAACTTTCTTCTGCCTAATTGTTGCTTGCTTTATTTTTATTCATCGCTTTTGTATTATATTTTCTGTCAATTTCTAAGATTTTTTTTCTAGTTTCCTTACTTTTATTCCTGATATTTCCTTTTATTTTCAGATACATAAAAATAAATTACTTTTATTATTATCACTATCGGGATGAAAATACTGTATTTGAAAATAAATTAAATTAATATAGATTAATGTTAATTGGTAATTGATTTGCTGCAGCTAGAATGTTTAGGGCATAGCTGGCCATTATTTATTTACTTCTGTTTGCGTGCAAGAGTTCTGAAGAAGAAATTTCGGAAGAATACAACCTGGTCCTATAATACAAACTATTACACACCCAACATAGGACGCATATACTTCAAAGTTAAAATACTATAATATTTAACTCTTTGAGAACAAAACGCAAGTGAGCAGTGCGTGGAAGCAAAAAGCAGTGACGTGCCAGTGTTACAGCATCATGTGTGTAAGGAAATGTCTGCACCAGGCAGGCAGTGTGCGGCTTGCTTTGCAACTCAGTAACTGGGCCAAGAGTTGAACGCCTCGACTCAAGGCCACTTGCTAACTGGAACCGCAACTTTATACGTTACTCTGCTAGCGTAGTGGCGATGAGAGCTGTTCGATAGAATGAATGAAACGTCAGGTCACCCTATTTCTGCAGTCCCAACATTAAGTTCCATTAAGGAAGGGTTATAACCACAGCTGAATTGACGAATTGGACACTCTTAACGGTTTATCCAAGCCTTAGTACTTAGGGTTTAAAAGTCAAAATTTTGAAGCCTGGAAAGCATAAATAGCGACATTTTTCTTAGAAAAAAATAATAAATCCGGCTGATGTCATTCTTGTGGCCACAGAACTAAACACATCGTGAAAGTAGAGATTTGGGTACTTCTATAGAGCTCATAATGGTGAGATCCTAATTAATTGTCAGTTAATTCTTTTTGTGCTTAATGATATTGCTTTATTTGTTATTAAAATATATCCGTTAAGGACACTGTATTCATTGGAGTTCTCATAAAGCTAGAAAAATTATAAGAATATTCCACACACACGCGCGCGCGCACGCACACACATAATTATGGTCACTACGGTATCTTTTTGTGATAAGAGTATAAATAGGTATCTACAGAGCTGTTGTTCTGTCTTTGTTATTAACTATCATTATAAAACTGTATATTTAGCCCATTTTATTGTCTCTTGCACTATGTGATGATTCGTTACAGTGTAATTCTAAATCTCTATAACTTTTCTTCTTCGAATAAAAACTTTACTGCTATGGTTTATTATTTAGATATGCTCAACTACATAAAAATGAACTATTTCCAATTTTTCCTCCCCCTTCATGCTAAAATTGAAGTGCAAAATTACAGTTAAATAATTTACATTTTGTTTTAAGTGTTTTAAGAGAATTTTGTAACATAATCCTTATTTTTAGAGAGTGGCTTTAAGAAAAGCTATTTGTAAATGACCTAAGGAATTCTGCTTGAATGATGTTTGTGTATTCCATAATGCAACTTAAAATGCGTTGCAAGTATGAAAAATTGTCGAGTATATCAAGACGCATGTGGTGACTAATAAATCGAAATAAAATGACATTATTGCTGCATGTCAGGTGCGTGTAAAGTTACGCTGCCGTTTCGTAACATTGCCTCTCCCTCCACTCCTAGTTTGGCAACATGGCTTTGTTTGAAGCGGAGGGAAGCGAGGGGAATACGGCTAAATTTTGGCGGCTCCGGATATAGTTGATTTTTTCACATGTATTACCGACACAGGATTTGTTTCCACACAATGGGATAGTACAGCAACCACTGCCTGTTTATGTTAAGTAGATTTTTGACAGTTTTAGAGACACACTTATTGATACTCGGAGGGAATACATCATGACGTCACATGTGTGTCATAAGATACATACTTGCTTTTATGTAATGCCAGAATTAAAAATCATGTTAATAAATTTTCACCTGAGTTTCAATAAAATGCAAAAGTGCTGCTTTGATAAAGAAACACATTTAGAGCGACAAGAATGAAGAACAAAAGGATCAGATTGTTGTGATTTTTAGATTATGTCGCAGAGTAAAAAGTAAAGTTTATTTGTGTACATGTATAATATAAAATTAGCTGTAGAAAATATAAAAAATGCAAAAAATGCTTGATACGATTGAACACACAAAGAGTTTTAGTATTTTCTGAAAAAAAAAACTATTGTTTACTCCATTTTATTTCACAAGATAAAGATAACCTATTGTGTTCCTTAAGGACAAAGGCCTCCTAACAAGTAGGGAAAGTTCGCTTTTTCCTAACGTGGTGACCTGTTCCAAGCTAGTTGTTCCTATGCTGTTTAAGACACTGATTTGTTCTTTGGCTACTCCATTTCTCATTGCACTAGTTGCTTCTCGAGAGATTTCCATTTTTCTTTTCTTCTTGCTACTCTTGGCCAATCTGGACCTGCATGTTCCTTGAAGAGGTCTGCCAATTTTCTTCTGTGTCTGCCTTGTCCTTTTTCCTATTCGGGGGTCCCACAGGGAGTTCTTGTAGGTCCATTGATTGTCCTGCATTCTTGTGGCATGACTACCCATTACCATTTGCTTCTGATAACTGTTTTTGCGCTGTCTGTTGTCTGAGATAACTGATTTATTAATGCTATAAGTATTTTGTCCTTTAAATTATTCCCAGGATCTTGCGTTGTATTTTTCTTTGGCATATTTGAATTTTGTTCTTTTGTTTTTCTGTTAGTGACCATGTCAGGCACCCATATAGTAATACAGGTATACACAGGTTTTGAGCATCTGGAATGATTTTCTTAGTCATTGTTTGGTCCAACAATTTAAACTTAATGGTCCAAAATGCTCTCCAGGTTAAAGAGTTCCTTCTTTGTACTTCTTTTTCCATTTTATCATGGAAGGAAATCTGTTTCCTAGGTATGTATATTCACTCACATATGTGAGGATTGCTCAATCTATTTTTATTGGGGTTTCAGGTCCGTTTGAAATTAATTGCATCTTCAGTTTGTTCAGTGGCAGCCCTGCGTTATTTAATGCTCACATAATTTTTCCAACATAGTTTATGGTGCTTTTGGTGTTTAGACAAGTAAGATCAAATCTTCGGCAAATCGTAGATTTGTTACTCGACTGCCGTTTATGTTGATCCCGAAATTATTATGCCAGTTCATTTTCCTGAATACATGTTCCATTACATAAGTGAAGAGTTTAGACCACCTTGGCGAACTCCTCTTTCTAGTCGCAATGGTTGTCCTTTTGTTTTCACTTTCGCAAAACTTTGACTATAGATTTAGTAAGATACGAATGTATTGCTTGAGCTCCAAAACGTGTAATATGTTTGTAATTTCGAATGATAGGCCATATTATAGTCAATTAAGGCGATATATGTCGGTCCTGGTGGTGTAGTGGTTACCATACTTGCCTCCTACGCCCAAAACGCGGGTTCGAACCCGGCCAGGATCTATGGATTTTTTCGGGCGTAAAAATCCTAATTATGGCTTCCTTCGGAAGGGAAGTAAAGCCGTGGGTTCCGTGTCGTACATTTACGGCACGAAAAAGAACCTCAAGCTTGAAAGAGAGGCCTCTGGGCAAAATTTGTCTACCGTTTCACGCCCTGAGTTGAATGGGACGCTGATGACCTGAGATGTTAAAGAGCGTCCATAAATAAATAAATCAAAAAAAAAAAAAAAAGGATATATATAGTGTTAGTTGGAATTCCTCTGCTTTCTCCATCAGCGGTTTATAGCTTATAGTCTATTGTGCTGAATCTTGTACGGACACTCGCTTGTTCTGGTGATTAATTTTCATCCAGAATCTTCGTTATTCTTCTAGTTAAGATTTTTGTTAACAGTTTGTATACATTTGACATCAGTCTTATAGGTCTGTAGTTGCCTATATCATCTCCAGTGCCTTTTTGTGTATATGAACAATTGTGCTGATTTTCCATTGTTTAGGTAGTCTTATGTTTCTAGAATTGCATTGAAGAATTTGGTGATTTTGGGTGTTACTTCGCTGTGCAGGATAGGTAAAAATTGTGTGTTTTGGATATTTGGTATCTGGTTCCTCGATTGAGTTGGGATGGAGCTTGAGTATAGGTGTTTGTAGTAGTCCGTAACTGAATTGATTATATCATTTCTCGATGTCATGCTTTTCCCGTCTGGATTCTTTCTTCCAAGTATCCCTTTCTTTCCTTTGTTCAAATTACCCTTTGCCTTCTTCATTGATTTTGATAATTCCATATTAGTTTCGTTTGTTTTGTGCGAGTGTTTATCCTTATTTCTCCTTTGGTTCTTTTATCTAGTTCTGCGTACTCCAATCTATTTTGTTCTGATATGTCTCTTGTTAGTTGTAATTGTGCCCTGCGTTCGATCGTCTGTATAATGTATATGCTCAGTTTCTCCCTGTTTTTAATGTTGGAGGTCATTTTGAAGGACTCGCTGTTCGCTTGTTTTGTGCAATTCTCTAGGGTATGATATATTTCTTGGGTTCCTTTGTTTGTTTTAAAACTAGCCTGTACTAGTAGTTCTTGCAGCTTGTGTTGGAGATCTTCCTTGTCTACGTTTTCCATACTTAATTATGTGTTTGTGCATTTATTCTTCTTTTTTTATTCTTATTTTTATCCCTACCATCTTGTGGTCCGTGCTAAATTTTAGGTTGTTTACCACTTGAAAGTCTGTTGCGTCTCCAATTTTTTCACATAAAATGTAATTATTCATTTTTTATCTTGCCATCTGGATATCGCCAAGTTCATTTCAGGTGAGATGGTTTTCTGAAGAACGTATTCGCTATTTTCAATCTATGCTTTTGCGCGAAGTGGATCAATCTTTCTACCCTCTTGTTTCTAATCCCTAAGCCACGTGTTCCAACAGGTTCTTCGTCTTCATGGTTTCTCTTACCCACTTTATTATTGATATCTTCCACAATGAAGTTCTTTTGTGACCCGTATTTGTTCAGTGCCGCCTCTACTCTTCCAGTTCCTCTTCACTGCTGGCCTCTGTATGTTAGTTGTTGTGTAGGTTTTCATGGCTAGTTTTGCTGCTGCAATTCTTTCTGAAATTCCCACCATCTCTTGTACCATGTGTTTTAAGCCTTTTCTGATTATGAAACCCACTCCTTTTTGGCCAACTGTTGCTCGTTTATAATATATAGGCCGCCATTTGCTTTTTCAATTATGGCTTCCCCTAGCCTTCTCGCTTCACTTAGGCCCAAAATGTCGAATTTGATAAATTGCAGTGCATTTTCTAGTTATTCACTTTTCTCTGTTCTGAGTGTCTGAACATTTAATGTTGCTATTATAAATTCCTGTTTTCGGGTAGTTTGGAGTCGTTATTCATGGTTCTGAGTGAGTGATTTGTTGTTGTTATTGGGATCATTATGGTTTTGGTACTTGAGGATGCATATTCCAGATTATCCACCGGCCCTTTAGCGTGCTTTTCTTATATCCCACCTTCAGGTTGCTGCCTTTTTCTCTCTTGCTAACATCTTAGTTGGTTTGGTATCAGCCTTTCTTGGGCAGTCATATTGTCATCAATGTACCCTCGCTAGTTTGTGTTTGTTCCTCATTATATCTATTTTGTCTTCAAAGCAGGCAAGTTGTATGCTTTATGGAATTCTATTTTAGCTAGTATTTCTTTCATTTTGCTGGTCATTTCCTCATACTTTTCCGGTTACAGAGCTTTGTTTTTTATTATTATGTTGTTCTTTCTCTCCCTGCTTTCCCTCTTCCCTCCCTTCTTTTCCCTCCCTCTCCTCCGCCTTCTCAAGTAAACGTAATTTCTTTTTTATGCTGCTGGTCTTCTCTGTCATAGTATTGTTCAAGTTACATGCTTTATTTTCCAGGTTATTACATTTTTGTGTCATTAGCCTCTCAAATCTTTTTCTACAAGAACAAAAGTTAATTCTTCGCAGTTGAGTTTTTTTCATTTGTAAAGTCTTTATATGTTCTATTGATAGATTGAAAATAAATTACATTTACTGTCTATTTTAGAAATTGATAGTTGAAGTTTTTTCACATATCTGTTGAATATTTCTGTTGAAATGGTTATAGATATTAGTTCGAAATTGAGGCGAAATGCTAAGAGGAAACAAAAATATAGTCACTATCTCATGCACTAAAAGGAAAGGAGAAAGGGGGAGAGAGAGGGGGGGGTTGAAGTTGATGAGGACTGTAAGTATGTTAGATTTAAAGGCTGATCTTGACAAAACAATATTAAACACTTCAGTGCTCTGCTTAATGGAGACGCACACAGATTTTATTTAAGTAATTGAAATGAAATAAAAGTGTCCCAAAAGTCTTAATAATACCCCCCTCTCTCTCACATACATGTGTGTGTTTGTATGTGTGTACGAGGTGTTTAAAAAAGTCTTCCTCTTATATCACAAGGATTAAGTTGTAAGCCTTTCCGACTTCAAGAAAGTGAAATCGGAACAGGCCTGCGACCTAATCCTTGTTGTAGAAAAAGAATAAAAAGAAGAAGAAGACTTTTTAAAAAGTAATAGTGAACAATTTGAAGATGGAAAGTATAAACGAAAAACTTTTCAGTGTAAGGTCAGTAAATTGTCTCTTTACCAAATACGACAGTTATTGCTGGCTTGTTGCAAATGCTAATTTCCTTCCTTTCCCATTTCTCAGTACGCGGAGCCTATTGTACTACTGTAGTAATATCTAATATCTAACTAATATCTAAAATTGTACCTTATGTTCAATCAAATTACTGTTGTATTAAAGCCTAAACGTTAGATTCCATTGTCTTATAAATATATTTAATAAATGTGACCTTTGCACAGAATTCATTTTCATTTCAATTAGTGCTTTCATGGTGAGCGGTGAATTAAAAAAAAAGTACTATCTCCAAAACAGTTACTTTGCAGGTTCTAGTTTACTCGAACTTTTTTCCTTCTTTTCATTTATACCTCTCATGCTTACTTTAACGTTTCAGGCACACACACACACACACACACGCACGCACGCATGCACGCACACACACACATATAACGTGTGTGTGTGTGTACCTGAAAAATTAAATGATAAAGACCGTGATAAAGGGGTAAGAAATGAGATTTGCATTTGGAAATTTTCGAGCACGATCTAATGCCAGTCACCTGACTTGTGTTCTGTGTTTCTCTTTCATTTGGTTCACGTTGGAGTGTGCAAGTAATACACCTTGGCACTTAAGCCAAAAGAACCTTTTGTACACTTTAATTACAACGTTGTAGTTTAATAACTAGCGCTTTGGTGAGCTCTCGAATCTTTCCTACATCTCCTAGAGGACTGTTCCAGTCTTTAGCAAGATGTATTTCGCAGTTTCTTCAAACTGTTCACATAGAAACTGTGTGGTAGGATTTCCATGATAAAGAGCCCCATCGTCCGTAGCGTTTCCGCAATGGCCAAGTCCAGTCATCATTCCGATAGCTTTCCTGGTTTGCTGTTCAGTAGATTGTTAGCCAGGGTGCTATCGGATGTTTTAATAGGACTTTTTCTCTGTTCTTGACCGGCAAAGTTTTCCCCCTCTTATCTTTTCTGGCCCACTGATACCGTAGCTCTAGCCATTTTCTTATTAATGCCACAGACAGATTTGGCGCTATGAAGTCATTCTTGGTTTCTTCTTTTACCAGTCTATCTGTCGCTCCATTGCCTTCTGTGCCCTGATGTCCAGGCACCCAAAAAACTTTAATTGATAATATGTGGAAAGGCTAATGTCAGCTGTAATGGCAAACGGATTCTTTAGCTCTAATCCTCTTTAACTTTATCGTTAAAACAAATAAAACGAAATAGATGGTACAATAACAGGAAAAAAAAATAAATAAACGCTGCCTTGAACGATCAGTTGCCAGTGGTATACTGCGATTATGAGCGAAGGATGTGAAAGAGAAAGCAATGGATAATAAATAGATTCAGAAACGTTTGATGGAGAACAAGGATATATTTATTTATATGCAATAAGCAAGCTGTTTACTTTCCCCACGAAATGTAAATATATACATAAATATGTGCTTATATAATCGGCATTATCATTTTTTTTTTTTGCAAAAATTCAAATGATGATAAAGGAAACTTCTTGAATTGCTAAAGAGGAAAGAAAAATAAAGTTGCAATAAGAGAAATGCGCAATGCAAATAAGCATTGTCCTCTAAGGTAACACCAAATTAATAAAAAACTCTTTTTAAATAAAATAATTTTGTATATTGGGAAACCATTCCTATAAACACAGCAATATGACGTTTATTTTAACTTCCATTTAGAAAAGGAAATTATTCTACGAATATTAGGAATTACAGTTAAAGGAAAACGTATAAGGAAAAATATAACCCGTTTTCTTCTAAAAGGAAATTAAACATACTAAAAGTTGACACTATTTTAATCAACAAAGTTCATCAAAACTCCTGATCTAAGACCTCGTTTAGCTTCTTCGGAAGTGATGCGATCAGGGACTTACAAATATGGAGGCCCAATCTTAAACCTTCCTACACTTGACCCTCGCTCTGTGCTACCGTAATAGGACAATCCAAAGTCGGGCTCAGTCTTCGATTTATCGACTGCAATAGTGATGTCTGGAATAGAACCACCTTTCTCTTATTGCTGACTTAGCGCGGCAGCTGCCTGCCCTCGTAAACCGCAAGACATGTTTACCAACAACTCGACTCTATGAAGATCATGTGAGAGGTGTATAGCATTCCTTTTTCCGTCATAGCACAGGAAGATCACTTTGTAAATATAGTTCTGAAACTTCTTCAACTGAGCACTACTTCGGTTCATTGAGTAGAACAAATAAAAGTTGCAAAGTAGTCGAGGCGACAATAAATAACTAGCAAACAAAATACAATAAATAAGAGACTATTATTATAGGTGACATGTTTTCAAGACTTGAAATAAATTAATTGATCTAAACTGGGAGGTTAGTTTCGCCTCTATGCATTAGAAGAATATTTTCATTAATATTAAAAAGAAATTAATGTAACAAAAATACGAGTAAGTTGTATTTTTAAAATGTCATAAATAATAATGTCTTACAAATTTATTTTCTTTTATCTTATTATAATGTGTTTTCATAACACTTTCTTTCATTTCCTCCTTTACACTCGTATCAGTACTGTGTTGATACTATAACATGTAATGTAGAACGTTGTGTGTCTTTTCTGTAACAAAATCCTAATGTTAGGCTAATGTTTATAAATAACTTATTCATATTTCACGGTGATTGTTTATAATCGAAACGTAATGATAGGTAACTGCCAGTATGCATATAAAGAACCTAAAATGGTTTTAATCCCAGCGTGTAGCGAAAACTTTGGCAAGAAGTCTTATAATTTATTACACCTTGGTGAGCTGGCCGAGCGAATACCGAATGTGAAGAAGAGATTTTTTCCGACTAGTTATATTGATAAGTCCAAAAAGACATTAAAACTAGTGCATTTATTGCAGGTCTATTTTACAAGCAATAAAGTAAAAGTAAATATGCAAGTGAAATGCAGCTGGCCTCTCAGCAGTTTCTGTTGAAATGTTCCGCGTTGCGAGTCTAGGTGTGGTACAGCAGTCCGACCTGTCGTGACCAGATTCGATCTCCCTAGGAATCAACACACGTATCTGTCTCCCAGCATCCCTAAAAACTTGTCATACTGACCTCCTAGATTGGTAGGACTGGAAATCACACCATTCGCGTTTCTCTGTGGGTATTTATACCCGTTAATCTCTCTTCTAGAAGTTTGCTTTGTTTATCTCTCTTCTCCAACTTGTCCTCCTGTTTAAAGGTTCTTTTAATATGGAATACTATTAGTCAACTTCACATTGCTCTGGTAAATTCATTTTATTTATCTTCAAAATGTCTCAACTTCTGCTGATATTTGGAAATTACTACATCATTAGATTTCTTATTAATATGGCTTACAACACTTAGTACTCGTATAAAACATATGCCTTGTGACTTCCTAAGTTTAGATCCCTGGGAACAAGCCAAAATGGCAGGTCTGACGTGTGATACCGATCTAGATATTTGCTGAATATAATAGGAAGCCATAGTTTTCCAGCGGAATTCCTTTAAAAATAAATGAATTTCAGTCACTTTTCGCACTTGGTGCGCGGATTTGTTCGATCCAACAGCCAACATAAATTCCTAATGCCTATTTTACTACACGTCTGCTATTAGCAGTATCCACGAGTTGAATATATCAGATTAGCCTATTGATTTTTCGATGCGCGCACATGTAAATGAATTTTGGATGCGGTTAAAGCTGATGTCTGCAGAAAAACGAACATTCTAAAGATCGTTTCAACCTTAAAAGACAGTACGGAAGTATCTCTCTATGGCTATCTCTGTCTTTCTCTAACGCATGCGTATCATTAGCTCTGTTCTTTTCTATTTCGCGTAGTCGCCAAGTTGCTAAACTTTTTTTTTTTTTTTTTTGTTTTGTTTTGTTTTGTTTACGAACGCTCTTTAACATCTCAGGTCATCAGCGTCCTATTCAATTCCGGGCGGGAAACGGCCGACAAATTTTGCTTAGAGGCCTCTTCTTTCAGGCTTGAGGTTCTTTTTCGTGTCGTAAATGTACGACATGGTACCCACGGCTTCACTTCCCTTCCGAAGGAAGCCATGCTTAGGATTTTTATGTTCGAAAATATTCATTGTCCTGGCCGGGATTGAACCCGCGATCTTGGGTTTAGAAGGCAAGTATGGTTACCACTAGACCACCAGGACCGACTAACTTGCTATGCCACGGTCTAAATAGTGATCATTATAATTTTCAGTTTTGAGCATACTTTCCTCTGCGGAATATATTTCTCTACCATATTATATTATTAGACTCGTTACAGATTTCTATGGGCAAAACTTAAAGAAAATGTGTTTTTCAGTAAAAGTCCGATATTTGCCGATTGCAAGCTTATCACGCAGTGGCTAATAAACTAAGATTACAACACATCCAACATTTTTTTCTGAGTTGGAACAAACTTGAGTGCTGATACATGTTTCATTTGAAGTCTGTATATTTAATAAGACGAGTTTTATGGTTTTTAAATGAAGCATTTGCGGTAAATTCTATGCCTGAAAAGCAGAAAAGTTAAGACAGGGAGAAAAATTTTGTTATTGGATTATAAAGGGGGACAAGCGAGATAAAATGTTGAGAAGGGTTGGAGACAGTTTTTAAAAGAAACCGGAGTCCTGTAACTTATTGCATTCATTGTTTATTGAGGATCAAAGGTCGCCCATCTATTCAATTAGCAGGCGCCAACCTGACAGGCAGGCAGAGGTTAGCACTGTCAGTTTGTAAGGCGTCAATGTACGTTTAGAACGTGAAGTTATTTATTTAACATTTCGTGTAAATATTTTGCTAGGGAGGTAGAAGCTAGAAATGTTGGAAAATTAAGAAGTAAAAGACGTAAATTAATAATGAATGTGTTTTATTATTTTTTAACCAAAATGAGCGTAAGTAAGGCAGTGAAAGAAACAGCGAAGGTTACCGGATGTTCAGAAATAGTAGTGTATGGAATAAAAACCAATAAAAGATAGGGGTTTCTGAAAACGCCATAAAAAGGAGGCTAAGTTAAAGCAATAGAATAGTACAAAGCAGAAAACGGCGCATTGCTCATTCTCTGCTGTTTGAAAACATTCCACCTATGTTGAATTTAATTTTGGCGAGGGTAAACAGTAATGATGCCCTACCAAATTTCTGAAGGGCTACTTTGAACCGATGTCTACTTGATTTGGGATTCGAATAAAAAAGAAGCCGCAACAAGTGCATACTGACAGAAAGAAGTGATATTTTCATATAGTGACAGGGAAATCATTTGTTTATACAGACGAGTCATGGGTGAATATGGGTCACACAGTGACTAAAGCATGGAGGGACATCAAAATTAAAAGTGCTCAAATAAGCATTGAGGGTCTGGGCACTGGACTCGGGCAACCCCAGGCCGCGGATCAAGATTTGCTTTGGTCCATGCCGGAAATGAGCAAGGGTTTGTCAGAAATGTTGCTAACATTTGCATGGCAAAATGACAGATGAAATGTATGAGAAGTGGTTTGCTGAACTATTGCTGTCAGTAGCCTTGAGGGAGCTGTTATTGGAATCGACAAAGCAAAATATCACAACAGGAAAAGTGAACTTTTGCCTGTCGCTTCTTGGAGGAACAATTACATCATTGGTTGGCTTACTCAGAAAGAAATCCCGTTTGAATATGATTTGCTTAGGAATTTCTATTTATTGTTTTTTAATATTGCTGAGGGCTGTCTCTGTTTATTGTTTCCCAACATAGAGATGCGACAAAAGCATTGTTGATGAAATGGCAAAGACAAAGGGGCGACAAGTTCTTCACTTGCCACCATATCATTGTGAATTAAATCCCATCGAAATAGTATGGGGACAAGTAAGAAATAATAATAATAATAATAATAATAATAATAATAATAATAATAATTACATTAAAATTAACCGTGTGTCATTTAGATAAGCAAAAATGAAACGATTAATCGCAGAAGCTTACAAACATATTAGGGTGAATAATTAGGCGAAGTATGTGAACAAAATAAAAAATAGTTGAAAGTGAAATGTATATAGTCGACGAAATCCAAGACCATTATTGTTTCATCGTCATCGTCGTCGTCAACAATAAGTAACTCTTCAGAATCATCATCGCCTGCTCGCTAGAATCCGGTCCATATAGGATAATGGAAGGCGAAATGGAAAGAATCGCACATTATCAGAGAACAGTGGCTAGACTTAAAGGTAGCCATCATGATTTATTAAAACTTTTAGCATTTATATCATTATATTTGATTTAGAATATCGTTTTCTATTTTTGTAAAATCCAATTTCGAAATACTTGAAAATACAAAAAAGAGAGATAAAATGCTTGTGAAAATGTATGTGTTAGAATATCCTTAGATAACAGTGCAACTATTTCATTATGTAGTTTATTCAGAAGACTATATTGAATTAGTAGGCCGATCGCGGCCGCACGCTTTAGTTGCGAGCGTTGTCGTACTTGACAACAATGCGTCCCATTTAACCTTCTAAGGTAGAGACGCGGTATACAACGCAAAATGGGATATTCTTGCATAAACAAGAGAATTGCGCATGTTTGTCTGTTCAGGAACTTCGTTTAAGTGAGAGTTCATGTCAGTAACTGTAGTCATTTGTAATATTTGCATTCTTAGTTAAACGTAAATCAGGGTTTATAGCATTCGTTTGTCGAAATGGTAATTAGTATCTAGTTCAATGCTTTTATGTTGGTGCATATAACGTTTACCATGTACTGAATCTCCCTCTACGAAGTCTTGACCTGCATACTTGACGCACTACAAGCTTAATTAAATTAAATTAACGCATTAAAGTTAGCTGAAACAGTAATTTTACTTGCAATGAATTCATTCTTGGTTAGCAGTTGGAAATGGGAGATAAAAACATTGATTCATTAAGCTTTAC
This sequence comes from Metallyticus violacea, assembly GCA_030762175.1. Lineage (NCBI taxonomy): Eukaryota > Metazoa > Arthropoda > Insecta > Mantodea > Metallyticidae > Metallyticus > Metallyticus violacea. The sequence goes on along the minus strand of CM060833.1, from coordinate 95,202,417 downwards.
AATTAAATATTAACATCGAAATTATGATCGAAAATCTTTAGAACGCTATTGTCTAATGTTTAGCTAAGGGGAGTGCAAGCCGAGTGGAATCCAAATTATACAATGCTCTTACAGCACGCAGCATAGAATCCCAGTATGTTATCTATCGGTGGCGTTATGTTATGACGGCTCTGGATTGCTGTCTGCCACCTAGAAATGAGCGATGCGAATTGCAAATCTTTGGTTCCGCTCGGCGTTGCCTACCTCTGGACCTTAGATTATTTTTGATTTTGTTTATTTACGGACGCTCTTTAACATCTCAGGTCATCAACGCCCTATTTAATCAGTGCGTGAAATGACCGATAAATTTTGCTCAGAGGCCTCTTCTTTCAGGCATGAGGTTCTTTTTACGTATGATAAATCAGAATGCTACCAGAAGTTTGATATATTCCAATTGCATTTAAACATTTAATGAATTTGTAAACAGTTGTTATCATATCTTATATAACCTAATTTAATAACAATATAATTTACTTTGCTTTAATTCTGGTTCTCAATAGCATATCTGCCACAAATAATTTGTTTATCCTTGATAATCAGCACATTTCCTATTTTTGTACAGAAAAAATCGTCGAAAAGAAATTATCTAAGAATTGTTACATTGTTAGAAGTCTTCCTCCTGCCTTCTGCTGCATTTTCGCCTGTCTTTGATTCTGACTATGAGGAGGCGGAAGAGCTAATCAACATTCCAGTACTTGATTAATTTTTTCTATTTTTGTAATTTGTTTCTGAATTTGTTGATTATTTTAAAAAGTGATTTTTCTTTCTGCAGCATAGAGTTAAATATGTCCTATATATAAACTTAAGAAAAATATTTTTGTGATAGTATTCGGCCCAATTTCGTTGTTTTCATTTTCAAATCCTTCATATTTTGGTCATTTTTACTTGTAGCATGTGTATTTATTCTATATGGCGTTTTTAGGGACTTGCATTACTTCTTTTATTCATTGATTTCCTATTTTTGATACTACATGCCAACATCCTTGGTTTCATTCTCTTTATTGAAATATTTACATTATTATATAAGTGAAGCATTACAGTTCTTCTCGAACTTCTGTATTTATTTTCACGTCTATTTTTCCTCTGCCCTACAACAAGTGTTAAGAAATTTATGTAATTCACTTTTAGTTTGCCTTTATCTTTCTCATTTGTTATCAATGTTTCACTGCCACTTTTTATTTATTTTTTTATTTATGATCAAGGCACCACGACTTAAAGATCTATTGTGCCGATGATAACTTATTGACATTAATAAGTTTGAGGAAATAAAGTTATATTTAAGACAAGGCTACAAATGACACTTTATCAACGAAATTACTTAACAATGGATACCAACTTCAAACATTTTACTCATATACTTTTAATATGAGAAGCTTTGTAATGCCACCTACTATCAAGTATGATCTAAAATTATGACATCTGTGCAGGTCAATGCTGGATTAAATGAAAAACTATCACATATAACATGAAAATTTTAGTCGGCAAAAACAAAGTAATGCCATTTCAGAGTAAATATAATTAAGTCCTAAAAATACAAATGAAAGCAATAATATTGAACAACTTTACAAATTTAAATATTTAAGATGCATATATCACACAAACTGAATAATTAGAACTAATGTTGTAAGTTGTACGTAGTATAAAAAGAGCTCTACTAATTTAAATAATTAGAACTAATGTTGTAAGTTGTACGTACTATGAAAAGAGCTCTACTAATTTAATAGAATTAAATTAGAATAAGGCAATGGACCACTGTCATAGTTTAGCAGTACGTTTGTGTTTTCCATGCGGCGGGTTCGGGTTCAATTCCCGGCTGGGTTAGTTTTCTAACTGAGGTTCATATTCTGTTCATTGGCTATGTTAAGGATTTTGAGTGGAAACAACAATATGGAAAAGGCATCGAACTCCATTTAATCCATTTAAATATATATATATATATAACTCTAAAGGAAATGCACACATCTATAATTAATTAACACATTTACATATGAAAATCTCTTGTTTTTGGAGGATAATTTATAAGTCCACAGATGATATCATCGCTTCCTGTCACTTTGCTATTGTTGATTTTAAGAGCTATTTCTCATTCCTCATATCCTATGATATCTGTATTGATTATTAGTTAAACAGTCTGGTAATTTCTTCCTATATCCTGTCAACCTTTTTGTGTGCCTAATGCATATAAGTATAGCTTTTTTATAACTTTTGTAAAAGTAATTGTGACTGTTTCACACAAAAAGAAATAGAACACGTTTATGCATTTGAAATTTTGGATGTTTGTCCTGGTTGAAGTTTTGGAGAACCTGATGATTCGTCATGGTATATTCCCACGCTAGTTGCCGAGAGAAAGTTTCGATATTACCTACGCGCAGATTAAAGATTGTAGGAAGTTGCTGATGTTCTTTGCATACAAAAGTAGTCCTTTAGATTCAACAGCGAGCAACTGGGAAGTTAGTTACCGAAGCATCATAAACGTACCTCACAGAATAGAAATGTCTGAAGAGAGAACGTTGGAGCTGGCCAGTTTGCAAATTATTCCATGCATGTTACATTTTTTATTTATTATATTCGTCGTGACTGTATATTAAATATAGTCAAAAAATAGCAAATAGTTTTAACCTTGGACAAAGCAACAGAATCTTGTAATATTATTGTAATTAATTAATGAAGGAAATTGAGCTATTTGTTTCATTATACAACTGTAAAAAGCAATACATTATAGAATTACATACAATTATAAACGTTAGTGTAAAGGTGGCGGAAATACATGTGAAATAAACTTGCTAATTGACTTTATTCAACGGAATGGTTCTTGGTTGAGATTTGGTCTTTACTCTCAGCATTAGTGTTGCTAGCTGTGAAAACGGACTGCCTCCATGCCTTGCAGTTAGCATTGACGACCGATTTCGGAAATGTTCTGAGTTAGGGAGGTCTGAAATGCAGTTCATTCAGCTTCGCAAGGACAATAGGTTAGTAGCCTGATAAGTGACAGAGAGGTGCCGTCCTTTCCATCTCGAAGATCGCGTGAAGGCGACTGGCGGTGTGCAGGCGTCATTGCTCTCTGTTAATGAAGTCGTGTATGTAAATGGGGCAGAGGACGCAGCGGTTGCCACGGCAGTCTTTGGCGAAATTAAAGCACATCTGAAAAATGAGCTGCAAGATTCCTCTCAGAACTGTTCTGCCCTTTTGCCACATATACACGCATCTTTGAAAGAATATCTAACGGCTAATGATACAAGAAAATACAAAAGTGTATGTTACAAGTGGTTCAGAGCGCTCTAAAGAAGGAATAGACACCGAGGGATTTGCGAAAAGGAGATAAACTATTTATTCTAAATGAGTTAGATAAACTATTTATTCTAAATGAGGTAGATAACGTAAAAAAGAAAATGGTACAATTTTGAATAAACTTCTTAATGTTGGTTATTGGAAATATACATTTATGGTAACTATCAAAATGAAGAAATTAAATAAAGGAAGATTTATTTATTGTTTAATCGAAATTTACACATGTATCCTGCACATTAAACGTATACAGTAATTTGCGACACATTGAAAAATTTGATAAAAATATACGTTTTATTATTGTTGTATGAAAGTATTGCGCATGTTATTTCTGCTTGTGCACAACTGCACAAAGCTGAATTCAGTAACTTTTTATCCATTGGAAAAAGAATTTAAATTTTCAATTTTCCGAATTCCACATACTTTCACACACAGGCGTCGTATTTTTTTAAGATAGAGAGAAAAAACGTTAAACAGTTGTTAAATCTGTTTAAAATGTTCTCTCATGTTCAATAGCAAAAGCACAAAACTTGCTATTTTTCACGACTTTATTTAAATCATAATTGTATTAATCAAAGTCAATGCCTTAAATATTTTGGATAAAAAACTGAAAATAAATGTATGACTCTCAGGATTGGTATTTATTGAATGCATTGCACACAATTTAAATAAAACGAAATAAAATTTGAACTTTATTTAAATAATATATTTTAATCACAATTCTAATAAACCTAGATCAATAGGAAGATGAAACATGGTGCTCATGAGTTGCTCTGTAAATAATTGTGGGAACTTTCAGCGTATAATATATTTTAAAATAAATATAAATATGAAGATAATAATTGTGAAATAAATTAAACAAATGGACAAATTAAGTGCGCCTGCTACTACGAACAGGAATAACATTATGTGTGAATCAAATTCTACTTTTGTAACATCCCTCTAGAATACAATAATTAAATTCTTATAAGATACATACTTTTTAATCACAAAGCTTTATTGAATGAATAGTATTTAACGCCCGTTTTTGCTACAGAGGCACCACAGGCGATGACCACTGATGGATGATACATGAAATGAAATGATATATTGCGAAAGGATTTATTTTTTAAGGAAGGAAACGTTCCAGGCCTAAGTTTAGGGTATCTCCCGGGCATTTGCCATTTATGAGGACTGAGGAATACCTCAGTCAGGAAGGACGGTCCTGGCGATATTCGAACCCAGACCTCCCGCTCACGAGTCCGCGTCTTAACGACCTCGGCCACCCGTGGCGGTGCAAAACTTTAAGCTAATGTTGATATTCAATTTAATAAAATTATTACAATAGTTAAAGAATTTAAGTGATAAACCCAAATCCCCTTTCACAAACAGCAAAAGAAAGAAAAGAGTTAAAATGTGCAGATCTGCAAATACCGCTTTTTTTTTCTAACAGTTGATGAACAGCTGACTCCAACAGAGGACGTCGCTTAGATTGTCTCAGGAAAACCTAGATAGAAAAAAAATATATTTTGTGCAACCTAAAATATATGGAAATATATTTATATTATTTATACTTTTGACAAAATTTAAGGAAAAAAAATCAAGAGAGGAACAAAGGCAGGCTTTGTTTATGGTTAACTCTTGGAAGATATTACTAGAATGGTTGGAAATAAAAGTATATAATAATCTAGAATATTTTCCTTTCTTATGATACTATATTGCGACGAAAATAGAAACTAATTTATCATGCTCCTATTGGAAGAAAACAAGTACAAGACTTATAGTAAGAGGATAAAGGAACAGTCTCACTTGTAACTGAAGAAAGGAATGGCTAACTTAGTACTATCTCAGGAAAACGGCTTATATTGCTTATTTCAAGATTTGCTCAAAACTATTCTATGTAAATCTTATGAGAAAGAAAGATTACAAAATTAATAAATTCGCCAAAGTAGCATGCACATATACTGTAGTATAAACATGAATGTGAATACAATTCCAAAAAGTATCGTGTGGTAAACTTCAATAGCTTTTCGATAATCTTACGAAACACAGTTAGAACTTGCTCGGTAAGATTGTGTTAGACGTATTAATATTTATTTTGTCTATCATTAGTAATATTCACCATTATAACACAGTACTAACGTAAATGTGTTGCTAATTGCATTGAAGTAGAGAAAGGCAGCATTTGAAAGAATTGTGACTTTCTACGACTACTTATCTTGTATTCATGTTTGATATTCATTGTGTAAATAAGCACGAACGAGAGAGTGGGGAAGAGAGAGAACTAATGACTCTATAATGCAATGTTCGACTTAATGCACTTGTTGAGTTTTGGACACTACATCTGCCACGCTAAGCTGAAAATCCAGTGCCTGCCTAACCAATCAGGGAATATAGAAATCGTTTTTCCTTTAGATTATAAGAGAGTAAAATATAAGCATCGCTTATGGTACAATTCTACACACTGTTGTGAAGCAAACGAGAAGTAAACAAAGTAATTCCTTTTTGTGAATTCTTTATATCGTTCTCAGAGAAGTACTTTTTTCATTATCTACGAGATATTGTGTTAATTCAGGGAGGTAAGCCAATCATCGGATATAAACTCTAAAATATAATTTAATAAACGAAAAATTACATTTCTATCAAGGACTGTTATGTTACTCTGGAAAATAAATAAAATTATTATTATTATTATTATTATTATTATTACTGTTGTCGTTATCATGGCCATAATCATAGAGTTTGTGCTAAAGTATATTCAGGAGAAAACTTGGGAATTCGCTGGAATACAAGAGAAATATTATTTTTGAATCTGCTCAAACAAGCATTAATTATTTTAGGACATTATAAAAATATGTAGATATCGACTGAGATAAAAGAACAGAATGAAACATATTCAAAACAGTTGCGTTTAAAACCACCCTTGTTCATAGTTTTATATACCGTGCGATCTCTTTTGTTTCTTTCCCAAGTGTTTTGCTGTTTTGCGTATGAGTGAGCACGCCACTTATTATCCGGTTCTCGGGATTGACGGGAGGGTAAAACAATAAAACAAACCAACCATAAAATAATACACAAACCAGTTTAAAAGGCTCATTACTTACCATATTATCAAATGAGGTGTTGAAACTGCAGCCTTCATTCTCCACACATTTTTGTCATCTCTTTAGGAAATTATTCATTACTCGCTGTAGTTTAGTTTGAGATATCCGGACAATTTCCTGACGAATATTATCTTTGAGTTCTTGCATTGGTTGTTGGTTCGTTATGTACACGGCTTTTTTAATTTACTCTAGAAATAATGGCAGGTTGTTAAACCAGGGAACCGAGGGGGCCACAAATCCCCACTAATAACTCTGTGGCGTGGAAACACATTGTGAATTACTCTCATGGAATTATTCGTAGTGTGAGCAGTGGCAGAGTCCTGTTGAGAAAAATCCTTTTAACGCTCCTTGCCAGTTAATTCTCTGAAAAAACAGGTTAGTATCGTATTCACACAAGTAAAAGAATCAACTGTTTGCTCAAAAAATTGGTCCTATGATTCTTTCGCCACTGAATTAACCACATGAATCGTACATAAATGCATGCTGTGCCGTTGTTAGCACGAGGCATAATACACTCTATGTTTATTGTCGAAATGAGACACGAACAACACAACATACATCCGTGAACGGCTGCGCTACAACTGCGACAGTCAGCAAGATCAACAAGTAAGCAAGCAGACATGCTACCACCTCCATGGCTCGGCAAAGAGTGTGGGCTTGCTCATATGAAAAACCGCATATCCGGGAAAAGTATCACTGATCGTACTTAATAAATATATGATATAATGTGCAATTAATTGATATTAAGTATTTCTTTGTCATTAAACCTTTAAAGTATTTTTCTACATTTACATTTGCTATTGTAGTTAGATTGCTGTTTTTTATACTAAATATGTTTGGTTTTTTAATCATAAATCATAAATCGATTTGCTAAACTTTTCCATATCTAGAGTTAGTTTTATCTCAAGAAAACGCTTAAAATAAAGGTTGCTCTGTTAATCGACATCCTAATCTAATATAATTAAGCACAATGTAATAGAGTTATGTAACCAAGGCTGATTTGGACTTAATGCTTTCTGGTTTTTTTTCTGAGCCGTATGGAAGGGAAAAATGCCCTTATTTGTTTAGTAATTTCCCCTTTGTCGTATATTACTACTCATTCCTTCTGTGAAACAATATTCTTTACTGAGTCCGATTTCTTATAGATGAGATAATGAATGAGTTAAGTTTCCTAAAGATAATATACGATATATTATAGAATACACGAGTAGGTTTTGATCCTGAAATAACATAGTTGTCTGTACATTTTCCTTGACAAGAAGCTATTAATTCCTCTTGGTTTTCTAAATTTAATTTGTGGACAAGAGTTTCTGATCTTACGTACAATCGCTGGAACAGTTGGTTATACTTTTATATACAACCCTAATGACTATTATTTATCAGAAAAAAGAGCATATGGTTTATTCCACGAAGGTTAGTTCAATGTGTTCCTAGTACATGAAATAATTTTTTCCATCAAATATCTCTTCCAGCCATGCTTTAAAAATTCTCTCTAGTTTATGTAGTTTCTATAGAGACTATTACAGAATTGTTTCCTAAAATTATAAAGCAATTGCATTTTTCACGCTTACTTAGATGAACTTCAAAAGAACAAACCTAATTCTCATACTACAAACCCCGAATAACATTGTGTAATGAGCGGTTCGAGTATTTCATTCTCCTTCAGTTTTTCCCACAGTTGCCAAATAACAAAGTTCTTAAAAGAGAAATTAAGTAAAGAAAGGTGTCCTACAACGATATTTAAAATGAAGATGTAACATAACCAGAAAAACTTTTAACGTCTTAATATATGCATGTGATATAGAGTAATATAGATGTAGATAGAACACTATGACTGAATAAGAAGCAAAGTACGTAATTTTTGGCGCAAATGTTGTTTTCAAAATATTTCTCAATGTCTCATAAAATCTAATAAAAATAGCATCTAGAACCTAGGCATTCTGAAGTCTGGAATGCAAAACATGTTACCCAAAAATGAAAATTAAAAACGCGCCAGGTTGCAAAACATTACTCCAGTTTAAAGGAAATATTTCTATGTATGATGCAGATGACATAGGTCAATTTATTGGGTTACCGACCTCGCGTTCTCCTAGCTGTCGCCCTTTGAATCGAAACCTACTTTTCAGAGATTTATTGGCAAATACTGACCTTTGTTTCTTCCAGGGTCTAAGGTTTATCTCTTAGCTACATAGTTCCTTATCAGTGTCAGCTTTACCTAGTATAACTACTTTCAAAACGCATAAGAGAATCTTAAGAGAAGAGAAAGCTTTTGCATTAATGCTCATATTGTACGTCAAGTGCTTAGGTACGAGGGCGACCAGAAAATAGATTTCAAGAGGAGTAGTAAATTATTCCTCAGTTATCTATTTCTTAAACTGTGCTTGTTTCAACACATCCAGCGCTTAAATCTTTTGTAACCTTTAATATGCAATTTTATAAACTTTCAGTAATGTTGGTGTTCTTGTTTGTAAGTATTGGTTGCTGCAAACATTTTCTATGTTATTGAATGTTTAAGCATATTCAGGATGAGGAAAAAATATGTACAAATAATTTACGAGTAGAAAGGGAGCTTGGCACCAGTTATTTAGGTAGAATGGTTCCAGACGCTTCAATATAAAGTTATAGATTAATGTTTTAACTACGTTACGATATGACTCTTATTCAAATGTAAATCAGTTTCATAAGCGCAGACAGCACTGTGTGCAGGTGGTAAGGCGTTTTGGGAACTACAGTAGGTTATGTATGATTACTGTCCTTGAATCAATTAATTAATATTACCACATACATTAAACAGAACAAACTATTTGTTTAAGGCAATAAGCTATTGTTTTTTCATTTCTTTTGGTCATCATAAACACATTTGTAACTTTGGAGCTAATGCCTGCAGCACCAAAACGAAGCATGCGAGAACAGTTGTTTCTATCCTGAGGTGCCTATTATTCGACCTCTTTTCTACTCCTAAATTCTTAATACATATTTTCCCGCACTCTGAATATGCCGTATAGCTATCTTCAAATGTAGTAATTCCTTAATATTAGCAAATACTTTTTAATAATTAGACATTGATTGTCTCTTTTTCCTTTATTTCAAGAGAAGAAGTCTGTTTACACTTAGCTGCTTCCCACCTAAGATGAATATTAGTGTTGTGGAAATTATAAAGTAAATGTCAAGGTATGTTTCAGTGTAAAGAGTAATATTAGAATTTTTAAATATAATTTTATTCTAAAGGTATAATAAAGCGTTTGAGTTTTATTTTGTTTGCTTTGTTTATTTCATTTATATGCAGTTTTATAGAATAGTTCCTCTGATCAATTGTGAAACCACAAATTCTTTAATACTTATTATAAATTGATTTGAATGATGGCTGTATTTAAAACTTCAGTTAATTAATATCACCACTTGTATTTGACGGAGCAGATTATTTGTTCTTTTCAGTTCTTTTGACCATCCATAAATTAGACCAACTTCCTTTTCATGAAGTGCCTATTTTTTGACCACTTTTTCGCTCATAAATTCTTGTTTTTCTACAATAGTTATTACACAGTAAACTGAACTGAACTGAAACTATAGAGTTATTCTGAAAAATATTAAAGTCTTTTATTTTTTATTTTTATACTTTTAATATCTTATGTTAAATGTTCATTTTTAAAATTAAGTAAAAAATCTGGTTAGCCACAAATCGTTCTTAAGAAGAAGTAGGTTTTTATACTATTAAGGTAGTAGGTTTTTAAAATATAAAAATAAATTTACAATCTCCCATTTTAGCCCTGATTTGATTATTCCATCTTGTCACATATATTATTAGTATATTATCGTAGTGTTTAACCCCTCATCCGTACCTGTGCTTTAGATACAGATTTAAAACAGTGTCCTTGATATGTTATTTTCATTGTTGAAAACTGATCCAGGACCAAATACTCTAAACGTTCATTATGAAGAGATATTTCACTCAGAGACAATGAAATTATATAAAAGGTTCTTGGCAAAAAAGAAAAATAAAATCTTCCTAGAACTGCATATCCCTTTACTAGAGTAATATATTTTCAGAAGCTATCTATAATATTTTTACAATTATGTATTTCGGAGTATTCATAGTTTTTTAACTTGCTGGAACGTTTAGGGAGATGGATTTTAGCTATAAATTACTTTTGCTTTCAGTGTGATTTGGGAATGAGAACACTTTTAGCAGTAATATGATTCTATTAATGTGTTTTTTTTTCTTTGCTATTGAATCATTTTTCTCACATTCTTTGGCCCTTTGGCAGTAAATAAGTAGAATCAAAGTTAATAATAAAACACATGATCACAGTTTTCTGCAATATTGACTTTTAAGTTCAACTGGTCTAATTGTTCTTCAGACAACTTATGCAAACGTTGCACGTACATGTTTATCATTCTACAGTAATTTATCACTTCATGCGTTGCGGCTTAAGCTTTGAACAGCTGCCAAGAATCAACAACTCTCTTAAAGCGAGCGATATTTTCATGCAGTTAAAGTAATTAATTATCTAAAAAAAACTATTAAAATACAACTGTAAATAGAGATGGCAAATACGTTTGTTTACTTTAACAGGAATTATTTGATTCGGATAAGTTTTTTTTTATAGTATGTATTCAAAAGTTACGAGTCTATAATTCATAATATTTAAATTTTTGGAAAATGGGATATAAATATTATTGATAACATATTGGGCTGCTCTCCAGCTTCTTTTAATGTATTTGAGTACAAAGACAGTTTAACACTGCAGCTGACTTGTGCAAGAAATAAAAGTTACGGCTCTGTTTTCACTTGAATCTTTTATCGCTCAGAAGATCTTTTAGGAACCGAAATCCATTACAAAGTGGCAGATCAGGACTACTGCATATACGGACAGTGTGTCAGAACTTACCAGCCCATTTTCCAACTGTTTCCATGAATGATTTCTCAGACTACCTACATTAATAATGCGGCTGAATATATTTTCTACAAACCACCTCATACAGTCGCAAACACTCGTAAGCTGATGCTGGTCTGTTCATGCCACCGATGAATATTTATTATAAGAAGAACCAATCGATTTCGATTGGAAAAAAATGTTAATAAATTCTCACAGTATCTGCATGTTTTTTTTTTTTTTTTTTTTTTTTGTTGTTGTTTTTTCCCAGCTCAGAGCGTTGCTTCTTTCAATTGCTGGGTTTTATATATATATATATATATACTCAATAAAATATCACGAAAACTTGTTTGGTAAATGCACTAGTGTGGTAACAAATTACCGAAGCAATATTGACATGGCATCGATTTAAGCGGTTTAGGCAGCAGCGTGCGCACCATTGGTCGTTCATTTTAAATGGAAAACCAAACCGAAGCTTGCTTCAGACCAGTAACACTCTCCTATGAAGTATATTCTTAACATTTCTAATTGTATGCTAACTGAGAGCTTTATAGTTGCAATATGTGTTTCGCTGTTTTAGTTTCCAGTTTTCGTGCTTCTTGATTACTTAATGTGTACCCAAGTGTATGAATATTCAAATATTAACAACAACGTTGATAAATATCAAAGGAATTTTATTCAAATACTTTTTTCTCAGAAAGTATAATAATGTTATTTAAAATGAGAGGTAATATCAGATATACCGAATTTGGTTCAAAAACTAATTTGACACAACTTATTAACCCTACTTTATACTGTAAACGTGAATGATCAGTCACTAAATGAAAAAAGCTCTCTGTTTACTGGTACTATATGCTATTTGGAAAGATTAGAAAAATTAGTTGAACCAAAACTTCAGCTGTAGCCCTCGTAGAATGACTGTTAACCATTTATGTTCATATGTAAATCTAACTGTTTTGGGGAAAAATAGAATAAAAACCAAATTAAAAAGAAATAGCCTTACCTAAGTAAAAGGTAAATCGAAAAAGAATATTCTTAAAAGACTTGTCGATGTAATGTGTTTTGTAGGTACACAAAAGAAAGCTCTATTAAAGTGGACAATTATGTGAAATTGCTAAAATACATTGCCTAGTACGACCCTGTTATCAGCGGAGCATTTGGACATCTATTAGATGGCCTTCTAATGGAATACAAAATCATCAACTAATGACAAATATTGAACTTTAACCAGGAAACTAAAACACACTCAGAAAAAGATTAGTTCTAATTGTATAGCATAACTTGTAGGACAAAACAAGTGTCATTCTGCACTTCCAAAAGAATTCGTGAACATTCGCCTCATGATGATCATGAATTGTATATCAAGAATCAGTGGGAGAATCTTCTAAGATAAAAAAATTTGATTATTTATATTACGACATATTTCATAATATCTACATTCATTTGGAGTCAGGCTTTGAAAACGTTTCTAGAATTATCCTTTTGTATTAGTTCTCAAATGAAAAAATGAAAAGTTTGGATATTATTTTCAATTTGTTTTCGAAACCCATTTTTTAAATTCTATTAAGTTCATGAGGAAAATTGTTCGACAGCATTCGACTAAGCCCATTGTTGAAGAGTTGGAAAATAAAAACATCTGTGAACAAGCAGAACTACTGAACACTAACTCATTGTTATAAAGTTTGCAGCAAACCAAGAAATATATTTTTGCAAAAAGGAAATAAAGAAACTATTTTTTCAGAACTTTATCTACTAATAGGGCCATCTCTTCTAGGAATTAATTTTGTTGAAACGCGTCTACTAGAAAGCTCATATTCTTTGAGGATGTGGTGACCAAATTGAGAAGAATGGAGTTTAATTTACATTGATACTGGTGGTAGAATCTATTATAGGTTATGTGAAAGATAATTATATCCTGAACTCTCTCTCTCTCCCTCCCCCTCCTCTCTCTCTCTCTCTCTGTAGCTTAAAATTAGCATACATTGTACTTAATGTACTCACAATTGTGATTTTATCGTGAAAAGTTGATTTATATTTTTAACTGAGTACATATTTGAAGGGTAACCGCACGCCACTGAGCGATTCATGGACATTGAGTTCTCAAACACTTACTCGTATGTCACAGCCGGACGCTAATTCTAGTCTTGAGATCCCTAGATTAGCTTCTTCACTAAAAGTAACTGACAAGGTATTACAATTATTAGGCAAATAAAATATTAATATTGGTGAATATCAAAGTTTGGATCTTTTAATCATTAGTAAAAGACGTTAAGTAATGCAGAGATATTTGAAGAATTATAAAAATAAGGAATCGTGCAAAAATTCAACATTATTGATAGAATACTACGATGCTTCAAACCTAACGATTTCCTGTAATTTTATTTACTAAGAAAATGAATATATGATCACATATGGGTGGCATAATCAATACTACGGGCCATCGATTTCTCCCCCTCAGGCAGAACATGTCTGATGCTAACGTTACTTTCATTCAGCAGCAAAATCGTTTGTTGCAAGTAACATGAAAGGAAAGGTGCAATTGAAGGAAGAGATCTCTTTATGCATTCTACATTGTGTTCGTATCTGTGTATATTTTGTGTTGAGTACAACAAATATTGTATTAAGGTGATGCGACAGACTTTGGCTTTTATTTTTACGAAAGGAATATCATCTAATTTAGGCTTGGTGGCAAATATTTTAGCAAAGCAGAAAAAAATCCTTTGTAACCGAGTTATTGTAATGATAAAACGTTAAAGCAGTTACAATGTTACCTTTTTGTAAATTTTAAAAGCGGTTCATTGTGAAAATACTTTTTGTCAATTTGTAGTAAATAATACACAGAAATTTTTGTGTAAATCTCATGATTTCATTTCAGAGAAAAAGTAAACAATGCAGTGTTGGTATAAATACAAGTGCAGCCACTATTAATTTTTTTACTTAAAATTTTGTAATAACGGACGTTTAATAATAGACAAGAATGAAAGCCCAGCACTAGAAGTGATATTAAAATTTATCTTTTGGTGTTGTATTGCTATTTAGATATAGAAGAGACGAACTTTGGCTCGTATTTAAACGTTTTTTAAATGTAAGTCTTAAATAACTTTAAAATATTGTATCGCAAAATCCTTCTCTGTCAAAGTAGTAGTAGACAACATTTTTATAGGCTTAATGTTACAGAAGTTAACGACATTATTTTTAGTTTTGTGAAGATATATATATATGAAGCAAGTCCCAAAAATATATTTGCAATCGCCAAAAATGCAGCATTCTGGACTTCTTCCTTCTTATTATAAGAAAATGAATAATGCTGAATTCCCAGGTCATATTTTCAACTCACTTGCGAGAAAATAACATTTTACACACATTAGTTCAACACTTGTACAGGGCAATGACATTACACTCATGGTTAAAACGAAGTTACACAAAATTACTTGTTATAATTACTGAATTTTATTTGAGGGTGGCAGCTCATAAATACTGTCTCACAAGTAATAAAATACATTTTATTGTTATTATTACTATTATTATTATCGTTGTTGTTATTATTATTATTATTGTTATTATTAAGGAAGACGTTGAAAATTGCAGACTTCATTTGCTACAGACAAAACTCTTTGAGATGTTTTACTGCAGAAATTCAGTTCTTCGTTGCATACAGGTTGCAACTGAAAATGGAGGTTTTATTTTAAATTTAATTTAACGTTGCACCATAAATCAAAGTGTACAAGCACCTAGATTTCCCTAGAGTCTGGGAGGTTGCATAAGAGTTTTCTTTTAATAATCAAGGATGTAAGGGAGGCGGCTCTGTGGCCGAATTATTAATTTGTTCTCTCTCACCAAGGCAGCCCGGGTTCGATTCCAGCAGCCGTAAGTGGCATTTGTGGTGAACGAAGCGTCACCTGGGCAGGTTTTCTCAGGTATAATCAATTTCCCCTGCCATTGCTCCACATCATCTCACCCCTATCTTCACTTTCATCATTCAGCGTAATGTAGTTCGCCGATTCTCGGTGTGTGCATTTCAAAACGGTCAAAGCTACTGCATTCTGCAGCTTATATGTGGAACTCCAATGCCTGGCCGGCAAGTTTATCATTAGAACTTAAATTTAAATCATGGGAAAGCATATTACTATGTAACAATATGCAATATCTTGCAGACCACCTCCGCGGTCTAGTTGTAGCGACTACTTATCCGGAGGTACTGGGTTCGAATCCCATTCAGGTCCAGCTGTCTACACAAGGTTTTTCAGGTTTTTCAGGGTTTTTTTTTTTATCTTGAGAAGCTGAATGTCAAATAGATTTAAGGCGCCAAGGACTCGAGCTCATTTGCGTTATCATTAACTTATTTCATTCCTTCCTATAGATTTACATCTGCAGTATTCATGTCCCGTCTACAGACGACACGAGAAGAGCATTGCAGTCAAAGCGATAATAAATAACACATTTTTAAAAAAACTTGCAAAAATAATATAATCATAAATTTTTCTTTGAATATATAATAACGAAAGCTCTAAAAGTCAGTAAAATAAAATTAAGCCAATACGGAAGTGAATTGTTGCGTAACCAGCTCTTCAACAGGATTTCCCAGTCATTTGTACTTTCCGGCAATTATGCATAAATACTATTGCGAACATTCCTAAACATTTATGAGCGAATTCATGGCAGAACTTACGTTAGAAAATGCAACTGTATTGGGCAAGGCCCTGCTGAATACGTTTGCAACATTTGAATGTCAATTTGCACATTGAGTCGCTGACATGGAAGAAACATGTTTTGTTGGTAGCTTTGCAATATAAAATTGTGTGCTGCTTGCCTTACATCCATTGTATGCGTGTGTTAACAAACGTGTTATTGAAGCGTGTTGTCCTCGGGACATACAGTCAACAAACGCGTTCTATCTGTTTGCTTTTATTTATTTATTTTTTAAAGAATAATAAAGAGAATTGACTTATGCTACATGCAAAGTTTTAACTTTCACAAAAGTAGGAACAAACGGCTTCATTTACAATCGAGTGATTGGGGTACTGAGAATTTATTGAGTGAATGGCCTCGTAGCGCAGTCGATAGAGCTCCTGGTTGTGTGCTTAAGAGTTCCGGATACGATTCTGTTTGGACACAAGACTTTGTCTTTGATTAAGAACATTCCTTGGCATGTTCACAGTGGTGTATCAGGTGAGGCGCGCTTATGTGTATGTAGCGGTTATTTAGTAACCAGCTGGCCCATTTCAGAACTGCCATTCGGTAGGTACCTGAAAACACGTACCCAGTCTCATCTGTGCATGACTAATATATCGGTAAAGTGAGCATAGCTATAAGGCAAAGTTAACTTTAGCAAAAGTCTTGCATTTGGATAACTACAGAATGCAGTCTGAAAAACTGAACTTACGGTTGTCTGGCCACTTGACCTCTCGGTGAAGTGTAGTGTAATCTTTTCTTCGTAGATCTCGACGAATCTTTCTCATTCAAATAATGGGTTAGTTGCTGTTCAAAGCTACAGGAAGACGATGTAGCAGTAATGCAACTGGTTTTCCTATCTCCCGCCATTCGTACATGTGATGACCCGCAGGGAAGCAGCCACAAATAAAATGATACTATAAACGTTATTATGATTAGAATAATATATAATTTTTTACTAGTTTCTGTTGTATAAAGCGTATTTAAACACACACACAGTCTTATAATATGGGTTTTAATAAAATTTTAATGTATATAGTTTAAATATTTTCATTCAAGAAATGAAACTTGGTACTGACATCTGAGTGATCAAATTATTTGTAGTATTGGTTACATAATTTATTGGACATTACAAGATTTTTCTTTCCTTCTTTGAGTGATCTTCTTTTCCTTTCTAGTGTTTGATAGTCTTATGAGGAAAGACTCAAACTATAGTCTATAAAAGACTCATTCAAATTTGAAATTTTTTTCTTGAGAAATCGATCCTATATCGAATAGAAGTAATTACCACTCTCATTCACTTAGCAGGCAAGACTTAAAATTACACGAGAAATTCTTGTGATGACATTAAATTAGTACGAAAACATTTTATCCCGTAACAAATTGTTTATCATTTCTTGCTCGCATGATGTCTAGTGGGCATAGGCAAGTAATATTAAAATATAATCATGGTAACGCAGCGATTTAAATTATTTTCATGTTGTTTAGAATTGCACTGTACTGTCTAATCATATTTATTAGGGTAAAATCCATTTTATAATAGAATTTGCATACATTAATAAAATGCTGCTGCTTAAAAAAAGTCGAATAGCGTTATATCGTAGTGGCTGACATTAAGTGAACATAAAGTTTTGAGTTTAGAACTAAAAAGTTGTAAAATTACTTAGCAAAAAACAAAACTTGAATGTTATTCTTACTCCTTTTCTTTTGTGTTTTTTTATCTGTTATTGTTCAAGTCTATCTTTCATGGACGTTTAGCATAAAATTAGTTTTTGGTACTTCATATCTACTATTTTTAGCTAGGAAGCTAATAGGGAAGCCTCGTTTTATTAAAATAAAAATATTTAAGAAGAGCTTGTATATCGTACTTAGGAACAGCACAAAGTATTTAGCGAATATGTCGTTTTTATTTTGTGTTTTGGATTGGATTAGATTGGCGGAGAATTTCAGACATGGAAGTTCGATGAGGGCCTTTTGTATCATATGTAGTTGGGTCCTTAACGTTCTCAGATTTCTTTTCTTTTATTGTTCTGTTAAGACCCCGGCGGAGTTGGAGCCTCTTGGAAGCGCTGCTGTCACATTAGATTTAGGCAGCTTTTCACCACTGCACACCGCTCACCGCCAACCCCTGTCGCTTAGCCTTGCAACCCCGAAACGATATAGGAGGAATTGAAATGAGAGGGAATGAGGGAAAGTAAAAATTCATTTCAGCATTCGTCTAAGTGCCCAGAAAAAAAAAAACACGGATGTCAGATCCCAAGGGATTTGAATCCGGGACCTTCCGATTGCGAGTCCCATACCACTCCACTTTCTACTTTATGTTTTAGAAGAATACATTAATGAAAAGTGTAGGTTGTGCTGTTTAAATATAATTTCCATATATTTTCAAGCATATAACATCTTTGAAATGAAAAATAACAGGGAATGGGATATAATGGAAATATAAAATCTAATTGCTTAAAAAAAATCATTAAATTCTGTTATTTTTAAATAAAAATAGCGTTTTACATATTTTAAACTTAGATACATAATAAACTTAGTTTATATGTTTAATGTTCTTCCTCCACTCCTCTCCATATTTATTTTGATATGTCCAGACCAACTTAAGTATTTAATTTCTATGAACGAATTGAAGTTTTAAAATTAATTTTAACTTGTATTGTTTCATTTATAGTTCTGTCTTATCTATCACATCGAACTGATATTCTGATTAATTTTGCCTTCAATTTATTCCCAATCTGCATATTGTTGCACGATAGGTTATTACGCTTCTTACTATTCATATGTATATGTTTTTAATTTTTTTTGTTACTTATAAAGCAATTCTTATTTTATCATTATATTCCATTTAATTATAATTCGAAAACATTAAGGTCACCCAAAATAAAATTGGGATATATTTCTTAAGAATGCAGCGTACTAGCGAACGATCTTTTTTTAGTATCTATACATAACACTATAGATACTATATAAAATGTTGAACAATTATCAAAAAGTTATAAATTACCAAAATGGTATTTCTGATAACAAAATTGTGTATGAAGAAGCAAGAAAATATATCTATAAGAGATACAGAGAAAAAGTAAATGGTAAATATTGAAAAGGAACATCACAACGTATTTGCAATTCACCATTCAATTTTTTGCTATTGCAGATAAATGGACGAATAATGTTTTATTTTAATATTTTACATATATTATCATATGCATTTTCCAGAAAAAGACTATCTACATATCTAAAGAAATGTAGGGTAATTTTTAATAAAGTTCGCAACTGTAACGGATCTTCAGAATGACAAATCGTTGACTCACTATTCCCAAGGACAGCTAAGGAATATTAACAAAAACACACGAAGAAAAGGGTATCTTCTTGCTGCTTCTCTTTACACAGTTAAAAGATCCAGGTCTGCGGTAACTGCAAGGGGTTTGCCTTATCCAGCAGAATCCTCTCGTAATCTCAGAAAACGCAGATCTCTTCTTCCCGCAGCTTCCCATGGGAGATCCAGGGAAATGATGTGGAGGTATTAAGGAGGAATGAATCGACTTGGGAACAAAACTACACTGCAGTCGCGTTACACTGCAGTCCTCCCTTAAGCCCACGTTTATTACTCAGAAAATGCAGTTGGCTAGTTGCGAACGTCAATGAGCCCAACACATACCTTTCTAGAGGGACGTTAAGCCTACCGATGAAATGCATTGTTGAGATAAAAGGACAAGTTCAAAAGTATGCCTAAAGAGATTTTTTTATTTTTAATTTAGTATTTATTATCGAAGTGCTCTACAACTAAGAGTTGGACATAAAAATGCCTCTTAGGTGAAAGTAAACCATTATTAGGAAGAGTCCGGATGATTTTTCCGTAAGATTTTTTTACAGCAGATGAAGTTGCGTTCAGAACTTGACCCGTGTTGAATAGAAACTCGGGGGTTTCCAAAGATTTGTTCAACGGTTAAGGAAAAATAATGGCGAAAATGTTGTAGCTATCTAATGATTTGCTCTAAATTGACACCCGGCAGTAATGTTAGAATATTTTGGCAGATCAATTCCCGAAGATAATAATGCTGTGCATCTTAAGAACTACTATTTTATCCACAATGTTGGATTTTGAAATTTTAGATCATCACCCTCATCGATTATCATTTGCATATAAAATTGGAATAATACTTTTTTTGGACGACAGAGCGCTGGTGACAATTTAATAGAGAGTATTAAGGCACTCCGTTGCTATATCACTAAGGGTGTAAACATTTTAGGTGACTACGTTTAAAAAATTAGAAGACCAACTTACAACTTGTAGAATAAAACAAAATGTATGGTGCCGTTTATTTATTATAAAATCTTGCTATCGCTGACAAAAAATGTGCGTTTTCTTCAAGGTGTAAGTTCCCGTGGAATTCAGTTATCGTCTGCAGTATTAAGTAAAACTGTGGATTAAGTTTAATGACAATTCAAGCCTCTAAAAAGATTGTCTGCTGATATCTAGCTTATCTTGTTTCTTAAGGCTACGTGCGAAAGGTTTCAAGTTGCCTTGCTGCATGCTACCGCCCAGCTACTGCTTCCGTAGAATCATGTGAGAATGTGCTAAAACTAAATGCTGGTGCCTAAAAACTGTATAAAAACTGTAGCATTTAGCAAAAAAGGAGAAGTAGATTATGTTGCATATTTAACTGCGGATGGTAGTGATAAGCATATACGTTCTTATTTGCTTAGGAAATTCATTAATTTCAAAAAAACAAAAAACAAACAAACAAACAAAAGCAGTGGAATTCTACATCTTACTTGTTTAAATATTTGACAATGTTGTCTATTTCTGCTTTAGAAAATAGCTATTAAATAAAAAATAGTACTATTGAACTGGTTTTTCAAAATTTCGAAATATGATACAGCTTCTAGTACAAGTATATCATACTGTCTTTCATTTCTTCATAGAGGTTAGCAACGCTATTCAGATGTGTAAATCATCACATCCAATTTAAAGCTTATGGTATACAAATTGCTGAAATATACACAAAATATTGATTATAAGGGTTTTCCTAATATTAACTATTAAGTGAACTTTTTAATATAAAACATTTGGAAATATGCATAATGATTCAAAATTCCGGCGCTATGGAATAGTTTCGTTATTAGTATGCTTAATGAACAAATTGAAATGGCAAAACACGGGTTACATTATGTGGCGTGCACTGTTGCCACTACTGAGACTGCCAACCTGTGTGCATGGTTAGCTTGCAAGAGGAGGAAATAGCAGTTGCAATGGTTAATGTTTCAACTTGTCGTTGTACAATGGCCGTTTTCGTGACATTCGTATTTTCCAATAAATTGAATCAAAATCATATACGCTTCTTTCATATTTCGCAATCTTGGCGCAGGACTTTAGAATTACTCTATATATTATCACAGAAGGGGTTAATTTTTTTAATTAAGTAAAAGAAAACAATATATTTAAGTTGATATTTCATCGTAAATATTTAAAATTATTCTGCAGTTTAAACTATTTTTAATTACTTCTCCCAAAATTTAATGAAGTAAAATCAAAATGCATTCAGTAGCATAATTACATTTACTATAGTGATGTAAAACAGTCGCAACACTTTTCAGCTAGCAGAGGTTAAATTGCTCAGACGCCAGTTCTAGCTCATCAATGAAAGCATTATCAGCCGTCGAGTTCGATGTTATATTCTTTACTCATATTTCGAGACATTAACTCTTTTCTATAAAACCATTTTATATAGGGATTATTCAGTAATTTGCCCTATTTTATTTAAATTTTCTTTTTCCATTCTTTGGTCTCAAGTTTCTCATTGCTTAAGAGCTTTCCCATAACTTGGCAACACTGCGCTGATATGTGACACAGAATTCTTTCTCATAAGGTAACACACTGTTTTCTTCTTGTTGCAGGTAAGCAGAAGTTCCGAACTGCGAAAGTCAAAGTGAGTAAGTTAGATGGTGGGAAGTTTTCTACGGTACAATACTATGAGTAAACAAAGCTCTCTTGCAACACATCCTTTCTATTGTATTACTTTACACCACAACTGTACGGAACGCCAACATTACAAGAATTCCGTTCAATACAAGGAAACTTATTCATACATTAGAGAGGAGAGTATATTGTACATACACATTACAGAATAAAAAAATAATAAATTGACACAACTCACTCAGTTTGTGCATATCGATGCCCAGAATGAGAGTTGTTATTAACAATCAACAGCTCTTTCGAAACACGGCTTTAACTTTTTTCTTTCCGCTTCTTGAATTTCAACTGACAGCAGCTCCCTTATGAAAATGGCAATTTTATTATTAACAAATTGTGAACCTATTCTCTGCTTCAGTCATTTTGATAGTCATATAGTTTTTCCAACTTTGAGATATTTTATTTCTATCTCTCTCGTTTAAGTATGCGTTCAGTCAAATATTTTGAAGAAAATCCATTACATAGATTCTTATTTATCCACTTAAAAATTAAATTTTATTTGTTGCTCCTTGATCTTCATTATCTGAAACTCAAAATTTGATAGATTTGTGGCATGAAGCAGTAATCACTTCCAAGATGGTGCTACAATTTTTTTTTCATTCTCTTAATTAAAATGACACTTTTATCTCTTAATTCCTCCGTCAAGGCATCATAAATGTTAGCAGAGACGAAACTATTTAAGTTTTAAGCTCTAACAATAATACACTCTCAACTTCGTAGTAGTTGGGGAAAGAGATGAAAAGAATAAAAGTTTGTTCAATTCTTGTGAATGTTTAATAAATATTGAATGTTAAGTTCTTAATGATGACTGTAGTAAGGAGGCAATTTTACGTTAATTTGAAAAAATCATCCAATCCACTGTGTATTACTGCATTTTGGAATACTTTATGACTGATTCGTCAATCATTCTTCAAGGTACATTGTTTCAATAATATGGCAATTATGACTTTTGTTTGTAAGTGAAGGAGTCGCCAGCAACGGATGCTGATAATTTTACAAAAAGTGAAATTTCAATCTAGAAAAAAACCTTCTGAAGAAGTCGATCAGATGACTTCTGATGGTGATAACATGTACTAGAAGTTGGTATTTTATCGTTGAAAGGTTGGCATTCTTTGCAGAATCTATTATCATCAAAGCCACGTAATGTGTTTCAAATGTACGGAACCTCAATAAATTTTTTTTTGTAAAAAATAAACTTAATGATGAGTGGAAACGGATAAAGTAGTAGAAAATTAAAAATGCGAGCAAAACATACGAAAACTATAAGGAGAATTCAGTCCCAGTTAGAGCGTCTCCAATAATTATTAGTATCATATATTTACATTCAATTTCCTCCAGTTGTTTTTGAATTTTCAGACTAACCTGCATTGTCATTATTGGAAGCGACAAAGTAATGAACTCAAGAATGTCAGTTGTTCTATAAGTCATTGCCTACTTTGTTTTGAGTTTAGTTTGATTAATGTTGTGACTTGGAAATTGTTTTAACTATGTAAAATTTAAAGAAGTACGTTTTGCCATTCATGTTATTCATCACAACATGCACACCTTTGTTTCTCTAATCTTATGTGTCGTATTCAGAATTGTAATTTTTAACTTTACTTAAATTCAAGGAAATATTTAAGAAATGTGTGTGCTTGTGTACTTTTAATGGTAAGATGATAACTGTTAAACATACATAATGTGTTTTGCTAAAAAAGAAACCTTGTGACAGTTTTACTTTATTAGGTGTAAAAAGTGCAATGTGGATCTTAGCTCTTTTGCAAATAATTCATTCTCAGAATGTCTAATATAATTTAATGCATTTCTGAGGTATGTAAAATTTAACTATGAATGCAATCTAAGTCTACTGTGAGCAAAAAAAGCCCTTAAAGCAAATATATATATCTGGGTGTTACGATTTTGTCAGCACGTTTTGCTGATGACTTTTTCAAGTATTCGACATTCCATTTCATCATGGCTTTCGGAATGAATTAATGATAGCACAAATGAACCCGAAGTTCATTAACATTTACCTTTTCAGGTAAGAGAAAATTCCACTCATGCACTTGATTCGAAGTTGGTCTCTCAGCTGGTTGTGACCAATACCATAATTAAGCCATATTGTAATAATACCATGTCACCGTAGGCTCTATGGGCCTTGTCCTGCCAATTCGGCTGATGTCCTGGAGGACACATGTTGCAATTCCTCCAGTAAAATAATTCCATAGTGGGCCTTGTCCTGCCAATTCGGCTGATTTCCTGGAGGACACATGCTACAATTAATCCAGTAAAATAATTCCATAATGTATAATTATTCACAACATGTTTTGGACGCTGGAGAGATGGCTAGTCAGAGGAACGTGTTGTTAACGACCAACTGTTCACTATTAATATTCTGCTTTTTTTTAAGGCAAAGAGATGAGCCGATTCTTAAGTTTTGGAAAGTGATACACATACAGTGGGTAATGTTTTACTTGACAAACTAAGCCCTCTCCCCGTATACATCGCTAGCCATCTCTTCAGAAGTACGTCAGCTTTAGTATTATAGTTTTTCCAAATCTTCCTCCAATGTGAATGGTGCATTGGCGCTGGTATATCATTATTTCTCTTAGTGCGAATTCACTGCATTACACTCTTGGGTACCTTTCTAATTCAACGCATGCTCATAACTCCTATCAACAGTTAGTTTTGCGAAGCATCTCACGTAGCTCTGTTTACAATCATTTGTTAGAGCAGAACCGGTGAGGAAGGAGTCTGAAAGAAGACAATTAAGTTCTCATTTTGCAACGTTAGTGTAAAATACTGCTGTAATCTCGACATTCCATCCGCTCTCAGTCACATGATGGTGCACGCCTCTCTCTAATTAAATGTCATAAGATTCGTGAACATGAAATCGTGCGACATCCACAATTCAAACACCCATCTAGATACAGCATAAACTAGTTATGCTGGAGCAAGTGTATCTATTTCGTTAAATTGAATTCGACTTTATAACAATTAGTATATATATTTATTTGTATGTTAAAAAACAGTAAGCAGTCATTTAGGATGAACTGGCTTCTTGATTTAAAAAGTACAAATTCTACAAAATATATGAAGTAGATATTTTCAAATAAGTATATACATTCAAATATTACAAACGTTTTTAGAGTGTTTCTAAATTTTATGTTTAGTTATCTTACATGCTTAAGGCATAGTTTTCTATTCTATGAAAACTTAACGTGTTTAATATTCCTTTAATAAAAACCAAATCTTAAAAATAAACATATTTTTAAAAGCATGCATTTTCTTTCTTTCTTTGGATAATTCAGTATTCAAGGGGGTGTATTTAAGAACTTTATTTCTTATAAAATACAAATATATCTGAGCATTAATTCAAATATCCGAAATAAGTGCAAGAACTGGGTAGTGACATAGACATTACATACACACACATTCAATTTTTAATTATTTCGCATTAGTCATACTATTGACATACAATTAGGTTTGTACATGTTCACAGAGAGAATCTGTATATTCTATCCATCGTCATTGAACTGTAAATGTAGGAAAACTAAATGACATTGTTATCATAATTATATAGATTTAGGGTACATTGCTGACTACCCAATGTTCTGAAATTAACTGAAAGATCCCTAAATGTATATTGTAAATTTGGAGAACATTATTACAGATTTCATATCGAGGACAATGCGAATTGTAAAGCTAATCAGATGTTCAAATGTACTGTCTATTATTTTGTAATCAAACGTACAAGCCGACATATTTACTTAGTTTGATTAGTTATGAAATAAACTTTCGTTTAATGGTCTGTTCTTAACCAAATTCCATAAATGACTCAGCTAATTTCCATGTATTCTCAATTAAAATTATATTTCATTTTGCAAATAAGTTTTCGCTAAATACCAATTTCAAAATTCATAAAATTGTATGTGTTGTGATTCTCTTTATATGTATAATAATTTGAATTTACTTTAAGATGTTATTATAATATACATATCAGTAAAATTACACTTTCTTTATACTAAATACTATAGGGTTTTCATTTAAAAACTTCCCGGTCTGAATAACTACATATTTTAAATACATTTAATTTAAACAAATACACTCAATTTAAGATATATTGGGGCGAAGTTTAAAACCATTATCAATTACATTTTAAGTTTCATCCTCTCCTTCCAGCCAACCCCACCCCCTACTTTGAAATGTCAAATAACACTACTTAATGAGGATTCAATTGTTATCGCATCCTTGTGGTTTTTTCTCTCTCTTTTTTTTTTCCCCCTCTCGCCTGATAACCTAGATAGTTATTGCTGTTTACACATTCAGTATAACGAACACACAAACAGAATACCCTGGAATGTAAGCGGATTAATTAAAAATAATTTTGTAAATTCAGCGAGGACTTCCGAAATAGGCTATATTACTGTCTAGCCAACAATGCAGCCTATTTTGAAAGTTTATCTTACTAAATCTAATATTATCCAATATGATAAAGTGCCTTCTTCATCCTACAACTAATTGACATTTTATTTTGTCCAAATTCAAACATCAATAATAATCCAGGTTGCCAGACAACGGTAGAAAACAAAAGACATGAGAACAGTTTAATCTTATTTAAAAGTTAAATATCATAATGCAGGGGTACTGTATGAAATTTCGAACTGGTGTTTGGGTTAAACCTAAATATGCAATTAGTATTAGTTTTAAAAGTTTCCCTCAATATCTAAATTGGCGTGTTTTAAGTAAATTCATTTTAATAAATAGTTGTTTAAATCTATATAATATAGCAAACAAAATAAATAACTGAAAAATATTGTAATAGGCAAACTGCCATAATTTTCTTGATATACAATTTCGGACTTTTTTTTCATATTGGGAAGTACTTTATTGAGCAATTTATGTCTATCGCATTAACATGTTTTTAGGAAGTTTCAGCATGTAAATGGGGGTTACTAACAAATCCTTCATGAAAAGCTCATCTTTAAAAGACATCACAAATTATAATCTTTGACAATTGCTATAAACAAATAATTCCATGTTCAAGAAAATGTTATTAGCCTAGCGTATGGTAGAAACTTTTCTCTTTACAACAGCCAGACTTAATGTAAGTTGAAATATTTTGCGTCTTGATCAGTAAACTACTTAAGATTGGGTTAGAGATTGTGAAAGAAACACAGCAATGTTGATAATGAGCAAGGGGTGGAAGCATGGACGGCGAAGAGATTGCGAACTAAATTCAGTACTAAGCTCTTTACATTAGTAATTGACTCCGTTCTTCATTTTTCAAGAGATTTCCTGCTAGATACATAATATAAACTACTTGCAAAACCTATTTCACAAATTTACATTAAGGAAAGCTGTTAATTTTCAAATCATAAATTGAATCTGAGGTGGTTAATTTAAAATATTCTTTTGCCAATCATTATCCTGTAACATTTTAGACGACAACATTGTCATTCATAGCGTTTTCCCACGTTCTTCAAACTAAATAGAAAACTAATATTTTTCTTTCTTAATTAATTACTTTTCATAAATATTATTGTCATTTCAGTGGAGTTAGTTTAAACCTCCAAAATTTATCGCTAACTGTTGTTAAATTTCTTGTAATAACCGAGGAATTATGGATGTGCTCAAGTTTTCCCATTGTCCATGCAAATTGGTGAAGTTGCCAATTTCCAAACTTCCCAGAAATCGTAGGAGGTGCATGCTTTCTTTTATCTTGCTGTCTCCTTATAATCCTCTGCAGCTTTAGGGTAGTTTGCTCTTATCACTCTAATGTTTATTTTAGTGCACACATGCTCTAGATATTTTTATCAGAAATTAAAGCATATCGCATAAGTTACCGCAATGAAACGTTAAAGGAGCTGCAGAACTTGCTTACAGTTGTACACAGCTTTTTTTTTTATTTATTTCATTAAGTGAAAGTTTCGGGCTCGCTGTGACCTTATCCGATTTAATTCAGTTAAGCCAATTTGGTGTGTTTTCGTCTCCGTCACTGTTGTAGGTTTTCCTTCTATCTACAGCTCTGACGTATTCAGCAATATCGGGAAACGTTCTTAGTATTAAATGCATTTATTTCAATAATAGTTTGTGGATACATAAGTTAAATACTTAACCAACGTACTGGTATATTCGAACCGTTCGTGCTCCTGCACATATGAAATGCTGAAAAAAATATCAAACACAAAAAAATACACACAATTACATACACCTATACAAATACTATGAAATAACCCTCCATCCATCATATGGAACAAAAAAGTTGATGCCCTTAATAAATACCTAATTCATTACATATATCATTAATAACAGAGAATCAAAAAATCAACAGAAGTACATTTAAAATATATAAGTATATTAAACTTTCTTAGAGTAACTCATACAGTCTTTATTGTACACTCTTGTTTGAAATTACATATTGGTTGTACCTTTAAAATATTTTGTATGTCAGAGTATGTAAACTCTAATTCACTGCTGCAGTGATTTACATGCTCACTTTTAGAAAACATTAGCTTTGGCGGCTACTCTATTTGGAAGTATAGTCTAAAATCATATTATTATCACATACAGGATACATTTGCTAATTAAACTTTACGAGAACACCCCACAATAATAGAAATATACAATCTAAAAGAAGAAAAGTACAAAGACCTGCAAAATCTTATCACTTCAACAAATAAATATTACTGCATATTCAAGTGTGGAGGTTTAAATGAGAGTGGGAAATAAACTTGTTAGGACTATTGTGTAATAGTAATATTACTAATACTTTTTAAGGAAAAAAAAAACTGAATCCACAGAATAATAGTGAAGAGTGTGTTTGTCTTAGCTTAGCTTAGTGTTTGCTCTGGTAGGTGGCGTATGTACAAAAGCAGACTGGTATGGTCCGTCGGCGCAATGTGCTGTTAACATGTGTAGAACTGAATACATACACAAAAGAGATTCGTCCAAACGAGCAGTAGTTCAATTTTTGAAGACAGAAGGTGTTAATGGATCCGAATTCATCGTCGTATGAACAATGTGTATGGGAATGCTTTTCAGTGTTCAGATGGTGTAGTGAATTTCGTGACGGACGTGTGCGCACTGAGGACATGCCTAGACTGGTCAAGCTTACTTAACCATCACCAAGTAATCAATTGCAACCTTAGACAACCTTGTAAGGAAGAATCGCCGAATCACTACCCGAGAGATTGCAGAAACTTTGTCGTTGAGCAAGGAAACTCTTCACACCATTCTCCATTCGCTACCTCAAAGTTTGCGCAGTGGGTCCCCAAGCATCTTTCTGAGGAGCAGAAGACTCGCGAATGGGTGCTTGCATGGAGTGTCTGCTGTGTTACCAAGCAGAGGGAAGTCGTTTCTTTGAAAATTGATTCCGCAGTCAACAACGGAAATTCTTCGTTCAATATTCTTAATCTTATGACGCCTGGGACACTTACTTGATCAAACAAGGTGACTTTGTGTATCGGATATATTACCCATGTATTACTCTTACATCCTGTATGTTCATATATTCCAACCATAAATCATTACAGGGAAAATAAAAAAAAAAGTTTCACTTTCATTTGGTAAATCATAAATAATGGATTATGTGGTTTATAATAAAAGATTTGCGTGACTTTTTATCGATATAACAGTATGTAAAGAATATGTACATAAAGCGAACCTTTTGTTAATTTAAAAAAAAGAGCTAAACGATAAAAATACGGCTCCTACAGGAAAAATCAATCGCAGAACACAAGCAATGGTTAAATACTTTAAATATATTAAGCAAAGATCCCGATTCTGTGGAAGAACTGGAAGCAATGTTGAAAAACAATAAAAAGGTACCTACAAATTAAGTAACAAATATCGATTTATTAAATAAGCATTACTGGTGTCTTACAGAAGATAATTAAATAGAGTTATCTTTAATGTGATAGTAAATTATATAGGAAAAATGCTCACGTGCTGGCATTTTAAATAACATATTGCCGGAATACTGTCTCTGGAAGTACAAAGCGGTTTCAAAAGAAGACAGCCACACATAAATAATATTTTTACAATTAAATTGAACAACAGGGAGAATATAATCTGCAAGATTCGTTGACTTTGAGAAGCATTCGATAAGGTAAAACGTATGAAGTATAATAGAAAAGAGAGGATAACATAAATACCTTGTTGATAATATTAAGGTTTTATATAGAGATACATTATAAACCAATCTTCTTCTACTCTTCGAGAATGAGTTCGCACCGTGGCCGCAAGTGGTCCAGGAGGAGGATACACCGGGCGGTCAGGAATCCAAGGAGACGATGCACGAGCGTAGCCGAGATCCCCAATATTTCCATAAGTAAGAAGTCCCAGACGCCCGGGCCCGGGAGAACCAACCAAGTTCCACAAGGGTCTCACTGAAGGTGTCCCGAGATCACTCGAGGAGGCCCCACAGACTACTCTCCAGACGCTAGAACAGGAACTTTATCCGAGCGCAAGCCATCGCCACTCCACACGGCACCACCCCGCCTCGCCGTACACTTCGACCATGTAACCGAGGCTATGAAATGGAATGGAGTCAAATGAAATGGAGAGAATGGCAATTTGTGGAACGTAAATAATCATCCCTGCTTTCCCTTAAGTGACGAGGGAAAATCATGAAAAAACCCAAGGTCAGGATGACCGACGCAACGGGAACTGAACCCGGGCCTCTCGAATGCTTTACTGCCTGAGCCACCCCGCTCGGTTTATACAGCAATACAAAAATTATAATATGAGAATTATTAATAAAATTAAACAAATAGAGGTGCAAAACCAGGGTACAGACTTTATCCATACTTTCAAACATATACATTGACAATGGTATGCACCACACACAGAGAAATATTACTACAGTAGAAATAAAGCTCCATCAAATTATATAGTTCAATATGCAATTATGTTTCCAGATCTCTTAATTATAAAGAAAACAGAAAATAAACCAAGAAAATCTGTATATAATTATATTATAGTCGAAATTGGTAAGCATAATGAGTTTAAACTATAAAATCTTTAAAATTGGTTTTAATGTTTATTCATTGTGAAACGTTATATAATTTTGGTTTCGTAAAGTTAAATAAAATCACATAGTATAGATAATATGAAATGCAATTAATACAATAAAATTATAATAAATCACATAAATAAATCTTGTTAACAGTTTGATAAGTAAACATTTAAATACATAATATACCTACATAAATTATAAGAATGAAACAAATAACAAGCTGGAACATTAATAAATAATAAAAGTCAGGTGTACAAGTTAGAAAACGTCATTAATGGAATTATATTTATCCTGAAATAATATCTTGGTCACTTTCATCTTAATTTTTATAAATAAAGTAAGTTAATCCTTTGCATAGCTTGTGTAATTTTATTCCTTGATGTACTATGATTATTAGTTTTATAGCAGTTCTTTGTAAAGATAAATGTATAGGATTTTTTCTTTCGTAAAATATGTGTGTGTGATTACAATTTTTTATGATTTTAACTTTTATTGCAGTGAATAAAACAAAATATTTCTAAAATATATCAACAATGAAGGGGCAAAATATTTCATTTGTCAAAAAGAGGTTTACTTGGAATGGTTTGAGGGACTTGAGTATATTTAATATTCTTTTTGTAACGTATATCGATAATAAAAATATAAATAACCATTGTATAAATTTTAGTATTACATGTAAATACATAAGACCATTAGTAACCAAAGAAAAAATGTAGCTAAAATGTTATAAAGTAATGGCCGCACCAATAATACACAGAAACAGAAGGATAAGAACCTAAATCAAGAAGTAGAAATAAAATGCTTAAGAAGACACTGTTGATAAAATAACCAATGAACAAATAAGATTTTTTTTTGATTGATTTATTTATGGACTCTCTTTAGCATCTCAGGTCATCAGCGTCCCATTCAACTCAGGACATGAAACGGCCGACAAATTTTCCTCAGAGGCCTCTCTTTCAGGCTTGAGGTTCTTTTTCGTACCGTAAATGTACGACACGGGACCCACGGCTTTACTTTCCTTCCGAAGGAAGCCGTATTTAGGATTTTTACGCCCGAAAAAATCCATCGGTCCTAGCCGGGTTCGAACCCGCGATCTTGGGTTTAAGAGGCAAGTATGGTAACCACTACACCACCAGGACCGACAATGAACAAATAAGAATACACGTAAGATTACTGTTATAGATGCAATGGAAGGAACATCTATATAGAATGGATGCTAGTAGTTTATCAAGGAAAACATTAAATTATAAACCTAGAGGGGAAAGATCTATGGAAAAGTCGACGAAGAGATGAGACTGGAACAGGCTCTTGGCGTAAACCATAACAGAAGAACAAGAATAGTTTAGAAAAAAATTAGTGTAATATTTGCTTGTAAAATATTAATTAGGAGGGTAGGTTTTTCATTACATAGAAAGATACTTCATGAAGGTAGTTAAAGGTAGGCGTTGACAGCAGATTATGCAAATCGATTTTATTTTAATGTTCGCATAGACCGACATAGATTATGATATATGAAATTGTGTTTTATATTAGTTCAACATATGAACGAATAACATCAAATTAAATATTACTGTCTTGAGTGATGCTTCAGTCGCAATAAACACATCTATTGCCTCTTTTAACTATTCAAGACCACATCTTCTAGGAGTGCGAGTTTATAAGTGATAACAAAAGCTAAATATTTAAATCACTGATTTTATAATGTGTCTGTGTAAATGCATGGCAAATTCACGGCGACAATTCACCTTTTTGAAACTTGGTCACTATAAATAAAATAAAAGAAATGTGTACTAATCCTTTGGTTGCTCATTTTGTACTGCAAATTTAAACTACCATTTACACACATCAGTTCCTCTGCAGTAATGGACCTAATATCTGGGCAACACTTTCAGCATCTTCTGAAAGAAAGTTATACATAATTAATTAATTTTATTTATAGTACCCAATTTTCGTAAAAGTGAAGTGTTGTGGGTCCTCGAGTTTGAGGCGCAGAAAGTTCGCGCCGGCAAGCGGCCAACTTGCTAATGGAAATGTTTAAATGTACCTCACTGTACTTTTTATCATATTGTGTTATATGTCGAGAAGCTTGTTTATTTTTATTACTGTTGTAAAAAACCAAAAGCCGTGAAAGTTAAATTTTTTGCAATTAGTGTGCAAATTAAACGTGTTAACTGAAACGAACAAAAATTAAATTTAAGTTATTTTCGGTATTCGGGAACAAGCTGTTTTCTCTATGTGAAAATTGATGAAGCGTTATGACTATTATACCGATAGTTAATCACTTGGAGACAACATTTGCAGAATCCTATAGGTACTATTGTACTTTTATTTATAAAGAAACCAGCTCGTAAAACAAAAAGTTGTTGCTGGAATTTTGACCACAAGTCAGCACCAACCAAAGAGAAATTTGTATCTTCTGAACAATATCATAATAATATCTGTTTCACTCAGTGCTCCGGAATGGAAAACTTTCACGAATATGCGCCTAAGAATTGCGATTTTCGTGCCCTTCTTCTTTATACTCGGTGCATCTTGAAACAAAGAAGACGTAAGTCTTAAACAAAGGGGTAAAGACTAATTTGTACACACATTCAGGTCTAGTCCGCCCTTTTTGTTCTGCCAGGCTGTGCAACGGGTTTCTGCGCTTCTGAACTAAAGAAGCGCCACCAGGCATTTCTACAGTTTGCAGATGAGAGCGTCCTCTTATTTACGGAAGACTCACTGGAGTGGTGGTCATGCATGGTAATCCATAATTCTTTTTCTTCGCTATGAATTATATTTGGTATTTTCTTGTGCAACCTTAAGCACCTAGGGCTATCAATTATTATATTATTTTTCTTAATTTTCTGTTTTTAACTTCTCTTCTTTATAAACCACAGTAGGCTGCACATTATACCAGAAGGCCACGAATGAATACCACTAAATAAACTGTTGTTTATTCCTCAATTATTGTATCTTTCAGCGTTTGAAATAGATGCTTCTAAATGTAGTAAGGTATATATGTTATTTTATAAGAAAAAGTTTACCTTTAAGGTACACTTTTGTTAATAAAATTCGAGATATAGTATGTATATCGCTTCGTTACATTCTAATAAATATGGAAAAACATTTCTTATCAGTTGAAATTTTATAGAGTTTTATTGTTGAGCATGGAGATAGCTGAATATAAGGTATACTTTATGATGACATCATGTTTATTGGTGGTGTTGGCATATAATTTTAGATGCAGTGCTTTTAAATGCATTGTGATGTTTGAATTCCCTAGATAGCGTCTCTTTTTAATGTAACAGAATTGCTTGAGAGGCACATAGAGGAAGGTAATATTTTTTCATATACGAGGTCTCTTCAAAAAGTATCGCGAATTTTGAATTTGCGCAGGCTACGTATATTCGATTGTTTTGTGGCATTATGTTGGTACTCATGTCCCTCACTTATGTTGACAAGCTCGGCCATTTTGAATGTTCAGTTAATTGTCGACAGCTATTTTGCTTGGACGTGTTTTGACTCGTCTTCGATTTTTGCCTATTCCAAAAAATGGAACAAAGAATCTGTATCAAATTTTGTGTGAAAAACAAAATTAAGTGCGTGGATGCATTCCAAATGTTGACTGTGGCATATGGTGAAGCTACCTTGAACCAAAGCAACGTTTATCGGTGGTACAAAATGTTCTCAGAGGGCCGAGAAGATGTGAACGACGAAAAGCGTCCTGGACGCCCGAGCTCGTCAACAACAGACGAAAACATTGAAGAAGTGAAGAAAATAGTATTGGCCAATCGTCGAATCACCGTTAGAGAAGCTGCTGAGGACCTAAACATATCGATTGGCTCGTGCCATTCGATTTTTACCAATGATTTGGGCATGAGACGGGTCGCCGCAAAATTCGTACCAAAGTTGCTCAATTTCGACCTAAAACACCATCGCATTAACGTTGCTAAGGAGCTGTTGAATCTGTCCGCGACGACCCAAATTTGCTCCAGAGGGTCATAACTTGTGACGAATCATGGGGTTAATGGTTATGACGTTGAAACTAAAGTTCAATCATCCCAATGGATGCTGCCACACGAGCCAAGACCGTCAAAAGCGCGCCAAGTTCGGTCGAATGTGAAGGTTTTGCTTACAGTTTTCTTCGATTGCAGGGGCGTGGTGCATCATGAGTTCTTGCCACAGGGTATAACAGTCAATAAGGAATATTACCTGCAAGTTATGCGCAATTGGCGCGAAGCAATCCGCCAGAAACGCCCGGATTTGTGGAAGAACAAAAATTGGCTTTTGCACCATGATAACGCTCCTGCTCACACATCGTTGCTTGTGCGCGAATTTTTGGGCAAAAACAACACACTTATGATGCCGCAGCCACCGTACTCCCCAGACCTGGCTCCCTGTGACCTTTTTTTGTTCCCAAAACTGAAGAGGCCCATGAAAGGACGACACTACGCCACGATTGAGGAGATAAAGACGGCATCGAAGGAGGAACTGAACAAGATCACAAAAAACGATTTTTTAAAGTGCTTCGAGGATTGGAAAAAACGTTGGCACAAGTGTATAATATCTGGTGGGGATTATTTTGAAGAGAACAAAATAGATATTCATGAATAAATAAATAAATACTTTTTGAAAAAACACAAAATTCGCGATACTTTTTGAACAGACCTCGTATAAAGCCTTCCCAATCAATTCTTAAACTAAAACATTCTTACCAATTTTTCGACATTTTCAACGGAATGGTTCAAGAGAAAAGATTCTACCGTAATGTTATCTGTATAAGAGAATATTGCACAAGGTGCAAAACAGAGAATCAAGAACTGCCGGACATTGAATTTTTGAAGGTATCGACAAGATTGACCGAGGTCGCTAAAGAAGGAACTTGTGAATGGGAGATCTGAGATTTGAGCCCCGCAAGAACAGTTCTCCTTGAAAGGAAATTTTCTAAATGTTTCCAAAGTTCTCCTCAATGCTAATGTCGGGGAGATACCTTAAACTTAAGCCTGGAGCACTTCCTTCCAAAAACGTATTTCTTTCCCAGTTTATCATTTCATCTCATGTATCATCAGTGTTCACCGCCTGCGATGCCATAATACAACGAGGATATTTTAACCAGGGCAGCCTGAAGTTGCCGATTACTGCTTATTGTGGCTACGCAACCGCTAAAAGCGAGATGGAGTCGCCGCACGCAAAGTTAAATTTTTTATTTTACTCTTTATATTCTTACTTTAAGCATTAAATGATACCGTATTTAAAACTGATAATTTTGAGCACTATTTGTCTGTAACAGATGTTGAAAATTTTGCCCTTCAGCGGTAATAGTTTACCTATACCTGAGTAGGAAATTTCCCGTATTTCATTTAACTTTCCTTACGTAAGCACACTGCGGTTCTGAGCATTGAAACATGTGTCTGTCGTAACTTTTTAACAAGTTGGCGAACGGACAGTTTCCTTACCTGGAACACGATTGTCAGGGTATCTTCTTGCAAATAGCCTTACCAGTTCTCTATAAGAATCCGTTTTCACATATGTATTCTCTTCAAGCCGTATTTATATAGTGGCATAACTAATGAACAACAAATAGCATACAATGGTATACAATGAAGCAATGATGCACAAGAAAGTCATTCGCTGACAAAGTTTCCCTCGAACTAACTACAAGTTTTACGTGCACATGCATTATACGATCTTGGCGGCTCCCAGTACTGGCGGACCGTAACTAAAATAATCTCATAGTAGTAAAAGCTAAGTTGAGTGCTATTAAAAATGAAAAGCTAGCTATAAAGGATTTTTTCTTCAGTTTTTAATATGACGCTGCTGTAAAGGTGAGTTACTACTAGATACCTATATTTTATACGAGCAAAATTAATTACTTTCTTCCACTCTTGTTTCAACACACTTTTTCCTCGCAGTCAACACGCAAGAGGAGGAGTATCATAAAGTAATGATACCCTGGATTTGCGCAGTGAATGCAGAAACATACTTCATACCAATCAAGTATTTAATTACTTTCCTATAAAGCACGTAATATTCTTGTCTCGATTATCTCCTTAAATTTACACGGTGTTTTCGAAAGAAACGTTATTGACATCTAGAAGGTCGTTTATTAAGAAACAGGTTTTCTTTTGCTCTCAGTTTACGGCCGCTGATAATGCAATACGCTGCGCAGTTTTCACTCCCAACATCGCCCCTCCCACGTGCACTACCATTCTGAATTCATCACTGTCGAGGTAACCCTCAAATTCAGCACTTTCGCTGAAATTGCTTGTGGTACTTGGTTTATTGTTTGCACACGATTTATGCCAAG
This sequence comes from Metallyticus violacea, assembly GCA_030762175.1. NCBI lineage: Eukaryota > Metazoa > Arthropoda > Insecta > Mantodea > Metallyticidae > Metallyticus > Metallyticus violacea. Next base: position 95,165,204 of record CM060833.1, on the reverse strand, counting down.
GTAATTAACTAGAAATTTCGCGCGTTCAGTTCTCCCTTGATTTCTATTACGCAGTAAAACTTCCGATTTGTATTAAAAGATTATACTTTAAAGAGGGTGACCGTTCGAATCTTGCAACGGACTTGCGAATGGCACATGAAATAATATATTGTAAATAAACTATCTGAGAATCTACTGCTTGACATAGAGTTGGGTATTCATTCGGATTTCACTTTGGAGAAACCAAGACAAAATATATCTGCATTAAACATGTAGTTTCCTGCAATTTGTAAGCATGCTCCTTAATGAGGTAAGTGTTCTAGGGGAAAATATGTTCTGAACAGAGGAAAGTGCCTGTGTGTGCCCAATTCGTTAATTTTAACGTTCTTCAGGAAGACATGTCATCGATACCCCCCCCCCCTATATATTCAACACTGATACTCGATGATAGACGTACTATCGACATTATAACTGCTTGAGGTTTCTGCCTCTATTGTATTTGAATTAATAAGAATGTAAACACAAGTTCTAAAGTATTCTTAAAAGTAAAGATTTACTTATCAATATTTATATATAATTTCCTGAAAGTTGGCACCGAGCTTAAAATGCTTTTAACATTTCCTGAAGAAAGTAACATGTTAATACCATTTATTTACTTGTACATTGGAGTTGGTGATAGTGTTTAGGAATAACTGATAAAAATATGACATTTTTATCTATATATAAGGAAAGTAAAGTCATATTAGAGCTTAATTATTATTTTCTGAAACGCGTTTACCTTTTGGACAAATGGTAGGTAAGCCTATAGTTACATTTTCAGGTTTAATTGTTTTGCTCTTTTCCTAATTGTTAATAACCCGAAATGCAGTTCGACTTGAATCAATGTTAATTAAAAAAGATAATAAAATAAAACAAGAACTTTATATTGATTTGAAAGAGTTAACAGCTCTGAAAGTAATAAAAGAAAGCCTGGTCGTCTTATTTTTTAAATGCATTTATTTGACCTTGAGAGCTAGCAACTTATTATTTTTTTTTTTTTCCAAGAAACAACCAGGAAGAAACGCTCAAAAGACCAGAGTGCCTCAAGATAAAATGCTGTGGACGACTTTATGAAATACTTGCACATTCTGTGTTTACAGGGCAGGAAATTTTGTCAGAAGTATAATGATATACAATTATTACCTATGTCCTGGCTGGTGCCATCAAGAGTTTAAAGCTCTGCAAGCTGACAAGTAAGAACATAACGTTTACCCACTTTAAATGCTGTTTCCAGATATCTAAAATATTTAAAGCATTGATTGAGTGAAAATGTATAACATGTTATATTATAATGAATTAATTTAAATTTAGAATACTGCTGCTCATATAACACCAATTTTAGTTTTATTTATAAAGGAGAATCAAGGCAGACACAGGTTTTCTGTATTATTATATTATATTTTTATCACTTAAAATTTAGTACCAAAATGAAACGGAACGAGAAGCAAAATGAACAATTAGTTTTGGCGTGGAAGAAGTTCTGGAGCCTAAAGTTCATCTTGCTAGATTATCCTGGAAGAAACACATCTGGGGGGAAGTAGACGTTTCGTGGGCTCTTTCAATCCTCAATCATTGTCTATGATTGCAAAAGAAATAAAGATGATACAAGTTTGCAGAAGAAAATAGAGAGAAAAACAGAAGGTTAACAAAGAGGACAGAATCAACAACGCCGAACTGAGGAAGAGGGCCTCTATGGAAAGACTGCGTTATCGGCAAGCAGTTCTAAATGGAAACGCAGAAGATAAGTGGTGAGAATGATATGGGGCCCACGGATAGATAAAAAAGGAGCGGAGTAATCAAAACACTAGTGATCAGACATGGGGGAATTACCTTTGTTCTAGAGAGTGCAAATTGTAAGATATGCCCTCTCCAATCAACAGTCTTGCTATGTTGCTACTCAGGTGTTATACAAGGTGAACATATGAAAGAGACCAAAGTGCTGAGGTTCTAATGAGGCACACTTTATATGAAAATAACACACTAAATGTGAGTGTTAAATTTAAGTAATTCAGGATGTATAATCAAGCAGTAGGTATAAACACTGATTTGAAATAAGTGCATTAGAGCTATCCCTGCAACCTGTAGGTCTTTACGCTTATAAGCTTTTAAGACTTATTCTTATTCTTATGAAAATTCTTCATTTTCAGCTTTTTTATGTTACAGTCACTGTTTAATATGCCTCAGGAAAACGAAGATCTAAAGAGACGATGAATGAATGAATGTTTGATTAAATGAGCCGGAAGTCCATAACGCTTAAAGTTACCTTGCATTCAGCACTTCAAGCTTTTATGGCCTATTTATCTGGCTGGACTCGCCATTTATCACGTTTTCAATATATAAATTGCTGTATGTGATAAAGTTTTCCATCATCTTGAAAATGTTCATAAGAGGTCAATAAACAATATGTAATTGATATTTTATTGTTTGCTTAATAACCGAACAGCATTAGCTCTAAATGAGCTAAGTACAAGTCGAGAAAAAGATTATGTTAATCACTACAAACTATTTAAAAAAACTTGCTCTACCTTTCATAATAACGGAGTTTAAGTGAAATGTGTGTATTCACCGCAAGTAAGCAGATCTGAAAAACCTGTAAATATCTGCATTTCGCAGCTTTTCCTTAAAATGAAAAATAATCTAGGTAATGAATGACTCTGGGATCATATGAGGTTGTACTTGGAAAATTGAATTTGTAAGCACGGGTAAGGTTGGCCGTTTGTGCCTACGTTCCCAGTTGGGGTACATCCAAAAGGAGGCATCGGCGGACGTAGACTGTGTCTTGTCTTCAGATACATTGTTTGTTTCCAGATAGAACACCCCGAGCCCGCGGATCTTCCCTCTCTCTTCATTGAGTTCTCATCCTCAGAAGGGCCACTTCCATACCAGACAGACATCAGCGCAGAAAACTCTCCAAAACTCAAACCTGCCATACAGCACCAGCTCACTTTCGACCCTGTAACAGAACCAATAAAATGAAATGAGAAAGGGGAGCGCGGAACATTCGAGCAAAGTAAATATCCATCCCAGCAAAGCGACCAGGGGAAACCATGAAAAAACCAAAGACAGGACAGCGAGCCTCAAGAAGTTTGAACCCATGAGCTCCCGATTGCAAGTCCCAAGCGTTCTCCGAATCAAAGAAATTTTATGAAGTACAAAAATGCCAATGCGCTCAAGTTTAATTGTAGCCAGGAATATATAACAATTAATATCTATTTATCAAACTACAGGAGGATTGTTTGAATTTCTGAAAGATGTGTATATGCATATATTTTTGAAGTTGAGTTAAAATGAAGAAATAAAGAAACAACATTACATGATTCTGATGCCAAGAAAATGGAAGATGAATGTCCAAGATAGCAGATCTCCATCTCATGTTGTATATAAGAAACTAATCTCGTCCTATGGGTGTGTGCCCTTAAGTTGGTGATTATCAGAAGAAATTGAGACCAGTATTTTTTGAGTAGTGTTTAACGCCCGTTTTTATTACTGAGGCACCAAAGGCGGTGAACATTGATGATAAATAAGATGCAATTATATAGGTATTGAGTGAGAATTTTTTTTTTTAAGGAAGGAAATGTTCCAGGCCTAATTTTAGGATACCTCCCCAGCATTTGCCATTTACAAGGACTGAGGAAAACTTGGAAAAATCTCAGTCATGGAGGACGGTCCTGGCGGGATTCGAACCCCAGACCTCCCGTCCAAGAGTCCGCGCCTTAACGACCTCGGCCACCCGTAGCGGTGAGACCAGCATGAAAATGTGTCTGACTTATTGGAACTGAGATTACAAAAGATAAATATATAAAAGCGTATTCATTTTTATTTGAACAATCACAAAAGGTCGACTATTATAGAAGAAACTTGAAGTTGGAAACACGACGAATTCTCTCAAATAGCATACAGACACTTTTAAAGGGGTGCAGCTATGTGGATGAAATAAAAATAATATATAATAAATAATATATATATATATATATAATGAGTAATCTTGTGCACTTCCATAAATTCATCTTGCCTTTGGTGTTTTTCTTGTCAGTAGGACCTAACTTGCTGGCAGAGGTTACTGGAAACTCGAAATGGACGTTACTAACAATTCGCTTGTCTAACGCTTTCCACTAGATGGAACATCTCAATCAGAGAATTGAACTGCCTTCCATTGTAGCCTAAACCGCAAACGTCAATCTTGATTTAATGATATAGACATTCCCTATTATCTATCAACAGGATGATAAGGAAACCGGGGTATTACATTTAACATAAGATAATCGTGCTGGGTCCAACCATCTGTGGAAGTGATTGGGACACCCATTGTTGTGCAGATAATTTCAAAACATTCGAAAGTAAGGATATTTGAAACAAATGCACAATAAGTTCATTTGGAGGGAAGTTGAAAAAGAGCTATAAAGATTCTGCAGTCATTTGAAAATACAAGCTGAGATGTATAAAGGGAATATCATAGCCAAATGTAATGAAGAACTTTGGAGAATTATGAATAAGGGTCCTGTTGTAGAGCAGATAAGAAATGAACATGAATTGGGCAAATATAACGTAAACCATAGGAATACATAGCTAGATAGACATCGGAATAGAATCCGCAAGAAAGCAGAAGGAGAAACAAACAAAGGAAACTCATTACTGAAAAGGAGCCGAAGGAAGCAAAACAAACCTGAAGAGGAGTAAAAGTGGCAGGTACAAAAATTTCGTTGAGACCTTTTGTTCCACATGAAATTACTTGTTGCGCAACTAAATAAAGAAGCTGGCACTAGTGAATTTTTTTTAATGACTTTGTCTCATTTTTTAACCCAAATTGGATTGCTGTGCAGTTTTGAGCACTTTAATGATCTAAATTAATATTCTTTCATTCTTTGCTTTTTTTAATAGTGTTTAACACTCTTTTTGACTACTGAGGCACCACAGGCGGTGGGCACTGATGATACATGAGATGAAATGATAAATTGGGAAAGGATGTATTTTAAGGAAGGAAACGTTCCAAGCTTAGGGACCTCCCCGGATTTGCCATTTATGAGTACTGAGGAAAACCTGGAAAAACCTCAGTCAGGGGGGACGGTCCTGGTGGGATTCGAACCCCAGACCTTCCGCTCACGAGTCCGCGTCTCAATGACCTCGACCACCGGTGGCGGTTCATTCTTTGCAATCACACCTCAATTGTTATAGGTATGTTAACGTTGCAAGTTTAGGTGATAATTCTTGGTCTCAGAAAGCAACAGAAAGAAAAATCATCGTTCATCATCATCCAGATGGACAATAAGAGTAAATAAAGAAAATACTTATATATGACTCACTTAAAAAGCAATCAGGAGAAAAACAAAAAGCTTGTCGATGGTCAACCGTAATCTTACAGAAGAACGGTACTTTTCTTAATATTACCAAAGTAATTTTCATTCTATCTAGAATTATCAGTTGCACTTCTAGAAATCTTTTAATTCAATCCAAGTCTAATGTCCTACAATTTCTTCTTTCTTTTGCTTTCCTTCTTCTCTTCCCAATTTCTGGACATACATTCATGGTTAAATTTCCTTCTCAACTAGGATACAAAAAAGTGGTCCAACATTGTCGTTGTTGATTTGTTTTATTTGCGGACGCTCTGTAACACCTCAGGTGAACAGCGTCCCACTCAATCCAGAGCGTGAAACTGCCGATAAATTTTGCTCAGAGACCTCTTCTTTCAGGCTTGAGGTTCTTTATCGTGCCGTAAATGTACGACACGGGACCCACGGCTTTACTTCTCTTCCGAAGGAAGCCATACTTACAATTTTTACGCCCATCGTAAAAATCCATCGATCCTGGTCAGGATTGAACGCGCGATCTTAGGATCAACATTATCGAATAACACAGAAGAACCTTGCACTTTTTGCCACTTTACATTCTGTCTGCTTGTGAGAAAATTGTAAGTAAAGAAATTAAAAATAAATTTTTTTTTGTTTATTTAAGGACGCTCTTTAACATCTTTGGTCATCAGCGTCCCATTTAATTCCGGGCGTGAAACAGCCGACAAATTTTGCTCAGAGGCCTCTCTCTCAGGCTTGAGGTTCTTTTTCGTGCCGTAAATGTACGACACGGGACCCATGGCTTTACTTACCTTCCGAAGGAAATTAAAAATAATTGAAGGATTGTTATTATTCCATTATAATGAAATAATATTCTTTGCACTCAAGTTGGTGGTAACCGCGTTAAAATGTTAGGTAGATGCGTAGATCAGGTCATAGTTCAGTATTTACTAACAGCAGAATGGTGGATTTGGAAATCTACTTGCAAGAAACTATTATTTTCTTATGTTGTTAAAGGTGAAGTAGTTACTCAAAATGATATATTGACAATATAAATATACATTTTTGGAAATTTTAGAACTCGAAATTTTTCTTATAATTATCAGCTTTAAAATCTGAAACTCGTCATGCATGTACTCAGTTGGATTCACTTTATAAGGGAAAACTACACCAAATGAAAAATAAAAGCTGTTTACAACCGAAGTGTATTAGACGCTTTACTTCCACACTTCCACTGTTGCTGAAATTTGGGTTTTATTGATAATTTTAATGCCGAATTTGCAAGCAAAAGTTTAAAATATGTTATTGATTATAACTGGAAACATCTTTAAATTCCAGGATATTCTTGGGGCTTCATGTATACTTGCTACTCAGCTGTTTTAAAACTCCAATTCCGCATTCCCTATTCTCTCGATATTGGTTCACTTAATGTATTCTTATCTCAAGAATAAGAGAAGGTGAGAAGATAAAGAAAATGTGTACTAACATTTAAAATTGGAATGTGCAGGGAAAGTTTTATCTTAACACTTTCAAAATGGAAAAATTAACACTTAGTGTAGGTCATTTGGCCAGCAACAATTCGCAGCAAGTCTTAGAACTACTAAATGTTCATAATCGCTGAAAACGTTAACTTTAGTTAGGCGCAGTGCTGCCACCTGTTGTCACCGGCCTCAAGCGCTTTACGACCCACTTCTGTCTCCCCCGCAACTCGCCAGACCGGCCCAGCACAGTTAAGTTTAGCTCAACCTGATACCTCCTCACTTGCAATCACACTTTTTATACTTTTCCTTCCACGAACTGATGCCGCATAGGAGAGGTCACGTCTCATCTTCCTCCGAAACTTTCTTTCTCGTAAATAAAGTTTACTGTGCATGCAAAGTAATAAACATTGACAAAAGTGATAATAGAAAAATTTTGTTCGTTTGGGATCTACACTTCCGGCTAATTATATATAAATGAACTTAATTTTTACTCACAAATAAGAACACAAAACTGGTGCAATAAAACTGAACCCAATGCGCGAAAGAATCTATGCGATATCTGGTGGATGGCAGAACTGACGGCTAGTGTCCCTGCGAGAGCTGTGGATAACTGCGGAGTAAACTGTATGCAAATAACATTGATAACATAATAAAAATGCATAATTGTAATAATTAAATGACGAAACTGGTAGACCATGCTTCTAAATCTGCTTATCGGCAAATGCAGCAGCGCCTGCTGTTTACATTTCTGTCTGCTGACAATCGTATGTAATTCCAAAGCACAAATGCACTTCCTTTGTATATTTTTGGGATCGTTTTAATCATCAACTTCACCGATGATAAACATCCAACACCGGTAAGCAAATTGAGTTTCTTGTTCTGAGATATTCTTTCTTTAATGTTGCGTTGAACTTATTCGCAAGTTCTCGCTAGTTTAAGTTCTAGAGTTCAGTTTGCTATCTTATACATGGGTGTTAGTCACCACAATCATTTCAGAGATTGTGGAAGAGATTTAAGCAAGTGTTTAAGCAAGTCTATGGTCCATGAAGAAGAATAACGTGATAGAGATGTTGAAGCTAAGGCCGAAAATGATAAGTGTTGAAGCGAAGCAAAAGGAAAATATATCTTAGATTCGCCGGTGAGGAAATCCTGATTTTCATCATCATCATCATCATCATCATCATCATCATCACCACCACCACCACCACCACCACCACCACTACCGTTTTCAAGATAGTGATATGAAATCTTTAAAATCTGAAACTGTACTTATGGCAGTACGGAATAGAGCAACGGTTAACTGGTTGATAGCTTAATCTGGAGGGAGCTATCCTTCTGACTGATAAGGCATTGGATTCTGGTTTTGAACAGCGTAGGTTCGGGTCCTGCGAAGTAGTTTATTTATTTTTATTTTATTCTACAAACATGTATGATAATTAAAACAATGAAAATATTACATCTTACTTAACAGAAGTTGATTTAACACACCAGAAATAAAAAATATACCTAAATGTTATGCACTGCTGTTATATATATATATATATATATATATATATATATATATAATTGCACGTGTATAAAAGTAAAAATAAATAATATATTAAACGAGACTAAAACTCGACGACAATGCTCCATTATCATACAGAGTGCGTCAGAGCGACATGCTCCACAACTCCCGTCCGTTATTGTGTGGTATCATGTCGAATGAAAGCTTCATTATTGCGTGACATGCTGGTTCTTTAGGAACTTAATGCCATAGCTTTGGATTTAAATAGGCACACCCTGTCTCGAATTGCTTATCTAAGAACCATGCTAGTGTCTCTGATATAATTACGCGTAGTTCATTAACACCCGGTATAATAAACAGTTGATAGCAAATGTTCGCCATGGATTTCATTATGAACAGAAAGAACAACAATAGACTGCTTGGGGTTGCACCAAGAAAGTTTGTCAATTGTGTCTTTTCATGAGTGATTCGTTATTAAAATATAAAATTGATATGTAAAAATAACCATAAATCATGAGCTCTGACATACCAACATAGTTCTAGAAGTTTTGCCATAACTGATTGTTACAGTCTGTGCTATTTTGGGATATTCATCTGAAATTTCAATTTTCTCATTAGCTTGTTTTAATTGTCAGAGTAAGTGAACAGCCAGAGCAATAGGTACTGCAGTTCCGAAAACCTTACCAGGATATAAACACATGTACGGGTATACCCTTTCCATTGAAAAGAAATGTAACAGAGCAGTGCCTGGATATTTCCGTCGCGTCATATTAACAATACCCTGTGTGTGTCATATTATTTTTTATTGAGGCAGCAATATTTCGTCTTGTAGTTGTTAATATTCAACCTCAAGATTGAGTTCGCTGCACTAACAACGAGCAGAAATAACTTAAGTAATTTTATCTTGGTCTGCTGTCTGTACACAAAGTTGTTGCAAGAACCGGCACTTGTATTTTAATTTCTAAAGGCATGCCGCTTGCTATAGCAACAACAGGTGAATGTTGTGATTATATAAAGCCTGATACTTGCACGTCCAGTTCAAAACCCGATCTGCTAACCACTGCCCAATCAAGCCTTCGCAGTAGCTGTTTCCCTCCCTTAATGCGGAACTGTCAGCAGGGTTATGTAAAAGATTTGTCGCTATGGAACACGCAGTGCTTAGCAAAAAGCTGCCCAAGACCTGAACATGTTGAAACTCGCTTAAGTACGAAATACATCATATGTTAAAACTTAAGAGGAGCTTTACTATCAAAGTGGGATTGCTGGGGTCTTTTGGCTTATTTTATTGCAACTTCATTTTGCTACTTATTTTATTTTCTACGATGATTAAGGTTAATTCTTTCAAAAATTACAAAATTCTAAGTGTTAATTTTGTGCCAATATTATTTCGAGAATATTGTTCCCAAGCTATTGAAAGCAGCTATGCTACCGAATTGAAACAAGTGCTAACAGTTCAATTTAGTTCGTCATCGTTCCCAGTTTATGTTAAAGAAATTCAAGTTCTCTCACTCACATATTCAAAACACTACAGGCGAGTTCCATTTCGTTCATGGTTCTCTTAAGGGTAGAGCCGGCTGGGCCGGAGCTGAGTACCAGTCACCTATTTGGTCTTCAGCTATGGCAATTTATCCGCGATTTTTTAAAAGAATGTTTAAAATACTCATTTTTACTACTGAGGCATCACAACGGTGGACACTGGTAATACATGAAATGATAAATTGGGAAAGCATTTTTTTTTTAAAGGAAGAAAGCGTTCCAGGCCAAAGTTTACGGTACCATTTGTCATTATGAGGACTGAGTAAAAACCTGGAAAAAACCTCAGTCAGGGAGGACGTCCTAGCAGGAATCGAACCCCAGACCTCCTGCTCACGTTTTTCCGAGGTGCCTCAACATCTTGGACCATTGTATTTAACTTTTTGTACATATTCACATTATGAGAGATAATTTCAAACTATTTTGAAATATATTATTTAATCGCTTTCTAAATTAAAATACAGTGATGCCACCGAGAGAAGTTAAATTGCAATAAGTAAAACAGTGGCTAACAAAGCAGATGTGCTATACCAGTGGTTTTCAAACATTTTATACTCGCGAACTCTCTTCAGAAAGAGCTAAGCGGAGCGAACTTCTAATAAATATCGAAAACTTTACTAACTTCATATTAGCTTAAAGCTGTTGTTATAGAAAATAGGAATACCTTGGAATTACCCTGCAAAAATGGCACAATGCTTAAAATATTCAAACTACATAATTTCAAATAATTATACATTTATTTTACCCGAAATTAAAAAGGTAAGTTAATACTGACGTAGCATCATTTTTATATTTTTAATATTTCATTCATTTATTATCTGAAACAGACAGAATAATTTTTATATTAATGAAATATTTTATGTAGTGACAGAATTCCATGCGATCTTAGGTTTATACAGTTACAAGGTAGTTTCAATTTTAAACAATGCATCTTTCTCATTTAATTTCTAATGAAGAGATAAGTAAATGACTTGGTTTGGTTTGCACAGAGCTATGAAACACTTACAAGTGATCCAACTTTTAACTTCTGTTGCCTGATGTTCACAGTCAAGTCTTCTCCTTATATCAGATTAAGGAAACTTCTCCCTCTCTCTAAATATCTAAAGGCATGCTCATTTCAAAGAATTGAAAATATGTCTAATCTCCGGCGGCCAGAATCACATTTTTGGAAACATTAGTTTGGTCGATTGAGTAATAGATAAATTAGTATAGATAGCACTTGAGGCAATGGACAGGTCGCTTATCCTTCTGATATCTCCTTGGACCTGGTCCTTGTGAAATGGTTATGGTTGTTTTTTTTAAATTTTTTTTTACTATAGAGGCATCACAGGAGATGGACACTGAATGATGCATGATATATATGATAATATGGCAACTAAAAAGAGAGATGTATTTAGACAATTTTGCACTCATAGTCCATGACAATGTGGTCAATATTACCCAATGTCTTTTCTGTTACCAATACAAGACATATAGCCAACGAAAATACGTATTTAAAGTTCATCAATGCCTCAGGTAGGACTCGAACCCGCGATCTTCAATAATTCAATTACTCGCCTCAATAAACATGACCACCAGCTGCTGATAGGTAGGCAAGTTAAACATTAAGAAGGATAGTAACACACAGGTGTACATTAAGCAGATACAAATAGGAAATGCTAGTTAGCATTTTTAGTTCTCTTTTGACGAAGATCCGTATTTCCAACAGCTTCCATTGAGAGTTCATTGACTTCTTCATCAGCTTGTCCTTGTGTGTGAAGGATGAATATCGCCATTATTACGTGTACTGAACTCAAGGTGACGTCGACCTACTCACAGGTCGAAAGTTGTTATGCGTGCACAAGGACAGTAAAAATCACCCATTTGAGTTTGTTGAGAGCATATGTGTGTTTTGTAATATTTGGCTTACTGATGGAGCTTCGAAATTTTCGATAGGGCGGATATCTTTGGTGTAGATGGCAATCGATTTTGTGTTTGTTGAACAGATGATATTCGCTTAGAGACGGGTTCTCAGTACTCTCAGAAGCTGCCTTACTTAAGGGAAACCGATATTATAGAGAATGCTTCAAACGTGTTCTTGAGCTATCATCCATTCTGCACGACACTGGTGCTCTCGGCGGGTGCACCAACAGTTGCCAGCAATGAACAAATTTTATTTGTGGAATATTTTTTTTATTATTATTTAAAAGAGAGTATGGAAAAATGGGTTCAAGTAAAATGGAGATTAAAAAAATAAGTACCTCAAAAAAAAAAAAAAAAAAAAAAAAGGAACAAATGTTCTCGGATGCTTTCTAACTTCCAACGTATTTGCGGATGAGTAAGAGAACTGTAGACACTATAATTTACATTAAACAAACAGTTATACTTAAATGTTCAAACTAAGCCTCCAATGCATTAACGTAAGTCAGATAAAATCTATTTATAGTTCTCAAAACACCTAACCACTTCCACGAAGATCTGTACCCTGATTGACAGTGCGTGACTTGTAGTTAGATTAGAGGTGCAGCCTACTTATGACCATTTCTATCAATGACATTGATTTACATTTGAACACAAGTCACATCGTAACATAGCTATGACATTAATCCACATCTATGACTATCCGCCGGTACCATTTATTCCCACTCTCAAAATAGTTCATGTCTAGCCCTCTTTCTAATTGTAAATTTTGGTAATTTTTTCCCTTATTCCATATAATTTGCATATTATTATATTATCTACCATTTTCTCATCTTTTCGAAAAGAATTTAAATTTCTATTGACATTTACTGATAGATAATATAATTGTGATATAATAAAGAAAATTTAAAAATTTCCGGATATGTGAAGTATAGAACGCAAAATTAAAAAAAAATAAAACCAAACCTATTTCTTTGTTTTATTGGCAACTGGGCAGGACCCATATGTTAGCTGTTGTTTTTAATGCATGTGTGTACATGAAAAAGAATATCTGTGGCTGGAATTGAACCCGCAGTCTCCTATATCAAGAGGGACAAAGCGTAACGTTCTAATGGCCACGGAGGCCAAAAATATAGTTCCATTTTTGTCAATCCATTTTGTGAAAAGAAAAGTCAGTGTTAAAAATCCAAATTCTTATAGACTTTTATGCATAAATCTGATAACCAAGAACCACAAATAAAAAGGCAAATGGTTAAAAACTTAAATTGCATGGAGTCTCTATAAAAGAATTATTCTCAAACAATTCATATTCCTCTAATGCTGCAACTTTTCTTTGGGACTGAAAATATTACCTGATAGAACTCCAATAAAATGCATAGTGTACTTTATGCTGATATTTACAAGCAGACATATCTATTAAGTACTGTACATTCTTTGCACATTTTATTGAAGAAAACTGTTTTTGGATGAAATATCTAAATGAATAAACAAAAGCCAGATAAACCTTTGACGTAATGTTGATTAAGACCTCACACTTTCGGTCAACGTGAGCAGCAAGATTTGAGGGGGGGGGGGGGAGGAGTAAATCAGCAGCAAAAGCAAACAACGGTTTTGCTTTCCTCTTTATTGTAGCTATGTCAATTCAAATATATCAATAGCAACCTTAAATTCCTTTTACAATTCACATTTATGTATTAAATGTCAAAACTTTAACTCAATGATTTGTACATTTCATTATGGAAAAATTGTTATTTTCTGTTAGTAAATACTGTGAGAAAACGGTTAAGTTAAATTTCCTAATTCTACATTTTGGGGATTGCGAACAGTGATTAGCTCTTATTCCTAACTAATGTTTTATTAAATTTAAGGAGAAAATATCTAGGTTACGTTTGAACCTCCCACGTAAGTGATTCAAGAACTAGGTGCACAATTTTGTGGTATTTCGCAAAGCGCACCTAGGATTGCGCTGAAAGATTTATTACAGTAAGAAGCAAAATCAATGTCGCTGTCGTTATTCAGTTGTTTAAGCTTGTCAATTACAGTAATTAACTCGGAAGTGAAATCGACACGAAAAGCTCTATATTGTCAGTCCTACCGTTGTGAAATTCAATATTACTCTCACACTTGCGTAACATAGACAGCTCTGTATTATGCGGTGACAGAGAAGTTGCAAGCTGTGGGTAGACAGATATACCGGGAATAGAAACGGTGTTATTGCCATTATAATTCTTTCATGGGCTCTCAGCTTGAACAGTTATGAACTACATTTTCCGCACGGGCTTACAATCAGATTGTCATAAAAGACTATGCCTGCAAGAAATTGATCTCCCCATTCAATCCCAGATTGACTTAAATTTTCTTGTAGTAATGTAAACATATTTATTTAATTAATTGTGATTTAGTGCAGCGAAAATATAACCATGTTTGTTTAATTTTGTTGATGCAGCTTGTTGAAAATTTCTGAAATCTTATTTAGAAGTACTTGAACTTTCTCGAGTAAACTTCTCAACTTTCTGAAGCTCAAATTAGGATCAGTGATCCGGTTAAAACGTTTCACCATGTCGTCCTTAAGCCTGAAACTGCAAATGGCATTGCCGAGTGATCATTTTCCTAACCTAACAATGAAAATTGCGTTACATGAACTAAATGGATTACAAATAAAAAATAAACAAAGCGTCGACAAAGTAAAATAATAGTTTACTCCAGAAATATTAATGTTATAATGGACATCTCAAACAAGTATAACAGTGTGTTTCAAATATCCTAACACCTAGTGAACTTGCATTCTTTTTGTGTGCAAACTAGTAGTTATTAAGCAATGTCGTATGTTTGGGAGGGGTATATCTTGCTTACGACAATATCTATTGTATTTATAGTAGTAATGTTTCCACTTAATGAACCATTTCATCTGCTTAAGAAATTTAGTTTTAAAAGTTAATGAAAGTTATTTAACTGATTCTCGCATTTCGCCAATCCTCATTGAAATGCTCATAGCTAGTCTATATGTATGGCATCTGTAACGGTTTGTTGTTCCCATTGGAAATGTTTCTATTATATAACTTAGCTGTGTGTGACATTCTAAATGCTGAAATTTAAATTTTGTGTCTGCATTTAAAATACAAAGAGATATAGGAAAGAGTTACTATCATTGAACAAGTAAAAGTATCTGGTTGAACGTGTTGTTTCCTTGTGTTAATTTTTAATTTAACAGTCATTAAGTCAGTAATTTTAAAAATAAAATTAAGTATGTTATTGCTTGCAAGTCTGGTTCAAACTACATATTATATGCCTCCCCATTATCACTCTAAAAGAATGAAAAATAATAAAAAAAAAAACACAAAAACGAGTGCAAAATATGTTCCACAATCTCTAAATTAGTTGTATTAATGAATTATTTTTAGAAAATGAACTTCATGAACTTCATCAAAGCATACCGCTAAAAAGTTCTTGTTCTAAAATATCTTTCTTCAATTTTCCAAAAGATATCTCTTTCAACCTTCAGTCAGTAGAATTGCCTGATTTTTCATGGTTTATTCTGTATACCAAATCACTTCGGGGGTTAGCTAACTCTATACTCGTTTGCATTGTAAACAACACCGGGTTTTTTTTTTTTTTCCTCCCTACTAAGACCCTCTAAAGCAACATTTTTCTTTCCCTGTAGAAGAAGAAAAAATGTTGTTATACATGTTTGTAACAAAAGTTTCGCAGGAATGTTTACCATTCAGAAGATGGGCTAATGTGGTATTCACGTGCTAAATGAAGAATTAATTTAACAAACTAACGCTAAATCGCTTAATCTGTAGTATGCAAAAGGAATTCATTACCATATAAAATGGAACAATTTAACGATGTAAATGTTTCGCAAAAATTGTGTTCATATTGAAGAAATAAATTAACTACTTTAATGCTAAGAGGGTCAATGAAAATGAGACAGAAGTTGAGTATATAAAGATAATAATTCGATTAATTTTAAGTTGAGTGGCCTTGCAATTATCTGATGATCGATGCGGCGGCGGGACTGCATCAGCCTTTAAGCAATCGCTCATTGCCAACCAGGCTACACTAGAATCGGGCGGGCGTAGTAACACAGTTGTTAGTGGTTGATAAATTCTAATGCACTCACTTATGTACTCACGTAATTTAATGAAAGATGGAATTGCCCAGTCTTTATTTTTTTCACCGTTTCTGGCATCTGCTTATGAAATTGGCAATTGCTGTGCTTAATGCTGTTTGACAAATTAAATTGATCTCTTGAAGGACAATTATGAATCACATTTACTTATAACACGATCACTTTTAAATAATTTAATTTATTTCTCTTCATATAATCTGCTGATAGCGCCAACGTTTCGGTACGAGCTTACTATTATCCTAAATAAACACTCATTATGGAATAGAATAACTCTGGTGTTGCCGTTTAGTAATCTTAGCCCACTTCACTTATAGATTAGACTGCCTCAGTGGCGTAAGACTTAAGGCCAACGTAACAGTTTGATAAACCCTATCCGCCCCAACTCTGATATCCCGGTGGTTTATCAGTCAATGCAGCGTCGCTGCTTTGGTCATCTGATAATTGGATGAGTTTATATGTGTTTTACTATTTTTTTCAAAATATTTTTACTTCTTCATTCATGCTTACTTGAATTGTTTTGTGTCAGGTTTGCTTTACCCTTAATAAATTATTTCTCTTGTCCTTATTCTTTACAGTTGCTTTCGCGGTGGTACAACTTTTAGGTGGTATTCAAATCTTCATCTGTTATAGAACTCCAGGCAGTTTTTGTAGGAAGTAATTACATACTCAAATTTAGCTTTTAACCCCTAAAATATAAATCTAGAAATGAATTGGAAACTTCATTCGAATACTCCGCGTTTTAAAAGGTAGGCTCAGAATAATCCGTAATCAGTTTGTTACAGTGATGTGCGTCAGCTGTTTTAGCAAAAGAATATAATTTAATAATAATTCTGAAATAATTTTATACTACATTAAATGATACTATTAGTAATGAGCATTATGTTAACATATCTGCCTGTTACCCGCAGTTGCCAATCTCAAGGACGATACGACTGTGAGTGTCCAAAATTAGAGCTGATGCTGCGTCGCGAATTTCTACTGTTGCATTTCATTGCTGTTAAATGTTAGGATTTAATGATTTAAAGTACTGCCAGTAATATTTAATAAGTGTATTATATTGATAAGCTTGGAGAAGCTTTCTGTCTTTGGAATCTATACTTTTGAATTACAAAGTTAATGAGCGAAGTATACCGAGCAATCGCAAGCACAGAATCACAAGTTGGAATCCCCCTCAGTAATATCTAACTTAATTTATGCGAAGTATCGTCTAACGCCATATAAATCCTGAGCGCGCTACAGCAAGACTGGTGCCATTAATGTGTGCAGGGCAAAAAAGGATGTCGATATTGTACTAATATAAATCACATCTCATTGTTCAACGAGAACATGGATTTTTGGAATTGTGCCAGTACATTGATGGGGAAATACTAAGATATCAGAATGTAACAAATAATATTCGTAGCTATGTTGAACTTAGAAACAGCCAGAAACAGGAAGCAGCTATGTTTTAGAAGAATAAAAATAATAATAAAAAGTAAATATTTAAAGTCTAAAAAAATGTTTGAAGATGAGAGACGACTAAAGAAGATGTAAAAAGTGCTCTACCTACATTAATACATTAAATTTTTTTATAATATAGCAATTTCATACGATTTTACAAACACACTGATAAATTTTAATGTAATTCAAAATGAATCCTTATTTTCGACTTAAACATTTTAAAATATATTATAAAATTCAGAATTCTTTAGTTTTTTATCATATGTGTTAATTGTAAAAACTATGTAGTTGGATAGGAATATTCAAAGTATTTCATTTTATACAAGGATAAAATTTATTGTCCAGATACTAATTTTTAATGAAACAATTACAGTTACAGGAACTTTAATATGCAAGGTGACTTTTATTTTTGTTTAAAAAAAATTAAATTTTGAAATACATGAGCGATGACCTAGAACGAGTAATTTAAATTGATTTTCTAAAGATTTATTTCAGTTGTAAGCTTTTCGAAGTAATTGTTTAGGGAAAGACGGAATAAGTGAGCTATGCATTCTCTATCGTAATATGCTCATTGAACTAAAATGAATTTGTGAATTTAAGTTGCGTTTCTGTTTCAATTCACTGACTTTTCGCGTTTAGAGATCTGTAAAATTCAGAAACGCACTAAGAACTAGGTCATACTCAAAAGGCCTGGTCATACTCAAAAGGCCTAGCAAATAATCCTTTTTTCCTGTATTTATTAACGGCAATTTGAAGTATTAAAAGGAGAGGCCGAAAGTTTCCAACTTTTAATAAAATGGCTGATAGGTGAAAACGTAACACACGCGAATGCGCCCGTAAGTACTCATTTACGTTCAAGGAGAACATCCGCGAGATGGTTGGTGTTTGTTGCATGTATATCAGTCAGGTCAACGGCCAGCTGACCGGTTGGCGCATGTGTTGGTACGACTGACCTACTTACACAACGGGAATCCCTGTCGCTATGAGTTGCCAAGATTCACCTAACACATGCCATCTTAGTGTTTGCAGGTTCATTCAGTCCTTCATTAATATGTATATATTTAATTATTCGTTCTTTAAAAATGCCCCTGTTGACCAAAACTTTAATAAAAATATATAATTACAGCAGCAAATAAGTTGTGACTGCTCAAACACAACTAAAACGTAGCCTAAACGTTCAATGCGTTAAAAGTTGCTATACACCATATATAGATGAATTTTCAGGTAGGAAAAAATTAAGAATGCATATGGTCGTTTGAAAAATATGGTGTTATACTTTTCTAGGATATTCGTTCTCTTTGTAGTACATTTTTAATGTCGTTCAGACTGTTAGTGAGTGTTGGGTATATAGAAGCTTGATGGTTATTTAGATATCGTCAGCCATCCTTTGTATCTTTGGCCTTCTAGACTGCTTACGAGGTAAGACTGAAGTATCGGGAGAATGCAATTTGCAATAAACGGAATACATCTAGATTAGATGTCTAATCTAATGTCTAGATCATAGAGGAGCAATGCATGAACCGTGTTCTAAGCACTAACTACCTTAGCGTTGAGTCTGAAAGTCAGTCTCTTAGCTCAAATTGTTCTATTGCATGTTGTTTCTCTTAAACAGGTGTAAGAGTAGACAATAGTAGAGTAGAGTACAGTAGACAATATATATATAACAATGTCTTAGAAGTCGAATCTAATTTCTCTGTGCGTGTTATAATGGCTATGCGAAAATGATATCTCTCTTCTCATTCGGTTGTTTGATGGCTTCAGTAGAAACCTTCATGTCTGCGTGTTCGTCCTACCTCGATCCACGATCTCATTCTCGTTTTGCTGTGGACGCATTTTGTCCAACACTAGCACAATCTTTCGGAATGACATCCGGCACTCTCGGTACGTCACAATTGTTCCTTGATAAAATATTTCAACATCTCTGGTGTTACTGTCGTATTTTAAACAATTCAAATCCTTCCATCTGAAAATTTTAGGGTTGGTTTAACGCCTCTCTTATGGGCGTTGCAATATTAATTGTCAGCAGTATATAAATCAAACATATTAGTTAAGTTTACTCTAAAATGAAGACAAATGATAGAATGTTAGCAAATTGTTCCATCTCATAATAATAATTATAAGTTTTTCCTCGCAGGTACAAATATCTATGGGATCAATAGACCCAAGTCACAAACATTGTCCCTGAATCAAACTGCCCACAAGCCCTACTGAAGAACTCTAGTTTCAACTGTTAGGATCTCAAGCGTTTCATTGTGGAAATTAGGTTATTGCAAATTCATTTCGCTCCCAGTCACAGTTCATTTTATTGCCTTCTTATTGGTAAAAGCTTATAAAGTAGTGCATCTAAAAACATTATTGAACAGGCAACGCATTGAGATGATCCGCGGGCAGTAGATTATATAACACTGACAGTGACCCAAAATACTGGTAACCATGACACAAGATGTCGCTTTCGGTTTCTTATAACACCAACATTGCCTCGATTCACTGGCTATCTAGTCCGTTTCCTTTTTCTCTCTCTCAAGGTTTTGACTCACTTTTTTCCAAGAATACCCATTGGGATCTGAACATTTCTTTCAAAATCTACTACTACTTTGGTGGCAATTATTGCAGTATCGCAGTTTGTAGTCCTGTCTCTGATTTAATGTATGTACTTATTTTTTGTCATTTGTCACTGTCCATAGTTACTTTCCCATTAATCAAGCGTTCCATTTAGAGGAGCAAAGTAATGGATCCAAAGAATATATAAGTATCATTAAACATAAACAGTGTGAATAATTGATTTCAAATATTTCGGAACTAGAAGCGAGTAGTCCTTCCTGATTTACATGACTTTTGGCATTGAAATTAATCATAAAGCTCAGAGTCAGTGTAAAATACTCTAATCATTTGATTAAGTTAATTTTCTAATAAGGAACGCTTATGAACAAAACCCATTGAAACAATCAATGAGTAATAATAGTGATATTCCAACAGATGCTGCTATCCCTTCATCAGACAACCTGTCTAAATACGTAGGGAAGAAAACATGCAAATCAGTAGTTCAAAAATAAAAACCACAGTCACATCATTATGATAATAGTGCACGGGTCTCAGAAAATTGGATTTTCTTGTAGGAACACATTTTACAACCCTAATATTCACCGATGGAATGGCTTACGAGCCTTGGACAACGAGTGTTATTCATTCGGCTTTGCATGAAAAGCTCATGTAATAGGGTATTTAAGTAGTAGTGTGGTGCTGTTTTGCTCAACCGCAATGTCCTACCAACGTAACCCCCTAAAATTCTTGTGACGTGAGAATGTTGATTCCCAATCAAACAAGAACAGTAAGTATTTAGTTCAAATGTATTTGAGCAATAAGGCTACATGGCTTAGTAAAAATGTCTGAGAAACTTAGCTGAAGCATTAAAATTTATTTTGGGAGATTACATTTCATAAATGAAAATTTATCCTTCCCCGTTTTAAATAAA
This sequence comes from Metallyticus violacea, assembly GCA_030762175.1. NCBI lineage: Eukaryota > Metazoa > Arthropoda > Insecta > Mantodea > Metallyticidae > Metallyticus > Metallyticus violacea. The sequence continues at coordinate 95,144,437 of CM060833.1, read as the reverse complement.
AATATCTGTAAATATTTACTGTCAGAACATTGAGAAATTCAGCTCTAATTCTGAACGGATGACCCAATTTCCAATAATCCACAGATTTTAAAAAATACAATGGCAAATTGTCTGTTCGCCAAAAGTTTTAAGTGTTTAAAATGCAGACTTGTGTTCAGTTTAGACTATCCAAATACTTTCAAAATCTTTAGCTAAATTTAAATTCTTGTAATGAGTAAAATCCTTTGCATTACCCTAAACAGGAAATATCACGAGCACTGATACTTCAATATGACACACTACTTCTGATCTTAAGCAGGAATGAATATGTGGGAGGAATGTTGTGTTCGATAAATATAATGCCCCCTTTTCCTTTATATCGCTTCAACAATATTACGATTATTATTGTTCTTAGCCATCCCTAAATGACGTTTAAACATAATGAGCACATTCCCGAAATAAAGGTTTTAAAGTAATCACTTCAAAATATCTGTAAACTTCAAGAACGTTTTACTAATTATCCACATTGTATGTAAATTGGAATTGCAGACTTTATCCATCTAATTTTTGCAGGGTAGAAAACTGTTAAAATAGCAAAGATAACCGTCTCAATAATATAAAGCCAACACATTGATATATATTTTTTAATTTATTAACAATCCTTGTTTTTTATGATTAACATATTTGTAAACATGTTTTAACGTTTTAAAGGCTTGTCCGTGTAATCATTCCGCAATGTATAATTAATTTTCACTTTGATTCAATGTAGTGTAGAGAAACTTCCATTGCCTCCCCTGAAAATCGTTAATTTGACTTCTACCACTTCCAAACCTCGATAGTTTCGAAGCCGCTAATCTGGTTTCAGCGCTAGAGCAAACAAATTTGTTGAATGCTTCAGAATTTCAAATAAATGTAGACTTCAACTGGCATATTTCAAATATTATTCTTAAGGTGGTATCCATATTAGAGATAAGTATTCCAGTAAACATTATACTCCGAATTTTAACTTTAAAAACCGCATTTTCTACAAGAAATGAGGTTGTGTTTGATGAACGTAGGATGTTAAGGTTTTGCAACTTGACTCTAAAGTGACTATGAAACTTGATATTCCGACTTATTATGTGCGTGTCTTACGATTAGTTAATGGTTTAAAACTTTATTAATAGGTCAAACAGATAACCGTCCCGAGATTGAGAAAGGTCCGTATGTCTCTTACCGCCTTGGTAGTGCCATCTGAGTAGGCCATCAAGCCACTGTCGCTTGTCTGGACATTATGGCACGCAAGGGCTACCATTTTCCAAGATTTCTGACCTGTTAATCCTATCCTTAAACATGCATTTTTTTTCTTTTGAATGCAGCTAATTACAGTATATAATACAAGCAAAAGTGGCAAGTTTGTTTACACTAGCTGAGCCTGGAAAAGTAATAGGGTGTGGCTTAAGTTATTGCTGGAATTCTGTAGGACTTGGAGAAAATGCTTTAGAACATGTAAAATTAATGTACTCTTTTAAATACATTTACACGGCATTGCAACTTTTCTTTCATTTTATTCATTAATTCCAGGTAATGTACAATATTCAAATGAAAGCAGTGTTTCATTGAATCATATTTTCCACACAAGAGTTATATAATTAACAGCCATATTGACTTGGTTTACATAGGTATTTCATAAGCCTGAAGAGAAATAAATTACTGCTTAGGACATTTTTTCCGTTGTTCTTTAACCAGAAAATGAAGGTGAGGTGGTGTGAGTAGAGGTATATTCCTGTATTACGATCTCATTTTTACAGGGGTCGCAAAATAAGTTTAATTTTAAAATATTAGGTATATTAAAATCAAGATATATTTTTATTAAAATAATTATAGAATTTAACACATAACTCTACCATATGTACACACACGCACGCACGCACACACACACAATATATAGTTCGAAAGCATTTGAAATTGCAAGGTGCAAATTTTGTAATCTTAAGGTAATTTGAAATGTAATGTTATTTGTTAGCAATTATTTTATAACATGTAACATACTTAAAATAACTTCAAGAGCTTGCCTTTTCATGTTGGTCCTATAACCAAAGCAAGCAGAGTTGTAATGGCGAAAGAAATGAACATTCGTAAAGCTAATTACAACTGTAGCAAGAATATATTCAGTCCTTCACTTCTGAGCTATAATTGTAATCATTTGTGGGCAGATATCTCAGTCAGCTGTTTGTGAAGACCTGGATTCATTCAGTTCCTTCCTCAAACTTGTTCATAAAAAGAATTAAGTTTCCCTTTCAAGTCTATATTGATTTATGGGAAATGTAAGTGAATGAAGTGATAGACAAAGACTCGATAACAAGAACATTTCTCCAGTGGAAATAAAACCAGATCATTCATGTCATTGGAAGGTTTCCAAAGTTTCAATTTTCATTTATTAAAGGCATTTATTTTGCTTGAGCCAAATGTGTAAATTGGTCAAATAAATATTTGATTTAGGTGAGTGAAGAATTCAACAAACTCGTGTTTGGCACTCTATAAAAATATTAATTATCATCAGCCGACTTACTTTAAGCATCCTGTATTGAAATTCTCCGCGAGAAATGATATTCACTGCAATATATACTGGAGGGACTTTTTTAAAGGATTCATTCTTCACGCAGCTTAGCAAATAACCAGGGAGTCTGTCCGACCTTTTTAAATTTCATAACTTGCATTGCATCATTAGGAACTAAAATTTTATTACATGCTGCCATGTCTCATTTAACAATGTTATTGCTTAGTCTGTTCTTTGCATCTTCAATGCTGATCATTTAGTCGCACAGATGAAAGATAAACTCTTCAGCAGCAGTGTGTTACTTAGCTTTCTTAGCTCCTTTGATGTAATAACCTTTTCAATAATATATTATGTTTGCAACTTCACCATTGGTCCTTAAACAAACGCAGTTTACGCTGAGAAAACGTAGTCAATGTTTGACATTTTAATACTTTGTTTCCAGTAGGTAAATAATTTTGATTGCTTCATACTTTCTACAGCTAATAGATCTCAGCATGTCCTACATTGTGCCTGGTTTTCACATACTGTAAACTCAAACTTTAAATATACATCAGATATGTTCTATATTTTTTCGTGCAGCTGTTGTGTTTAGATATTTGCCCACTTTAAAACCGTACTCTAGTGACTTTTACATGAATAAATGATTAAGTCAAGAAACGTAACGGCGTTCATTTTTGTGTGTGTTATTGACAAGGTTATGTGGGTGCACTAGAGCATAGTTTCGCAAAGACCAATAAAAAACGTGACCGTATAGGTAGAGACTGTGCTAAAGTAATGCTGTTTGTTGAGTTACATGCAGCCTGAGCGCTACTGTTGACCCCCGCAACTGGAAAATGGCAGATAGAGTCCCTGTGGGTAAATTTGGTATTTTTATTTTAACTGCAAACTTAATTTTTATTTAAAGCTGATGATGATGATGATGATGATAATAATAATAATAATAAGCACTAATCCGTGTTATAAGAGATGTCGAAAAGATTGTTTCTCAGGAAATATTGCTTACATCTACGCAGGAGATAGTTCATCTAAATTTTCTTCCGTAAGAACACCTTTCTTGTCATTTACAAATCCTGTCTCTCGCAAATGTTAAACAAATTAGCGAACAGTTTCTCTACTGAAACATGATTGCCAGCATATTTTCTTGCGAATCACTTTACCAATTCTGTGCAAGAATCGGGTTTCACAAACGTACTGTACATAATACCTCGTACTTCAAGATTATGTTTATGTATTACACAACTAGATAAAAACAATTAACAAACAATGAAAGCACCGAGTAACACATTACCATTCGCTGACAAAGACTCCCTAAAACTGCAAACTGCTGCCTGAACATACATTATATGGCCTTGATGATTAGTTTCTCCCTGTATGCAGCCGTGCTCTGCCGGCCTGTTGTTCAAATAACCTCACCGTACAATTTTTTTTTGAAAATCTTAAACTTGTTACATTGTAAAACAAACTGTTCAAAGCAGCTTAAGGAATAATGTTTTAAAACACTAAACATTGCATTAAAAAAAATCAACAATATATAAAGTGTTTTGATTTAAAACTATCAATGAAAACAAAAAAGAGGTAGGAGTCGTTGCTTTGTTTCATAATAGAAATAAAACAGTGCAGATAAACAAATTACATGCCTCCAACTTTAATTTGATATAGTATTTATTTAAACACACATAAGATAGTATCGATCGGAAATTAGCATTATTCGTATCAATGAGACTGAAATGATATAAAATTAAACTCTTGGATTGCAGTGGTTATTTGATTTCAAGAAACAGAGAAAAATGCACCGCAGTGACTCAAGCACTAGAGTGCTTCCTAATCACCGAGTCTCGTAGCTGTGGACAAGGACAAGAAGCACACCAGGGGATTAATCCAGAGCGAAAAGAACGAAATCTGTTTGCATTTTCCCATAGGCTATTTTTGTTTTGGCCTATAGTTGCGATTAACTTCCTTGTGCAGCCAGGTATGTAAATCCCTGAAGTGCTGTATGTAAATACAATGACACAAGGAAGTGATGTGCGAACCAAAGTGCCAGCTCAGTAAAGTACGCATATAAATATAACACACCCCCACACAGCACGCTCACATCCGCGTGGAAATGCATTCTTTCTGTCAATCTGTAATGTATACAACTGTAGTCTGATTTCATGCATGCACGAGGAAGATTTGCAACGTGAATTTAGTTATTGTTTACTTTCTCGGAAATGTGCAATTCTTTTAATGCTTCCAAAATCTGATGCTAGTAATTTCCATTTTAAAATCAGGATTTCACGTTTTTATGTCCAGCCATTAAACTAAATTGATAAAGTACTGAGGATGTGTTTGCAGAAAGGACGACATTCTGATATATCGAGAAAGCTTTTTTGTGGAGTGACCATTTATTTCCATACATTTTAAAATTTTTGCTGGTTCTGCGGTTTGCCGTACAACAAAAGTTATTTTGATAAAAAAAAAAATTCACTTATCGTTTCGGCTATTAAACTCTAGAGTACACTAGAGAAGCATGTTTTTAAAATAGCACATGTAGTTGCCCTTTTCGAACGAAATGCCATGTGGAATGTATGAACAAAATCGACGAAACGAACAGTGGAAAGTCCTCGAATGAAATCAAATAAATTGGCGTAATATTGAACAGAAGATTACTCCAACATGAGCACGAGACATTTGGCATAGGAAATTAAGCAAACAATTGAATAAAGTAGAGATAAGTCAATAGCAAATTTTCTCAACATTTGATCCTTTCATATTTTTATCACATAAAATACAAATTTCTAATTGTATTACTTTGACAGTATTAATATATAAACAAATAGATCTGAATTTTTTCACTAAGTAGAGTTTTCAAGAAAATAAAGCTCATGAACTTAATGTGACATGTTTCTTTCGTTTGCTGTTGTAAGATTTTCCACCTCGTGAAAGATTCTTTTAAAATTCGGCAATTCGCAGTTGTCCCTCACAGGATCCAATTGAAAATAGTTTGAAACCTCACCCATATTATCCGAAAAAAAAAAATTGGAACACGAAATGTATCGCCTTCTATTATTTCAAAATAACAACTAGGTATTAATGTAAAACCAGCTTTCATGCTAAAGAAGCATATGTCTCTTGTGATTGGATAGTTTAACAGATCGCATGATATTTTTGTTAAAAGTCTCCTTAATTATTGGTCAGACTCAGAAATGAAGTATCGCGCGCGCGCCTACGTGTGAAGCAGAGTGTGATTTTTCGATATTCCGTAAAAGTGAAAAACATGCTAGAAATGAATGCAATAAACGTCAAAACTATCTGCTTCAATTTTGTACTTTTAAAATGACGTGGTCCCCGGCTGGTATTCAATTTCTTGGCTCGTACATACAATCTTCTATTTAGAAGCTTGTGGATGAGACACAAGTGATAAGTGATGTGCTATTTGTTACAATATTTAAAACATTTTCCATTAACAAAGTATCAAATTCATGTATAATTTGTCATATTTCTTGAATATCAGGAAACCTTTTCTAGCCCAAGTCCCTCATTAAAAGCCTGTTGCATAAGGTTCATTTTTTGTTACTCTTTGACATTAAAGCACTTACAACATTCAAGTGAACTAACTGCCCAATATCGCTATTATTTCAGACTCTACCTTCCATTAAACTCTTTAAGTAACCCCTTTCTTAGACTGGAAAGAAAGGAACACAGGCTCCTGAGAAGTTATCGGTACAAAAACGTTAACTTTTGGCATTGATGATTCAAGCTCTTTGAAATGCGCCAATAATATAGTACAGTGTAAATTAAAAATAGCAAAGGCAATTGTAGAATTAACCCATGGTACCAAAAGACTGTAAGCTATCGACAGCTATTTCTTAAGTTATTATTTCGTGCAGGTGTGTTTAACTATTTAGCACCGCTATGTATGGGCTTGACCTAATTCACAATATTAACTTTATTTTTTTTTATTACTAACGGTATATTAGGTCATATGGTACGTAGAGGCAAGTAATAAGTTACTATTTCCTACGTTACTTTAGCCACAGGTGTTCTCGTAACGCGAGAGGATGCAGTGCAGTTTTCTTATATCTGTGTACTTATAACAAATACATTTATAACAATGATTTTATAATAGATATAGTGCTTTAGTGTACAGTTTCAAAACAGAAATTAAATTAAATTAAATTGTACTACGCGATATAATAAAGTCGCCAAAGTTATACTTAATTTTCTTTCATTCTAAAACAAAACAAAAATAAATAAATAAATAAAATAAAATAAACAACTGCTTACTCTCAGATTAGCTATGCACAACCTACAACTTAATGGAATAGACTGCATTTTGTTTTTAAACATTTCTTTATTAATAGAAACTCTATACTAACATGAATGAACTCTTGGTGAGATCGTTTTGCTAGTAACGATTTATCCTACAAAAATATTTTGATGTACTTATTTCATAAACTCACTTTTCGAAAGTCAATTTCAGCTTCTTTTCATTCACTTCATTTCTTCATCGCTTCTCTTTCTGTTAGTTTTATGTTATAAAATTTTAGGTAATCTATTTTTCCGTTATTTTTTTAAATTATAGACAGTTTTGTCTATAGTATTCTGTTTTAGATATGATTGATTTGATCAACTCTTCGCTGGTATCATTTGTCATGTGCTCTACTGTAGTGTCTTGTCATGTATGCAGCACTACTTCGATTTTTTTATTTGTTTATTTAAGGACGCTCTTTAACATCTCAGGTCATCAGCGTCCCAACACTACTTCGAGTTTATATTAACATTGCAATATATTATAGCATTTCATTTGGGTTTCCTTTCGTGTCCAGTTTCATCCTCTTCTTTCTTAAACGGAAATAATTGTAATGAGTTACCTGTTCAACTAGAGTTATCAAAAATGATCTTCCCTAAAATGGCACGAGTATTGATCTCTCATCTGAAGACTTGAGATTATATTTTTTATTTTGTACGTTCTGTATTGAATCTGGTGGGTTTTTCTTCTCTTGAATAAAAAATAGATTTTCAGTAAACAGTAAAATATTTATATATTATTTTGTTTTAATGTAATACCTGTTTTACCTTCATACTTATATGAATGAGCTTATTTATGTCTTTATGAAAAAGAAACTTTTTATTCGTTCCACTTAACATTTTGGGCTACTTTGTCTATCTAGCTGGGATTATCGTAATCCACAAAACTTAGGTTTCTTTTATTTGCCATTTAACACCTTACTTTTATATTATTCAGAAAATTCCTGTGCCTGTTCAATTCTACCCTATCATCTATTTAAAATTCACAATACGAGCACTTGCTCTAGAGTCAATTTATACTTTATATGCTGGTCTAGCTTATTGCAGGTCGCAGTGATTTACTGTCACGTATTTTGCGTTTTAAGAACAGAATATATATAATCTATTTCGTCTTGTCTCTTGCTGTGATTCCGTAATAGCTGAAACAGCTTGGTCATGTGCTAATTTATCGAGACACGAAAATCCGTGCCAAGGAACTGTCTACGAAATTCTCAGAAGACCGGGAGGCTGCGATGATCACAATCGTGTAAACAACAGTATATTAATTTACGTCTGTATTTATTGTACCCTTTACACTACCAAGTTTGAATCGAGTACACACACTACCGCTTAAGATTTGTACATCGCACCGTTTCAAACATTCTTACAGGAATTTAGTAGCAAACTTTAAAATACGAGGTACGTCCAGAAAGTAAGTTCCGTTTCAATTTATCTCCGCTGCAACGCTGCGATCGCAGTTCCGCACATGCGCGGTAGACGCTCTGTACCAAGGAGAAGATACTTGCGCCATTTTGAGATCGCTGTCAGCCACGTATGCTTTGTTGTGCTTGTTTACAATGTCGGTGTTGATTGAAAATCCCGCCGCTTGTGAAATCAGATCTGTGATTCGTTTTCTGACTGCTAGAAAAGTGAAACCAATTGAAATTTATCGGCAAATTTGCGAAGTTTACGGACAAAATGCGATGAGTGATTCAATGGTGAGAAGATGGGTCCGACAGTTCAATGAAGGACGTAGTGAAGTGCACGATGAAGAACGAAGTGGGCGTCCATCTTTGGTTACAGAAGAACTGGTTCACGCGATTGATGACAAGATCCAGGAAAACCGCACGTTTACAATTAGTGCTCTCGCTATGGAATTTCCCCAAATCTCACGATCACTAATTCATGAAATTGTTACCGAAAAACTGAAATTTCGTAAACTTTGCTCACGTTGGGTACCAAAGATTCTTACTGAGCAACACAAAACAAAACGGATGGGTAGTGCACTTCAGTTTTTGACCCGTTATGATGAAGGCGGCGAAGAATTTCTGACACAGATAGTCACAGGAGATGAAACTTGGGTTTCTTACGACACCCCTGAAAGTAAGCAGCAATCAATGGAATGGAGGCACACTTCATCCCCAGCAAAGGTTAAGCCACAACAAATCTTGACACCTCGAAAAATGATGTGCACAGTGTTTTGGGACTGGAAAGGCATCTTACTCGTTGATTTCTTACCGCGTAGTCAAACAATCAAAGCAAATGTTTATTGCGAGACACTTAGGAAATTGCGCCGCGCAATACAGAATAAGCGCCGAGGATTGCTGTCAAAAGGTGTAGTTTTTCTTCACGACAACGCACGACCACACACTGCAAATGTGACTAAAAACCTCCTACAGGGATTTGGCTGGGACGTGTTTGACCATCCTCCGTACAGCCCTGACCTCGCTCCTAGCGACTTTCATCTGTTCTTACATCTCAAGTCTTTCCTTGGCGGTCAACACTTCAACAATGACGAAGATCTGAAAGAAAATGTTTCCAACTGGTTGAAGACACAGGCGGCAAACTTCTATGAAGAAGGTATACAAAAACTTGTGCCACGCTATGACAAATGTCTGCAAAATTTCGGCAGTTATGTGGAAAAGTAGTTTAAGAGTTGTAGAATTTTGTGCAATAAATAATTTTTCTGTATCTGTACACAATTTAATTTTATTACCAAACGGAACTTACTTTCTGGACGTACCTCGTATGTTTCGTAAATATTTTTACCATATTAGGCAATCTCCAATTCAAAAAAGAGAAGAAACGAAGTTAGGCGATGTTTCTTCCCTGCTTCCTTCCGTTTCTATTCATTCTATCTCTTTTTCATTCTTTCTTTTACTTGTTTCTTTCTTTAAAAAGAAAGGAAACGAGTCTTTATCTTTAGTCGAAAGAACTCACGTCACACAATTTTCGTTGGTGTTTGTTATTTGGATTTTCAATTGGAAATAGTTATTTAATGCTTATAGAAAGTGTACATTAGAATCATTAATGTCTTAAAAGTAATGTTACAATGCTGCACTTCTTATATTGTAAGACTTTAAACTTTTTAAAATTCGTTTTAAATACTGTATTATATCCGAAGATAATCTCTTTTATTTACAATATATAAACAAAACTATATCAATAGTACCAGGGCAAGTCAAAAGAACGTTTCTGGAATATTTTGTAGGTGAATGGGAGATAAAGAGCACTTGTTTTTTTTAAATTTCACATAATCACTAAAGATTTTCAAGCATTTGTCATAGCGTAAAATTAGATTTCCCATAAGATGGAAACTGGCATCCTCCTTACACAAAGTCCAATCGTCTACATTGCAACTATTTTCCCCCAAATAGATGAAAGTCAACGATTTGTCGAATAGGCCATTTGTAATCGTTCGACTCTTTGCATATTTACAGAACCATTTCCGCATATTTAATGAATCACGTCCCTTTGATACACAGTTCATCGATGAATATTTACAGGGCGTAAATGCGAGGGCTGTTCAATAAAAAATGATCATCATTTTTAAAACTTTAAACTTTAAACTTTACAATATTTTAACTTAATGCATAAAGTAACTGTGGTACTAGTTTCAATGTTGTCACTTCCGGTTCCCGCCTGTGAGACATCTTCATTTTTGCCTATAGTAAAATGAAGGTGACATGCGACGCCACAATACGCTGCTCTGAAATTCTGCTTTCGTCTCAACAAATCTTCAAAAATGTTTAAAGAGGGAAGGCACTAAATTTCAAAGGAAGGTGGACTCACACGGCGCTCCAGAAAGCACTAACACCGCTGCTGTCATTGTGAGAGAAGGTCGTCGAATAACATTCAGAACACTTTCAGATATTGTGAAAATCTCACTGAGTGCTGCCCACACATTGATAATGAAAAGTTGCACATGAAACGTGTTTGTGCACTGCTGATTAAAAGGATGTTCATGTGCAGGTTTGCATGCAGTTGAAGATGATGTTGCAAGAATATCGGAAGTTTCTTTCAAAGATAATCGCTGCTGATGAGTCTTGGCTACATCATTTCAGTTCTGAGAGCAAACAACAAAATTTTCCCTCATTACCAACACCTGAAAAAGCAAATGCAAATGGTTCTGGGAAATGATATTCAAGGAATGGTTTACCAGTACGTCGTACCTGCACACACAACTATAACTGGGTAATGCAACAGAGATATCCCGAAAACTCTTCAAGGCCACAATCACACGGAAAAGACTACATTTCCGTGCAACAAACTGGATACTGCATGGCGATAATACACGGTGAAGATGAGTAAAGGTATATTGTCAAAAATAGTATGATCATTCTTTATTGAACAACCCTCGTGAAATAACTGCGCGCATTTTTTCCCTTGACCAATCATTGACTAACTTCGTCATTTTGTAACTGCTGCTGCATTAATGTTCCATTGTACAGAGCATCTACGCATGAGGGGGTTCACAAGTTGCAGGAGCTGTGTAGAAACAAAATAGCAGTACTTATTTTTACACTTACACTCATAGTCTCATTTCAAATAATGAAATTAGATCTTTACTGCATTTTCAACGGAACTGTTCGTATCTTAAATGAGCATTCAGAGCAAATTTCCCTTAAAGAAAGTAAATTTCATGCAAACACACATTGACACAACTATAAGTGAATTCTAAGAAAAATTAGTGTGAAGAGGCTACAGTGAAGGGGAGGTAGTCTGCTGAACTATTATAAAACACAGTTTTGCTTATATTTTGGCCAAGACAGGAGGAAAACCCGAATGCGTGTGTTGCACGAGTGGTCAGGACAACTTCGTAGAGACTTATACCAACACTCAAAGTCCCATACTAGTCGACTGTGCGATGTCATTAGTACATAGTAGCATTGGTCAGTAGCTTTAACTAATTGGTCGCTGGTATTTCCTAATCAAACTTAATTATCACTAATTTTTCCGATGTCTCCGAGCAGCTACTATATTGACATCTAGTAGACAATTGTCATGCCTTCTTAACATGGTACGACATGTAATCTGGACCTGCGACAACCACAGACCAACTCCATTAACACCCTATTGCCTTTATTAAATCGAATATTTGGCAAAATATTAATTTTTATTTGTTTTTTTATCTTCATAACCACATTAACGCTAAATAGCTAAATAGCTATACATTGAAACAACAAGAGTGACAGTCTTATTTAACTATGGAAATTAACTCTTACTTCAACCTTCAGATGTAATACTGCGTTTTGATGAGCTCGACTCTCCAAAGGAAACCCTTCTCAGTTTTTGCTGCCTGAAGTTCGCTTGACCGACCCTGACACCATGAAATTCTGGTGTAGTGACTTCCAGAGTGACAATCATTGCCATCTTGAGTTAAGTATGTCTGTTTATTGAGGGGAAAACATCCGCAGCCTTAAACAGAGAAAGGACTGAATAACTACAATGCCATTAGTTTTCTGTGGTCGATCTGCTATGTTTACTATTCCTGGCTCTCTGTCTGTCCGTCTCTCTCTCTCTCTCTCTCTCTCTCTCTCTCTCTCTCTCTCTCTCTCTCTCTTAATTAGCATTTATATGCAAATCTATATCATCTTTGAAAGTAATATAAAAGCTTTTAATACATATTTCCAACGATTATGAAGAGTTTATTTCCTATAAGTTTGCATATCTTAGATGTTTCTGCATGTAATATATTACTGTATATCTTAAGCAAAATATTTTCAAGATTCCGTTGCATAAACTGTCAAATTTTCTTATCTTTTCATTAAATAATACAGCACGTAATTTATAAAAATAAAAGCATCCAAATATGAATATATATGACGCAAGTACCACTCATGCTTCTAATACATTTGCTCAAGAAACCACAAACTGCATTCGTTTCTTCAATTTTATCCAGGCTGTTAAATAAGACATTTATAAGACTGAACATTTTTTTAATCACGTACTAATTAAATAACATTAAAATTGGATATTTTGATGCGTGCTTTCCCATAATTTTTATTTCACTTTCGCATGTTGTGGGACAAATTAAGTTGTGTGTTGAAATGAATTTTGGGGAATTTTTAAACCTTCATTAATCGTGTAGAAACTAAAGAAAAGTCATTGATGTTGTAGAATCTGTAACAGCATACTTTTCAAGCCCTGGTGAAGTATTAAGATAAAATTGCATATGATCAAAAAAAAAAAAAAATCCCTCGTACAGTACTATGCTTAAAATAGAGAAAATGGCATGCCAAGAAAATTTCAATAGCTCACACTTAGACCTAACAAACTCACATATTTGTGCATTAGCATTTTGCTCAATAACATAATGTGGTGTAAAGCGATTATTAGCAGTATAAGCGATTGCAAATAGAAAATCAATTTAGAATGAATTGTTCATAAATTAGTTGATTATATGTACATGGTTTAATAAAATAAATTGGACTTTGCATGTTTTTGCATTGTTTCAGATTTTTTTTTGTTCATATAAATCTTAGTCTTAATTATTACAATTTATACCACATTCATATATGAAAGTTTATATTATCTCCTTTGTGAAACGAATTATACAAGAGCCATGTATTTTGTTGAAAAAATACCTTTATTTTATATTGTTGTTTTTAACGAAAATATGTTAAATAAAGCAAATATAAACTGTGCAACTTCGGGAAAATACTCAGTTCTGGTTAATCAACAATAACGCTGTTTTATTATTGTTATTGTTATTATTATTATTATTATTATTATTATTATTATTAACTAAATAAACGACAGGTGCATTAGCAAAATTATAAATAGGTATTCATTTTTCTGTTATGTTCATCATAGTTATCAACATATACATTCTGGTTACGGCTTTGTAAAAGTTGCTTTACTGTAGAATGAATTCTGTGTTTGTTTAAATGCGGGCGCGTTGAGGAGTTCAGATGTTTTGCATTACTGTGAAGTCGTTGGAGAAGGCTTTTGAACCTCGCTGTACAAGTGAGGTAATACTGTGCGGCTTTCACCTGTCGAGTGACGTCAGGGCCGCCACTGTGCTGCAAGATATTACGTAACGCAACATACCGTCCGGTAGGTATTGCAGCTCTCACACAGGTAGCACCGCACCGATAAAGGAACATCCCCACACAGAGGGTGTGGTACGGGAAAGCGCTTTCATCCTTTACTAGTATTACATTGGTCTTGCCGATCCTTCATCAACACAATACCATCTGTTTCAACGTTTTGTCACATGGAAAACACTGGGCTCAGAAAACGGAAAATTCTGAATTTACTGTCATTGATATTTCATCCGCAAACAGTTAAGGAAAATAATTCAAAATAACGATTGCGACTTGCAGAAGCTTAGATAGATATACTCATTAGGGTAATAAAGCTGAATAATTTTTTTTTGTTTTTGTTTTGTTTTTTGTTTTATGACGTTGCGGACTACAATGCAGGCTTCAAAAGGTCTTTGTCATTATCTCTGTTTGCTCCTGATACTGTTTAATGGCGAGCATAATTCCAGAACACTTTAATAATATATTCACACCGTCTGCATCGTTTCTTGTCACATCTTACAAACTTACGTTTTAATAACATGGTAAGAGACTGAACTGTTACTTGAGTGCTATAACAACTATAATTATGCTGTGGAAAGTGGTCTTTATAGAATTTGCAGCATGTGGCCGTGCATTATCATCCACAACTCTCTTTGTTCTTCACGGCTGTGTTACTTTCCAACTATATTTCAGCCATGATGTTTCCCACACAACCTCTAAGAGCAATAAAAAGGCCCAATGATAAAAGGTTATGAAGGTTTAATCCATCTTCCCCTTTCCGTTTATGAAATTGTAAACAATTATTTTTGCTGATAATTGCAAATATTCCCGTTATTCAGCTAATCGCAATGAAACTGTTCATATTTAAATATTACCGTCACTTCCGATTAAGCTTGAACGACGATAGCTGTATCTGAGCCAGAAATATTTTCATTACTGGAACTACGTGCATATTTTCCTCGCAGAGATGAATCCTCAGCAACCACACATCGGTTGATTTCCGCAGGTATACTGCCTATTGCATGCTAATCTTCACTGCACGGACTAACGACATTTGTCATATGTTTAATCTTTAAATAAAAGTATAGAATTTAACTTTTAACCTAACGCCAAGGGATAGGTCTTACATGTTTACATTGTACTAGGAAAATAAGCACGATATATATGCTTTGGGGACATTCTCGTTGAATATTTGGGGAAAATATATACACTAAAATACACATTGTGTATGTAGCATATATATTAAATACGAAAAATAAGGTAACTCATAAAGAAGAATATAGCTAAAATAGTAAGAACTAAAGCAGCAGAAATATGTAAAACACTGTATTATTTGTATGACTGTATCCTTATTTTATTTATTTCTGCTTCTCTTTTACTAGGTTTAGTTCATATGTACACACACACATATAGATTTCATTTCAAAACTAGCCAATCGAGCACTAATCACAAATGTAAATTTTATTTCATTAAAAACAAAAGAAAATATAAAGCTAATTTATGAAAATTTTAAAATCAATATTAATTATATTTTATGTTTAACCCTGTCACCTCCAGTCACCCCCACATTTAAAAATTTAAATGGCATCTCTAAATTATAATACGTACTTTTTAAAGAGATTTAATCTTTATCACCCTTTGTTTTCTATCGTTGACTGGCATTCTGTTTGTTTTTATTGTTGCTTGAATTTGGACAGGAGAAAATATAAGTATTTGTAGGATGAAAACATGAGTTATTCTGAGATATATTATAATTATTAATATTACAGTAATACTGTCTATTTTGAACCTCGCGCAGCTTACATTCTGTTCTTTCTCTTGGAGTATGCACCATTTTGAAAAAATTTACGAATAAAAACACAACTGTTACATCAAATCCTCTAATTTTGTCCAAATTAAAACAAAATTCAGTTTGCCAGGCAACGACAGAACACAAATGTTGTGAGTCCTATTTAAAACGTATCTTAAGGTAGGGATGTCATTTGAAATTTGAAAGCTGTGCTGGCTGGGGGTGAGGAGGTGAGCCTAAAATGTAATTAACACTGATTTCAAACTGCCGCTTCAATGTCTAAACATACGTTTTTTAATTTTTTTGTTTGTTTATTTTTTAATTCTATTTTAAATCGGAAATTATTCAGACCTGCCATGCATTGGCCAGCAGAAGAAGTAGCATATACAATATCTTGAATCATCAAAGAACGGTTCAACCACATTTAAATTCCGTTTAAGTTCGCTCACCAGCTGACACTGTCACGCAATCTGAAACTAAAATACTTCAGAGTTCGAAAAGGGTGTCAGTATATATATATATATATATATATATATATATATATATACATATATATACATATATATATATTGAATCATTATAGCTATAAGATAACCATTTCAATATGAAATAATGAATTTCAGTTCTATGGCCTGAAAAAAATGTAAAGCCTTTTTCATTGTTCCCGTCTTTTTTTAACAAATGTCATTAGAAAAAAGTCCGTCGAACTGCGTAAACTAGGCGAATTCCTCACCGATTTGAATAATTTTTTATAAAAATGAATATAAAATCCAAATGGGGCCTTATTAATGAAATGAAATAAAATGACATTACTGTGTAGTATTAGGGGAATAAAATTAGAATTCTTCCACTCTATAAGTATTACAAAAGAGAAACTACATTTTTAGAATTATCATTGTTATCAAGATCAAACCACAATAATTAATGATATATTATTAATTAAATTAATTGTATGACCACTGATAGACGAAGTTATACTATGTGAGTCTTTTTAAACGTTTTTAAATGTTACCATTTTTATGAACTGAGTCCTTGATATTATCTTTACATTCACTAAAATAGAGAGAAATAACAAAACGTTTCGAGATGCATTATGTAATTAAGAACATGATGTTCATATGTTTCAATTAAAAAAAAAACAATTCTATTCAGAAACAATTACAATGTACAAAACGTTAGTAAAAACATCGAAAGTTATATCGATTTTTATGAACTTTAAATTATAATTTAAATGTTATTGTAGCAACGCAGAAGTTTTCTGAAAGTTATTACAGAGCGCTCTTACATGCAAATATAATTCTCATACACATATTAGATTAATATTTCACATTTGTTATCTTCCCGACGATGCTTTTGGTAATATAAAACGTATGCATCGTTATAAATACAGTTTATATACTGAATTAATTTTTGCTTTTATTTTAAAACAATTCAGAAAAAATAAACGCTAGAGTGCTTTTTAAATTTCGTTTTCAAGCTCATATGTCCCTACCCCTAATAGTCCGATTTTCCTGATTTTCAGAATCTATTGTTCTTATTTGAATTACATGGTATATACCGAATTTTGTTGTGAAGAAACAAGTATTGGTGCCGCTAGAGCGTTTTTTTTTTTTTTTTTTTTTTTTTTTTTTAATTTTGGGTTGCAGGTAAAAACCTCCTCCCACATAATATCCGATTTCACTAAACTTCAGGAACTACTTTTCTTATTTTATTTCAACTGGTGCCACTAGAGCAATTTTTAAATTTTGAGTTTCAGGTAAAAAAAAAAAAAAAAAAAACATCATGCATAGTAGTCTGATGATTTCACTAAGTTACAGAAACTACTTTTCTTATTTTATTTAATTGACGTATACAGAGATTCTTGTTTCATTTTTAAATTTTGTTTTAATTTCCACTCTCTTTTTAGGAAAACTCCCATTCCTAATAATCTCATTTCACTGATTTTACTTATTTAATTTAAATAGTATATGCGAAATATAGTTGTGGAAAAAAGTCAAAACAAAAAGATATTGGTACTGCTAGATCGATTTTTAAAATTTCGGATTCAAGTTAACCTCTCTCTTAATAGTCGATTTCACTGATTTTAGGAAACTATGTTTCTTATTTTATTTCAATGGCATATAACGAGTTTCCTTTAAAAAAATTAAAATTGCTTCTGCTAGAGCTATTTTAACATTTCGTTTTAATTCCCGCTGGTTTTTCAAATATGTCTCTTAATGTCCCGATTGCAACGATTTTCGAAAACTACTATTATCAAACTATTTTAAAGAAATTTACTGAGTTTCGTTGATAATAAACAAAAATTGTGGTCGATAGAGCGATTCTTCAATTTTTTTAAAAATTTCGCTTTAGATTAACCCCATCCCCAATGGTCCAATTTTTCTAGTTAACGAGCTCGACGAATCATTTGTTAATTGATGGCTTTATGCCGAGTTTATTGTTGAGAAAAACAAAAATTGCGACCGTTAGAGCGTTACTTGTGTGTGTTTGTGTGTGTGTGTGTGTGTGTGCGTGCGTGTGTGTGTGTGTGTGTGTAAAGATATTTTAGTTTACTTTTTTCAATTATACATGCGTAGTAGGTACGATCGATGCAGATTTTGATAGATTATTAAAAACGATATCCATGGATACCACCGTAATAGCTTAATTCCTTCGGAATTTGCTAAAAAAATAAGTAAATAAGTAAATGTTTTACAAGTCCGGTTGCAATAGCTTCATTCCTTCGGAATTCATTAAAAATATATCAATAAACACATAAATGAAATTATTTCGTTTATAATAATAATAATAATAATAATAATAATGGAAATATGCTCATCAATATTAAATTAAGCTTATCGCGAGACCTACAGTATATTTTCTGTAAAATTTAGATTGTAAGTGAGCATCCCCTCTTCCTTTTTTTCCTTATTCTGAATATCTTTAGCTTAATCACAACTCGTTGTTACTAATTTAAAATAAAAGTCGCTATCACATTTACTGAAGGGTACAATTAAAAAAAAAAACCGCCACGGTGGCCGAGGTCGTTAAGGCGCGGACTCGTGAGCGGGAGGTCTGGGGTTCTATTCCTATTAAGACGGTCCCCGAACTGGGTTTTCCTCAGTCCTCATAAATGGCAAATGCCGGGGAGGTACCCTAAACTTAGGCCTAGAACGTTTCCTTCCTTAAAAAAAATATACATTCACAATATTTCATTTCATCTCATATATCATCAGTGTCCACCGTCTGTGGTGCCTTAGTAGTAAAAAACGGGCGTTAAACACTACTCAAAAAAAAAAAAATAGAAAAATTTATGAATACTGTTACGTGTTTTCTTAAACAAGCACATCAATAATTATGTGATGCAAAATCCAAACGTATTTATATTATTGTATTCTTTCAAAAGCAAATATTATCCTAGCATACGACTTGAGTGAAAAATTCACATTTAATACATTTTATAGTTGGAATTTTTTCTCTTTTTATCTATCGACTTAATCTGAAAACTACAAAATAGCATGTGAGCGAATTCCATTCTGAACTGACTAAATTTAGAACTAATTACACTTGCTCTTTTAAAATAGATTGGCTATACAATTAAATAATAATAATAATAATAATAATAATAATAATAATAATAATAAATTTTGTTACTGTTCAACTATCTACCTGTATGCCTCAAGTGTTTCATGAGTAATGTATGAATGCTAAATACTATGATTTTAAAACCTTAAGACAAACAGAAAAATAAGGCATATCTTAGAACCGACAATTTTAAGGCTTAAAGAGCTTTATTACTTTTTTTTTTTTTTTTTTTTGATGCTCAGAGCCTCTTTTTTCAGGCTTGAGGTTCTTTGCCTGCTGTAAATGACACGGGAACCACGGCTTTATTTCCCTTCCGAAGGAAGCCATACTTAGGATTTATACGCCCGAAAAAATCCATTGGTCCTGGCCGGGATCAAACCCGAGAATTTGGGTTTAGAAGGCAAGTATGGTAACCACTACAGGACCGACATTATATTTTAGTAGTTTTCAGTATATGTTAATGGTTCAACTAGCAATGTATGAGCTAAATACACTTGCGCATACTTTGCCTCCCTCCTATCTCCATTTTTTGCGATTTTTACAATGTTATCTTATTTCATTGTGCTGTTAGTCTGATAATTTTAATTTCACTTTTTTCACTACAACTATAGATATAGCATTTTTAAATGTGCATGGAAAATATACACAAAAGTCCGTCACGCAGGAGTCACGCTTCAATAACTATTAATATAAATAACTGTAAAATCAAAAACAGCCTTCTTAATTAATGAAATAAAATAATTTATGACATTACTGTGTGGTATTAGGAGAACAAAATTAGAATTGGTGCAATCTATAAGTATCACAAAATTATTATTATTATTATTATTATTATTATTATTATTAATGAGATTAAATAAATTAAATGAAATATATGACCACTGATAGACAAAGCTATACTGCGCGAGTATTTTTAAATGTAACCATATTTATGAACTTACCCATTGATATCTTTACATTCTCTTAAATAGAGAAAAATAACAGAAAGTTTGGAGTTATATTTTGTATTTAACAAAATGATGTTCATATGTTTCAATAAAACAGAAACATATTACTATGTAAAAACATTTTCGATGCACTAAGCAAGTATAAGAATAAGCAAAGAATAATCGAAAGTTTATCGATTTTCATTGGCTTTGAAATTTAATTTAAATGCTATTGTATTAAAAACGTATAACGCAAACGTTTTCTGAAATTTATTACAGAGCACTTTTACATACAGAAGTAATTTCAAACACATATTATTTTCAAACACAGCTACTATTTTCACGACGATACTTTTGTTAAATATAAAATATGTGCAACGTTATTAATATACTTATACTGAATTAATTTCTTATTTTATTTTAAAACAGCATAGAGAAAATAAAGACAAGAACACTTTTTAAATTTCGGTTTTGAAGTATACCCTTACTCCTAATAATCCAATTTCTCTAATTTTCAGAAACTGTTTTTCTTATTTACTTCAGTGGTATATAACGAATGCTGTTGTGAAGAGACAAATATTGGCGCCGCTAGAGCGATTTTTATATTTTGGGGTACAGGCAAACCCCCATTCCTAATTCCTCAATTTCCCTGTTTTTCAGAAAAGATTTTTCTTATTCTTTTTAAATAGTTTCGGAGTTTCGTTGCGAAAAATTATATATATATATATATATATATATATATATATATATATATAAATGCAACTAGAGCTATGTTTAAATATTTAACTTCAGGTAAACCCCATCTCCTAATAATCCGATTTCACTAATTTTCTAAAACTCTTTCTCCTACTTTATTTCAATAGCATATAACGAGTTTCCTTTAAAATGCAGCCGCTAGAGTGAGTTTTAAATTTCGCTTTAACCCCCAAAGTTTTTCAGTTATACCTCCACTTTGAGTGGCTCAATTGCCACCATTTTCTAAAACTACTTTTATAAATTTATTTCAAAGATTTTTACTAACTTTCGTTGAGATAAAGCAAAAAATTGTGGCCGCTAGAGCGTTTTTTTAAATTATAATTGTTGCTGTAGGTTTACCCCCAAATGGCCCAAATTTGCTGGTTAACGAATTCGACGAATTGTTTGTAAATTGATGGCTATATGCCGAGTTTCTTGAAAAAAATCCGAAATTGTGACTACTAGAGTGTTAATGGATGTGTTTAAGAGTGTGTACACAAAAATTATATATGACACATTTTTATGATTTTTTTCTTTCCTTTTTTTTGTGCCTAGTAGGTACGATCGATACAGATTTGGACTGATTAGTAAAAAATCTTCCCATTGATATAACCACAATAGCTTACATTCCTTCAGAAATAGCTAAAAATTTAATTAGTTAAAAAATATATATTTTACGAATTCGACTGCAATTGCTTCATTCCTTCGAAATTTGTTAAAAGACCCAGTAGACAGTGCAGATACGAGGGTAGGTCTGTAAGTTTCCGGCCTAACAATTTTCCAGATATAATAAAGACAAAAACAATATTTCACTTTTCGATATGGTTACCCTTTATTGCAATACACTTCTCACATTTTTAAATTAATATTTCTATCCCCATCCCCAAAAATAGTTAGAAATCTTGTCGGTAAAATGGGCATAAGCAGCGTCCATAACTTCTTCGCCACATTTAAATTTCCATTCTTGAAGATCCTTCTTGAGTTTTCAGAAGAGAAAATAGGCACTGGGAGCTCAATCAGCACAGTAGAATGGAGGGTCGATCTCCTTGAAGCCACATTTCTTCACAGGTTCCTTTGCAACAATGATAGACGCACGTAATCTGTGCTGTAGGGCAGCATAGAACTCCCCATTTACTGTGGTGTTCCTCTCCTGGAAGTCAATGAAGAGTATTCCTTCACAGTCCCAAAAGATTGTGACCATGTATTTATTTCATTTTAGTGTTTCTTTAACTTTATATTTTTACTCATATACTCAACATGGATTAATATATTCGGGTATTTATTGGTTGACCGAGTGACCTTGGCCTTTAGAGGCAATGCTTCTCCAGGTTTACGCCAATCCATTGATTCTCTTTTGGACAAGGAATCATAGTAGAGGACCATAGTTTCATCCCCTGTAACAATGGTTTGCAGAACTACTCTCTCGTTGCCGTGGCAGAGCTTCAAAAATGCATGACAACAGATAACTCGTTGCTACTTTTGGACTAAGGAGAGAAGTCTAGGCATCCATCTTGTACTAACCTTATTCAAGTTTAAATGTTCATGATAATTCGAGTTACTGTTGTTTTAGAAAGGCCCAACCTTTCTGCTATTTCTTTAACTTTGAGCCGCCGGTCTTCCATAATTCCTCGTTCCACAAGAGCGATGTTTTCAGGTGTGAGCATCTTCAAGGGCCGACCTGCGCGCTCTTCGTCTTCAATGATTCCTCGACCCATCCGAAAAAGTTTGGCCCATTCTTTTACGGTAGAATATGAGGTGGATGCTTCCCCATATACACGTCGCTGTTTAATTTCATTTGAAGTAAGTTCTTCTTTTGTGAAGAACTTAATAATAGCTCAATACTCCAGTTTGAACATGCCACAATATTCTACACATTGCCTTCTTTAAGCAACTAAAACTGAACAACTGAACAAAGCGGAGCGGAAATTATAGCTGCAATTATTTACTTAAAAGATAAGATATGACACCAAATAAGGATTTTGTGAAAGCGATAATCCTTATCGCCGAGGCCGGAGAATTATGGATCTATCCTCGTACTGTCAGCTTTATTGTTAAAGATCAGATAAGAACCTATGTTCAGTATTTATTTAAAAGCAATTACTTATATTGAATTACAATACCTAAAGATGGCTTCTAGCGTATAGATTGTAGGAACCATAAAGACATAAGTTTTAGAACCATGTAACCTGAAACACGTAATTTATGGTGTACTTTTCACGTAGAAGTTTTCAAGAGATTTGTAACGTTTTTGTTGGCTCTGGTTACGTCTTGCATTTTTAACTTTTTAACTCTGACTTACAATAATTCTATTTTTCTGGCGCCCTCATTAATTTTGGGACTGTGGACTATACACGTAATAATAAGAATCGAAAAAACAAAAATTAATGAAACATTCACGCAAATTTAACAATATTTTGAAAGCTTGTCTTCTTCTTCATACAAAACCCTAAGATAAGTGCAAGCAAATATAATTATTTGAAGAACAGGCTTTCACGGCCGGTGTCAATTATATGAACTGAGTTTTCCGGGCTGTAGACCATGGTCTATTGGGATTCTTCTCTTCATCTTCCTCCCGTTCACATACATGTAATTATAACACAGCTTTTTTTATTTCTTTTCTTTGCTTAAGAACTTAACATAAGAAAACAGGCCTTTTGCACAGTCTTTTCCCATTTTGCTATTTTAAGTTTGTGTTACATATCTCAACTTTTCAAGCATGTTTTATTTATTATTATTTTTGTAATGTTAATTTAAATGTCTTATTCCATTATGAAATGCATGCTTAGCTGTTAGCTCCCGCCACTATGCGCTTCTACACTTAAACCAGCGCGGTGTTTCTCCTTCAGCTTACCCAGGCTTCTGGCAACTGGCGCATGCGCTGAAAGTATGACACATCCTGCGCCGCCGTGAGATGTATGAGATTTCAAGAAAGATCCAGATGATTAGTTTTTGGTTCATTCCAGAGATATAAATGAGCTTTGTTTTTCTTTATAGTTAACTTAATGTAGTCCTGAAGAAAGTATGCTTCTCAATTGCTCCTGCACCCTTCTCCCTGTTAATAATGTAGAATACAAAACACATGCGGTGCGAAAGGTAAGAGTGAGTAACACTTCCCAATATGGTGCCATTTTCATGTGAGTCAGAAGAGGAAAGGGTTGCCGCAACATTCCTTTGCCAAACGGAGCCAAGAAGCTATACCGGGCGTACATCACAATAATTTCGTATATAAGCAGGATGGTGTTAGACAAGCAGTATCAGATCGGAAATTTATGATTTACGAAGAAAATTAAAGGGATAATAAGCAACAATTAGATGCTGATAAAACGAAATCGGGTAAAAGCTTGCATTAGACCGTGTTCAAAGCTGCTTTGTGAGCAGAAATCCCGATTATCAATACCTAACTCATCATCAAACCGCCACGGTGGCTGAGGCCATTAAGGCTAGGACTCGTGAGTGACATGTCTGGGGTTCGATAACCAAAAGGACTTCCCTCCCTGACTTAGGACTTTTTCCAGGTTTTCTTCGGTCCTCATACGTAACAAATGCCGGGAAGTTACCGTACATTTAGATCTGGAACGTTTCTTTCCTTTAAAAAATCCTTTCCCAATTTATCAGTTCATCTCATGAATCATCATTACCCAGATCAGCAGTGAAAATGGATGTCAAACACTATTAAAAGCGATTTCAAGAATTAGTGCTATAAAATATCTATAATTTCGCACCAATAATATGATAGTACGGCACTTGACAGAGGTATCCATCTAGCTGCATGATCCATTGGATAGGACAACGGTTTATGATTTCGAACATTTTAGTTCCAGGTTCTGCAAAACTAGGCTATTTATTTTTAATTTTATTGTAAGTATGCTCATACATAAGACGTAAAGGTAAAAAAAGTAATAAACGGGACTAAATGAATAACAATAATCTTACTTGACGCCAGTACTCCAAAGAGACATGTTCGACAACTTCTAGCTATCGTTTCAGTAATGTATTAAGTGGTGCTTCTTAAATCCACAAAATGAAATGTAACTGGCAGTACTACTTTCAAAGGTAAACTTTATTGCTAATAAAGAATAACATCTTCATTTTTCATATAGAAAATTACACAATAATAGTTTATTCGAATATAGAGATTAACAAATTCCTTAATACATACAGTGAGAGCAGTTTAAAAGTCCCGCAACGTAGATCGGTCGACCAGTGGATCTACCCCCTCCATGCTGCCTCGTAGCCATTCTCTCTTTTAGTCAGTTGGGGTGGGATTTCGTCAGAGTCAATCAGTTGTGCTGTGCAGTCGAAAGTGAGGCTTCGTTATATAGTGCAGTAGTATTGTGTAATTGTGAGATAATGACTGAATCGTCGTTTATTCTTCTTCAAGGTACACACCAGGCACAGAAAGTCCTGTGGCAGAACGAAATAGGACTTTAGACGTAAATTTCCTAGCAGCCCGATTTCAACACGAGAAACTGAAACTAGTATAGAAGTTTAATGAAACAGGTACTATGATTGAATGTAAAAAAGTAAGATGTAATGTGCCCACAGAAGAATCATTTGATGAAATAGCGCTTCCATTAAATTCCTCCTCTTACGGTTTTCTTTGGGGAACATCGGAAAATAAGAATATATCCAATTAACCGTCGCACTGAAGGAACTTAAATATTCGAAACGAAATTAAATCCAGTAGTCATGAAAAATTGATATACCAGTGATAATTTCCCAGGGATATGTGGGTTGTGTGTCAGAGAAAATGGACAATGTTTGCTGTACCTGCTGCAAGGGGGGTGAGTAACAAATTTATAAAAAATTAAAATAATGAAGCGCTTGAGTACCGCGAGTTTGCGCAAGAAAATACCCGGATGGTAACTTTGCCTTTCAAGTGACTGAATTATATATTGGGTCTTTTAAATTGCTCTCATTGCATTTTATAAATGGTAGCGCATTCGGGTGCAATACATTTGCAATATATTATTTTACTTCCGTCCGTTATAACAAGATTTCATGATTACTGAATCGGAAAACGTGCAATATCTACATTTTTTAAATATCACGTGTAACTATGAACATTTTTCTCTCAATGTTTTAATTGTTTCTGCCTCAGTTTTTCGCGCATAACTTCAAATATGCAATGACTTATTCTCAAATGTTAATGGTTCCGTATATATAACGGTATTTTTTAATTCTGTATCTTTTCAAGGCTAAAGCAAGTCTTTGAGATAATTACATGAATTCACCGTGCTCTTTCTATTGCGTTTGTAAATATTAAATCAGTGTAAAATAGAAGAAGCATCGCAAATTACAATACTTACTTTGAAGTGCCAATAGGAGATAAGGCCAAATCATGGGCTACACGTGTTTGCTGTGGTTCTTGTTAAATCTACATTGGATTTCAGAAATACATGCCTTTCGCGATTCCCAGAATTTGGAAAATACCGCCACGGGTGGCCGATGTCGTTAAGGCGCGGACTCGTGAGCGAAAGGTCTGAGGTTAGAATCCCACCAGGACCGTCCTCCCTGACTGGGGGTTTTCCAGGTTTTTCTCAGTCCTCATAATTGGCAAATGCCGGGAAGGTACCCTAACTTAGGCCTGGAACGCTTCTTTCCTTTAAAAAAATATCCTTCCCAATATATCATTTCATGCATCATCAATGTCCACCGCCTGTGGTGCCTCAGTAGTAAAAACGGGCGTTAAACACTACCAAAAAAAAAAAAAAAAAAAAAAAAATGGAAAATTCTCAATCACTATGATAATTACTATTTTTTCCATTGTCGATTTGCCATTTTTGAAAAGTGTAAAACATCGAAGGGGAATATCTAGATATCCCATCGCCCCTTGCTCTCGTTTAGATTTTCCAGTTCCTGAAGTACCTGCCGTTGACTCAGTCGCCAATGCACCATGCTTCTGTGTTCGAAAGTGACCATGACTGCAGTAACTGTGACTGTTGCAGCCAGAAGTCTCATTTTCCAAATCAGGAGGAATTAGAGTACCTAGACGTGATCTTAAATTATGAAAATCGAAAGTAGAGCTCCTAGCATCCGTTTACAAAAGTGGAAACTGCTGAACAGAAGCTGCAGGATCACGTTATACATAAGCACAACACTATACTTTTGCGTTACTGTAGTGATATTAGTGGTCTCTTGGGTGCAACTGGCGCACAATCCCGCTGAATGGCTTTTCTTCATAGACAGCTCACATATGAGTTTGAAGGCTGTATTGCACAATGACAACTAATATGCGAGTATTCCTGTTGGCCACTTTGTTTTATTGAAGAAGGACTTCGGCAAAGTTGCACAGGCGCTTGGAAAGATCGCACACTAGTGCAACAAGTAGACGTTTTCCATGATTTCAAGATGACTGGGACTTCAGGATAACCCACATGTTTCCTCTGTTTATAGGATATTCGAACGTAGGACTACATCATATCCAACGAGAAACGAACGGACTTGTTCTAGGACAATTGAACGTCCTACATGAATCTCTTGTTGTGAGAGAAAATATCTTACTATCTCCTCTCCACATTAAACTGAAACAAAAATTTGGATAAATGCCAGATGCTTTCCAACATATTCGCTCCATGTTTCCACCTTTATCTGATGCAAGAATATTTGCTAGAGTATTCACTGGACCTTAGATTAGACAGATGCTGAAGTCCACAGAGATGGAACAAAAAATTACGCTACTTGAAACAAGTGCCTGGCAAGCATTTCGTAATGTTGTGCGTGGCTTCCTAGCCAATAAGAGCCCAATTTACTGAGAGTTGATGAAAACCTTTTAGGTACATTTCATAACTTAGGTTGCAGAATATAAAGAAGTAAAAATAAATAAAACACTGGAGCATAACCAAATTATCTAATTAATTCAAAACAAGTGGTCAAAAGTAAAACTTATACGGAATGTCTCTAAAGAAAAGGGGGGGAGGGAAGGTTGGTTTTTCCATCAGGATATGCAGAACATGCATTTGCGTATTAGAGCAAGTGGAATACAGCTATATTGGAGGATTTGGTTAGGGACAGCTGTCAGCAACATAAAAGGAAAGCACGATCACATGTGCAATTCGAACTTATTTGATGACGTCAGTTATGGTGACTTTATGTTCACTGTAATATAATAATAATAATAATAATAATAATGATAATGATATTATTATTATTATTATTATTATTATTATTATTATTATTATTGTTTAAACACATGGATTGTTCATTGTAAATACTTAGTTGGCCAATGTTCTTTGTACTAATAAACATGCACATTATTTAAAAGTATAATGTTAATTTATCAGAGAACTATTGGTGCTACATAAAAATTCTGATATTTCTGAACTCACTGTGTGTGAATATTAATATGAAATAAATAAAAGATTAGAAAAAACAAGAAGTCACCCAAATTTTTTACCGTATGTGGTAATCCTTAACACATATATATTAAGTAATAACACCTTATTTAGTTTTCTTTAATTGGTGTTTAACGCCCGCTTTTACTACTGAGACACCACAGACGGTGAACACTGATGATATATGAAATGAAATGATATATTGGGAAAGGATTTTTTAAGGAAGGAAAAGTTCCAGTCCTAATTTTACAGTACCTTCCCGGCATTTGCCATTTATTAGGACTGAGAAAAACCTGGAAAAAAAACCTCAGTCAGGGAGGACGGTCCTGGAGGGATTCGATCCCCAAACCCCCCGCTCACGAGTCCTCGCCTTAACGACCTTGGCCACAAGTGGCGGTAACTTATATAGTGGGTAATAGGAACATTAGCGTTGATATTCGCACTATTCGAGCCAAGTGAGAGTAATAGGAAGATAATGCTTTTTGAAGAACTCTTGTCGTGAAAAATTAAATGTAACTGGTAAAAAACTACATTTTATCCTGAAATACAAGAATACTTACTTTTTTAAATATGAATTTTGTATTTATTTTCGAAGTTTCCAATTGCTATCATGCACCTTCTCTAGCTATTTGACACCAAATGTTTGTGCCTTATTGAAATTATCTAGCAATGTATACAGTAATCGACGTGAATTCAGATTT
This sequence comes from Metallyticus violacea, assembly GCA_030762175.1. Taxonomy (NCBI): domain Eukaryota; kingdom Metazoa; phylum Arthropoda; class Insecta; order Mantodea; family Metallyticidae; genus Metallyticus; species Metallyticus violacea. The sequence continues at coordinate 95,115,573 of CM060833.1, read as the reverse complement.
AGCTCATATAATTATTTGCATGCGTTATTTCTCTCCCTGAAAAGGAGAATCAACTAATGGAATACATTTTCATTCGTGAAAGTAATATGGAGTGTTTAAATGTTTGAACAGTTAAAAGAATGTTATATACTCCTGACTGCGAGACTGGGGATTAACTTCCATTTTTTGTATTTGTACCTTCCTTTGTTACTTTGGAATGCAAAACCAACAAAATGAAGCTACCCTTTGACTCGAAAATCGAACCACGGAAGGAGTCAGTTATTTTTCCAATACCTAAAAAAGCCGGTTTTTTTTTTAAAAAATAGCTCAAATGACACAGAAAAAATTGGCTTTATTTCTTCATCATACATGAAAAATAAACTAAAAATAGCTGTTAAGTTTTGCTAACACTGCCATTAAAAATAAAATGTGCATTATCTTAATGTTTAATTGTTCAAATGTCCTTATTTCAAGAAAGAGAAGCAAATAACCAAACCTAGAAATGAACAGCTAAAGTATTAGATATAAAAGGTAATGGGTTTACATTTTTAGTTCCGTTGCTACAAGAAGTTTTGTTCTGATAAAATATGTGAGGAGAAAACTTAATAAATCATAATTTCGAATTATTAAAACATTTTCAGAATACCAAGAAAATCTAACTCATTAAACTAACAATAATATTAAAAATGTTGTTAGATTTACAAAATGGCATCTATTTTATACAATTTAATTAGTATTAAGTTCTACGCATTGAAAAAAATTTATTTTTATACGCGTGGAAAAAAGGAAATAATAATAATAATAATAATAATAATAATAATAATAATAATAATAATAATAATAATAATAATAGTTGCATTTTATGAACTGTATTTTTGTATAATTTACTTTTGCGTCTGTTTAGTGTAGTAAGCCATGAATGATTTTCAGCAGGTCAAGGTGTCACTTTCATCACTTTAGCAGTGAAGATTCCTAACAAGAGATTGCATCTAATATAAAGTGTTTATTTTTATTCACTATATGGTTCTTGGTCAATATCAATAAACTACTTCCCCCAATAAAGGTTGATCCCTATTGAAATTAATGAGCTGATTTCAAAAATCACAAATAAGATTCTTCTATTAATATCAATTCAAAAATATTTTTAAATTTTATTTATGGTTTTATCTCTGTATTATAAATGTTAATGAATTAATGTTTTAATAATACATTAATAATATTTAGAAATAGAACATATCTGCTATGCTACCAAAACAATTAACATTGATTAGCGTTGTAGTTAACGTGCCAATGAAAACATTCATCACAATAGCGTACATAATTTCACGAATAAAGCGCGAGAGTGAACGGAGGAAAGTACTTACAAGAGCATCTCACCATTTTCTCAATAAAACAGGAGAAAATTGTCTACTAGAATGTGTGAACCGAGCGGGTGGTTCAGGCGGTGACGCTTGAAACCCGCATTTGGAGATCTTGGGTTCAAATCTCTTGGATTCGGCCATTCTGACTTTTCTTTTCGCATTTCCCTTGGTCCATTAGACAAAAGCTCAAGTTGATCTCTTTTTTGCACAAATGTTCCCTTTTCCTATCCCATATCACGTTATTCCATAGATTCTGTTATAGAATCGAAAGTTCTAGGTAAGCTGGTGCGGTGTGACGGTGGCTTCCACTTTGAAAAGATTTCTGGTTTGGAAGCGGCGCTTCTGAGAGACTGGAACTCTTTGGTGGTCATCTCCACTGGGTCGGGGTTTTCTATCTGGAGACAATGTTAAGGACCCCGTCTAAATCCATGCCTCACCGCTTGGTGTATCTCTCATCTCACTCCTTCCTCCCGAAGTCAGGTACAAATACCGTTATTGAGCAAGGCTGATCTTCCGTCCCTAACAATGCAATCAAGAATGTGTGAAGGACTCAAAATTAAGCCTTGCATCTAGTTCTTACGTTACAAGATAGACCACGTTGCTATTGAATCATCACTAATAATGGCGAAGCTGGGGGAGTGACCAGTGAATACTATTGATACTTTAGGCATTCAATTAATTTGACTGCTCTAGTCAGACCACAAAACAGAAAATGGTAGTTTTGCGTCAAAGTTAAATTAGTTACTAAAATATTTTTCCACCAGCTACTTGTTCTAGTAATAAATTTCAACAATATTAAAGTATGCCATTTTAGTCTCTCTCTCTCTCTCTCTCTCTCTCTCTCTTACTGATTTTTGATATAGAGAAGTGTTAGAATGATTGCATCATTCCTCCTCCGTTTCATCTATGCAGAGAACATGGTGGTTTATTTTTATTAGCATGAATGAAGACCAGATTGTATAGATAATTGTGCATCAGAATGATTAATTGTCGCTCAAACAAATTATATTAATTCTAGCATTTCTTCTATAACGAAATCATTACTTTTCAATGCACTGCAAATTATCTCTGGCTCCAAATCAAGATGGAGCAATCTGCGCATAAAGTACATGGATAAAGACACTATTGGCAAAAAATCATTCATTTTTATCTCTATCTTTTATCTCTAAGGATTTCGTATTGATGACATTAAATGAAGTTACAAAAATAAATAAATAAATTGGAAAATATCAAACATTCTATGGCGATAAAAATTCATTAGCAGTCTACTAACCAATATTACTGCAGAATTCAGACAAAAAATAAAGAATAAGACCTTAAATTTTTCACCGTAAACATAAATGAACGTGAAAATTATGAATCAAAATGCAAAAGTTACACTTTTTTAAACATTTAACAGAAACAACATTTGTTTGTCTGAAGTTAAAATTGTAATTACTGGTTACTTGCAGACACGTATAGGTTGGGAAATAATCATGCAACTTGAAGTGTGAGAAGGAGATAATACTTTAATGATTCTAATAGTTTTTCGCATTTATCTTGTTGGTAGTACTTGTCACAAAACAGAACACATTACGCAATTACAGCATCCAAGGAAGGGTGTGTACTTTTCCTCTAGAGGAAGCATTCCTTTTGGCTATTGACAATACGACTAAGAGAAGAGAGAAATCATTTGCTTTTTTGTTAATATTCACTCCATATCTAGATCAGAATAATTACCGGAGAATTTGGCAAATTCATAATGGGGGAATGCAACCTCAAAACAAAAATGTATAGTTAGTGTACTTGTTTAAGTTTCAGTATAAAATGGATCTATAACTTCTTTTGATGCATGATCATGAACGTTCAGGAAATCGGAATAATGAAAAGGCACTCGAGAGAACTATCTTACTACAACTGATAAAAGCGCTTTGTACCGCATATTAGCATTGAACATTTTCATTCATCCCTGAATAATTCAATTGTTTGATTTCCTATGGTCGGCGTCAGAAACAGAAATAATAACGAGATGTAGGTGTATTGTTTTGAGAGTTAACTTAAGTTTACCTCTAAGGCTAGGCACGAGCAAGGAAGATAATGAATGTTTCCTTTCGGGATATAAAAGAAACAGTTTTAAGATAAATTTTAATCCTATGTACATACATTACAGTTAGAAGGTGAATTGGTTACACCCTTCTGCCAAGCGAACTTTTTGTCGGGAGTTTTTCATTGACCCAAAAGGATAAATGTCGTGCATCTTTTGCACTTATGAAATCCTCAAAATTGGACACTAATATTATAAAATAATTGCTTAAGAAAATACATTTTCATTCTGAATATCTTAATTAGCATTCGATGTTGGACGTCTTTGTAGTAAGGGAAATTAATCAGCTTTAGCGCCAAATTAGCTGTTACTTGTTTGATTTTAAGAGCGAGGCCATTATCATTGTTTTCCTTCTGGAAAGCAACAACCGAATGTCGTTCTCGGCTTATTTGAAAATTTTAGTTTAAATTCCACTATTTTGAGAAATTTGCGAACCACGTGCAGCTCTGACGCAAGGATATACCGTAGTAAGAATTTCAAAGCATTCAAATTTATTTTGGGGGGAGGGTGTGGGGGAGCGCACAACATCTGGTCTGTAATTATGTCTTTGTTGCGCGCATGCTCGGATCCGTCGGGTAGACTCGGGCAATCCCGTTGTGTGTAATGTTTCGTCACTGGGTTCGTTCGGTTGCCTGGGTCATTGAACCTGGGACGGGCTTGCTAGTGAGTGCGACAGAGAAAGAAGCAAGATACGGGCGCCAACACACACACATAAGGGATATACTTGACAGTGTTTTACCCGACGGCTAAAGTGTCAGTTTGGATTCACCTTATCGTATTGCGAGGTCGTATTTATATTAATAGTTGCGGAAATCAAATAGTGTCAAATCATTCCATTGAAAAGCGCGTGAGGAGAAATGTTGTAGTTTTCCTGTTTTTTTACCTTTCTTTGCTTTCTTTAGCTCGGTTCAGTGTGATTGTTCCGGAAATATATGTATATTATTGATATAATCATAGTTTAGTGATATTTAGTGCGGTTTTTTATTTTATTTGATGCATTATTTTTATTTTATTTTTAGTCGTTCAATTTTCTTTTTATTTTGTGTTGTTTGGCTTTTTTCGATTTCAGCTTTACAAACATGTGCTTCCGAGAAATAACCATGTCGTGCGACGACCGTGAGTGACTTGTAAAACTTATATATACTGAAGCAGAAGACATTGCAACTGAAGAAGAAAACACAAAAATACAAGTTTAGTACACGTGTTCCTTTAATTTTAATTGCTTGCTCTACTACAAATTTTAATATTAATAGCATAGTCATTTGTTTTGCGTTATTATTTTTTTTATCAAAATATATCCCCAGATTTATAAATGTAGAAAGAATAAAATGTTAAATATTAAACATTTAAATAATAAGTTACGTTTTAATTGCATTATCAGGTGTATAAATGTCAAGAATTGATTTTCTATGTTCGGTAGTGAATTCTATTTATCTTAGCTCATATTTCGAAATGCTTGCGATGCATCACTGTTTTTCGCGATACTTCTGTCCTCCCAAAACTTGTCCGTAAAAGTCGGAGCCGGGTTCGACAAACTGTGTAGGAGGGCGGTTCCCCTCTCCTCCCTCCCCCGCTTCTCCTTGCCTATGACAAATTAGTGATTCGCAACTAAATCATCTACAGCGGAACACGTGTGCGCGAATTCTGCCACGTTTCTTTCCTTATTCGTTATGAAATACTTGAACCTCATTTAAATGCATAGTGCAATTTGATTTCCGTATGCTAAACCAGGAACATAGGACTAGGATTTTATTATTCAAGTTGATGGAGTCACGAAAGCTTTGGTGTAATGTCTTTAGAATCGATAGTAGGCAGGTCGCTGCCCTCACGAAAACAGCATGCCGCATGCCTGTTTGTTTTAAAGCTGATGATCACGTCACACCTCATACAAGCGATATCTCGATCGCTGGCTCTTCAGCGGCTCCTCGCGAATTTGTAACGACGCGTTAAATGAACTAATGCAAACGTATATTAGCTTTAATGACTCGTAAATTCGAAATATGCATATTTATCATTATAGCAAGCTTTTTAAACCGTGTATGTAAATTACTTTGATAATATCCGTCTATTGTCTTATTTTGAAATAACTTCATGTCTTGTTTTCCGGGCTAAGGAGACGGTGACAAAGAGTCTTGACGTATCGTACGCGTGTTTACAGCACTCTCTTAAAGCTGATGCTCTACAGGAAAATTTTCCGTATGTTTCAGCGCCATTTTCAAGGTGAAATTTATTTCGCAACACATAGTCGTCCTGGCCCCCCTGTAAGAATTATTTGTAATTACTAGAGTTTTCTACCTATACAACGTAATCTTTCAGGGCACCTGCGAGTGATTTCATGGTGATGTGGTTTGTTTTTCCGGATTAGTGACAGACAAGTGATTAGACCTCCGGTATAACTGCATAATAGTTACTTTCGAAGGAGCGACTGCTTTACGTTTACGAAGATTAATGTGGTAGAAATAACAGAAAAATCAGTGCTGGTAAAGCAGTGAGTTGCATTGCCGGCAGCATGCGTGGCAGCACCGGAGACGTCTTGTTCCAGCCAAGTTGTGAGGATACGAAACAATGGACGCCTTGGAAGAACTTCTGGGAGAGCAAGCGCGAGGGTGTTGGACCCTCCAGCATTATGTAAGCACCACCAGAGCCGACGATAAGCCGGCGGTTTCTCAACCAACACCACCTCCACCACCTCAGCCGCCGCCGCAACAACCTTCAGATGTTTCGGCAGACAGCACCACACCACCTCCTGAAGGAGCATTGCTGCAACCCGACAAACGTTCCGCCAATTCCATTAGAGGTCAGGTTTACTGCATTCATAACTCTATTTTAATTTAGTTTTTAAATTCTTGTAAATTTATATCTGAAAGCATTAGCAATAACGAACCGATTGCAGTTTGGACGCAATTAACAAATCTGACTTCGGGTTCAATAAGTTGCATCTTCTGGGAAAAAAATAGCTAGTCACTCTCAATTTAAAGAGCCTATAACTTAAGTCCTACTTGATGTTCCCATAAAGCATTTAGGGTTTCTACATATACCAACATTTCTGTGTTCAAGTGCAGATATACTTGTTGCTGATACACAAATATTCGTCATTGACAGTTATATTAACGATTCATGTAAACAATATTTTGTTAATATTTAGGAATGAGTTATTCATAGCGAACACTTTTATGATTTACACTAGATTTACAGGAATTGCAATAAAATTAAAATCTACTATATTGAAGTTCACTCTAACTCAGGGATGGCAAACGCCAAGTCAAACTAGAGGTTTACAACCCATATCGTTTCATTTCCACAGTCATCGATCGATAACGCACTGCGATCCTTCGCTGCTGTGCTTTGCGGACACAGTATAAATACTTTTTTTTCACTCGGAATGGCCACCCCGAATCTAAGAATTTCTTTTTCTTTATAGTGGCTGTATTTTTCTTTTTAATGACAATTCTTTTTGAACCACAGGTTTGCAAAGGGAGTCTTTGCCTTGTTTTTTTTTTTTTTTGAGTAGTGTTTAACGCCCGTTTTCACTACTGAGGCACCACAGGCGGTGGACACTGATGATACATGAGATGAAATGATAAATTGGGAAAGGATATTTTTTTTTTTTTAAGGAAGGAAGCGTTCCAGGCCTAAGTTTAGGTACCTCCCCGGCATTTGCCAGTTATGAAGACTGAGGAAAACCTGGAAAAAACCCCAATCAGGGAGGACGGTCCTGGCGGGATTCGAACCGCGGACCTCCCGCTCACGAGTCCGTGCCTTAACGACCTCGGCCACCCGTGGCGGTTTCTTTGCCTTGTGGTGCACTATATTTGCATACAGAATGGAAGGAAAGTCGGTCCCATACTTTTATGTGGTAATTCCATGCTATAAATGTAATAATATTTTATAACTCCATTTTAGCCGTAGAATTTTTATTTATTTGTTTATTTATTTTTTGCAAATAAAATCCTTCTTTATCTTTCATGTGCTGGGATATGTTAATGCATCGGGACTCATATATTGAGATTATAATATTGTGAATAGAACAAATAATGTCTTTTGCTACTTTTTATAACTTGAAATGTATTGTAAATTCACCTGAAAATTATATGAATAATTTGCTTGCGCAAAATTAGATCTGACGTAATTTAGTTTATTATTGTTTTCATAGCGTTGATGTTAACAAAGATTTAAAAAGTGAGAAAAATTAATTATGAGCTTGTTTTCGCTGTGGAGATATGCAAACACATACTAGTATCTGCTATTAGTGCACTCTAAATTAGTAAGTTAATCATATAGAACATTAAGCAGTGTTGCACATATTTTGAGACAAAACATTTATTTCCTCCAAAACTTTTGTAAGATAGGCTTAGACTTTTTGTTGTTATTAGGCTTTATTTGCGACTTTGGAATCTCTTCCATTCTATATAGATCGATTGTGACTTTTTCTGTGAAGGATTTCACAGTTCTTGGTTATATTTCGTGGTCATCATAGTACACTGAGCTCATTATTTTAGACCTTTTTGATTTTCACATCAGCGAAGTTTTCGTCCCTATTTTCAGTTCATATATAAATTGAACACGTATATTTAAAGTGCCAACAATAAGGTTAAAAGCGGAATGTATTTCTTATAACTTATACCTGGCGCATAGAAGCGCGAAGCATGTTAAATAATTATTTAAACGTTTTATCAAACATTGGCATGCTTATACAATACGACGTAGATACTTTTAGTGATAAGGAACATTTTCCTTTTAGTTGGGGCCACTTCTGACAATTTCATTTTATAATATAAACTAAACAAAGTAGGTGTTAGAGAGCACCCTTGTCGATCACTGGAGAAAAAATAAATATATACGTTGAAACCGCTCTCAGTGCTTGTATTAGTTCCGTACTCCTTGTTTACCTTCTCTCGCCCTTTCCCCTCCTTAGGGCTTCCTGGTCTAGCGTAAGACAGTACTGTGAATTTATGAGGAACGTCGTTTCTCAATTGCGCTTGTATACCATCTTATGGAGAGCTATACTTTTCCAGCAACACAACGAGAAAAAGTTAGACCGGTGAATTTTATTCCAGAAAGTTCTTTTCTCTTTTTTTCTCCCCTCCCCAATAACTGAGGATTATTTTAAAAATACTGAATAGTTTAGGACAAAAGAGGATTGATTGATTGATTTATTTATGGACGCTCTTTAACAGCTCAGGTCATCAGCGTCCCATTCAACTCAGGGCGTGAAAGGGCCGACAAATTTTGCTCAGAGGCCTCTCTTTCAGGCTTGAGGTTCTTTTTCGTGCCGTAAATGTACGACACGGGACCCACGGCTTTACTTCCCTTCCGAAGGAAGCCATACTTAGGATTTTTACGCCCGAAAAAATCCATCGGTCCTGGCCGGGTTCGAACCCGCGTTTTGGGTGTAGGAGGCAAGTATGGTAACCACTACACCACCAGGACCGACGGACAAAAGAGGACAAGCATTTTGGATTTATAATGGAGCCTTATTGAGTTAAGTGTTTTCTGACCGTACGAAAGAAGGAAAGATATGTCTTTGCCAATACGAGTAAAAAATTACCATAGGAATAAATGACACTACACTTAAAACCGCGCATAATTATCCTAAATTTCGACATTTCGTAGTCAGTATCGGTGAACATCTTTTAAACAAGTAATATAACTGTCAGCTTCCTCGCTGTATACTAAGGGTCTTGGGGATATTGGAAAGAAAGTTATTAACTGCGGTCAAAGATGCTGTGGACAAGATAATAGCCATAAGTAGAACTATAATTACCTTCACATTTTGTACATATGCAATCTCAGAAGGGATTTCAAATTTCTACTTATTACGAATTCTGTGTTTCTGTGCACTATCACATTTTTATTAAATGGTTTAATCTCACATTATTGTTATTGTTATTATCATCATCATCATCATCATCATCATTGCTTAAATAACGCCGCCTGAATAAATTCATCTCTATAGGTCAGGAAATAAAATACGCACACACACACACGTGTGTGTGTGTATATAAACAAACAAGGAAATGGTGGCAAACTTCTTTAAACTTTACTTTAGACAACAGCATTAACAACAACATAGATGGTATTTTGTACCGGATATCTAGTACAACTCAATTAGGAAACATTTCCATACTGATGTTATTAGAAACAGTGAACCAATTAATGCCCTTTCTTTGCTAAAACACACAATTAAAGTCCCCCTTTTTCATAACTAATCATAGGTAACCAAAATAGAAACTATCCAACCAAATTTGTGATTTTCTTAAAAGTAATAAATGTTCCTTCAACATTAATTTTTGTTGCTTTGGAGATTAAATATGCAATGGAGTATGTAAATTTGTTTTGAATTACATCTTTTTCTTTAATGGCTTTTTCAGCATTTTCTGCATTAAAATAAACAGAATAGCTTTACAGAGCTACCCAATATGTTTTATACTACTCGTTTTCTTCTGTAACATTTTCAAATTCGTCAGTAACTTCTCTTTATAGAGGAAGCTTCAAGAATCACGAAAAGATATACTTATTCTTATTGAATACAATAAATAAAATAGTTTCTCTTACCTCGTTATAGTAACGCCTCTCAGTAGCTACAACATTAGTTTCTTGCAGTTAAATATATACCTACATGGTTTTACTTGACTTAATCATCCTGTTTGTTGGTTGGTTTTTTATTGTTATAATAGTAGTGTGAAGTTTTTTTATTTGTTTACCTTTATTCTTTTATTTTAATGGGTTTAATTTTATTCCTATTTTTTTTTTTTTTTTTCAACATGAACTTCTGTTGATATATTGTGGCTCTGCACTGTATGAATGTGGAAGCCTCTCTGAGGAGAGTACGATGAATTAAAGTAATGTCACTTAAGTGCTGCAGGAGACTATGATCATTGTTTTAAAAATATGCTTTCTATTAAATGTTCGCTGAAGTGAGTGAAAGCGTTATATTGTAATAATTGCGAGAGGTTTTTTCGGCTTTTTACGTACATTAGTTGTTTAGTTTGAATTTGCTTATTATTTATTTGTGTGTTATTACTTTTATTTATTTTTAAAATTTTGTTTCAGTTGATTAAGTAGTTTAGATTGGTCAAGAGTATAGGAAAAGCATTCGTGTTTAGAAATAATGACCAGGTCTTCATGACTCATTTGGCTAGGACATCGGCCCATCATCAAAATGCAAAAACCTAGATTGCAGGACTGAATCTTTCTGTTGCAAGTGGTTTTTTCCCTTCTATCTTTTCGGAACTGTTCAACAACTTAAAGGCTAATGAAACTGACTTTAGACTCCGATAGACTAGAGACTAATTACTTTTTTTTTCATGCCCATCATAATCTCTGACATCTTAGCAGTTGGCCTTGACAATTGAATAGAAAGGAAAGGTTCGTCACTAGCTTTATTGTTATAACGGGGAAGGAAAATTGTCCACCAATAAATTGTGCCGTAGTCTTATTTTGGGACAATCATTTGCATGCTCCGAAATATGTCATTGAAGGCATCCAGCTAAATAGCAACTTGTTTCCATCCCAAAGAGGGCATTGAACTTAAAAATTGCAGTGTTTTCCATAAAACTATATTTACTCCATAATAAATCTTTCTGAGAATAATTAAACGTTGAAGTAGCTACCTGGTTACGAATCAGAGAAGCAAAATGACGTGTCTCTGACCGGCTAAAGTGACGTAGCACAAGTTGCACCACATCAAAAGTTTTGCTTACGGATGATGTGTAGAAAATAGTTTTAAAAATGGCACGTCAAGACGGTTATTGGGGTCATTGACCTGCAGGAAGGTAATTTGCTTCTGTTAGAGGAAGGACGCGCATTTCAAGGCCGTGCAAGTGGATTTTTACTAAATCGAAGAATGAACATTAATATTCCAAAATTTGAAGATGTAACTAAAAGAGAAAATTTTGTTTCCATATAACCTCAAATATAACAATGCTGATGTTTTAACAATAGTTGTTGATTTTTGTTCATTTGTTTTATTTACGGGCACTCTTTTAACATTTCCGGTCATCAGCATGCCATTCAATTCAGGGCGTGAAACGGCCGGAAATTTTGCTCAGAGGCCACTTCTTTGAATCTTGATGTTCTTTTACATGCCTTAAATCTACGACTTTACTTCCCTTCCGAAGGAAGGAAGGGAAGTACTTAAGATTTGCATACCCGAAAAAAATCTATCGATTCTGGCCGGGATTGAAAACCCGTAATATGAGCCTCGGAGATAAGTATGGTTACCACTAATCCACCAGAATTGACTAAGGGGAAAAAAAAACAAAAACAAACAAACAAAAAAAAACAAAAAAAAAAAAAAAACGAGGATAATCTATAATGATAATATATCAATGTTATAAATTAAGTGAAGTTTATAATTTAAAATTTTCCGTGCAGAAAATAGAAATAATGACACGCAATGTAAAATATCATGTCTAATCAAAGATGTGTATTGAACCAAAGTGTTTAGAATAGGCTTATTTCTTTGGCTGCTTAGCCTTCAATATAATTATTGATGTAGGCACAGATGCATAAATTAAATAAAGTCTAGCAAATATGTGGAACACTAACTAAATATTATAGAATAAGACGGGAAAAAAAACAAACTTGAAAATTTATAAAACTGTGTTTATCCAGCGCTCATATATGGCAGGAATTCACGAATTCAAAAACAAAGGTATAAAATAAAATGTAGATCGTTGAAATGAGATTTCTGAGTAAGATTAAAAGCTGTACAAGATGAGAGCCCTAACAGAAATTAACAAGTACGTGAAAAGTAAAGGCATTCGAACTAAATGAAAATATTGAGAATAAAGAAATTAGAAAGGAATATAAAAGAGCATGACCAAAGAATGTCATATAACCTCAAAGTAAAAGCAACATTGTACATTCTAGTAAGAGTGAATAGAAACATAACGGGCTAAACCCTGAAAATAACTTAAAGACCAGAAATATTATGTAGTCAGAAGCAGAAGAATTAACAGTTGTTAAATAGAAAATGATAAAACGTAATGAATAGACAAACGTTATAATAGTAAAGTCAAATATTATCGAAAATTCCGTCGTGCATTTCTGACGTCTCACTTATACTTATAATATCGGCTCTTTTTAATTGTTGAGGTAATATTTTTAGGAACATTAAAGAAATTATTCTAAGTACCAAATAGCATCTGTTAAATATCTATCCTTGGATTAAAACACAATGAGAGAAAAGCTATCCCGTTCCGTATAGCACTGTCACAGTATAGACAGTTCAGCATTCCTCAAGAACAGTACGCAAATAAATGAGCGTGAGTTAATTTTTCTCGTACCAGCCCCTACTCATAAAATCTCCACAGAAGAACAGGGTGACCAGATCGCAGTACGTGTACCAGAGTAGTGCAACGGACATAACCACAAGAAACTGCCATTTGTTGCGATGAAGATTAATTTTAGCCGATACCCTTAATAGTCTAAAATGTACTTAGAGAACTTTGCGATATTCTCAGCAATAGAACTTGGTTCTTAAAATTTATTCTGCAATAAGAGGACACTTCCATCTCTTGCCACAAGCATCAGTAATAACTAGCGAAGTTATTTGAGCTATGGACCACCTGAGTGCGGCTGCATATATATATATATATATATATATATATATTAATAGAACATAAAATGATAATGAATTTAAAACTGATAATAATAAGCCCTAACTTGTTATAAAAGACGTTAAAATTGATGGCCCTCAGCGGCAATACATTGCTGGAATCTACCTAGTAAATTACTGTATTTCATCCTTAAGAATACGGCAGTTTGAAATTCTTTCTTGACACTGAGAGATTCTCTCTTAACTTTTTAGCAAGTTACTGAACAGTTTTTCTATCTGTGACCGATTGTCGGGATATTTTCTTACAAATTACATTTTACTTATCTGTAAGAATCCGTTTTCACGTATTATAAATCGTATATAACAGTCCGTTCTTCAAGATTATATCTATATAGAGGTACAACTAAGAACAATCAATGACAATTTACACAAAATGAAAGCACCGATAAACACACCAACTCAAAATGTTCGCTGACTAAACCACCCTTACACTAATTACAAATTGTTGCCTATATATTGTTACTAATGATCTGCCCATCGCATAAAAACCAAATATATTCAATTTAAGAAGCACTCACGTATTTTCTAAACTCATTAGTAGTTAAATAACATTATGGAGGTGAAAACAGAGTTTAATCGCTCTTAATTTATCAAATCCTTGATCTAAAAATTAATTGGTAATAAAGGAAGTAATTTTATCTTATAATTGTTATAAATCAAATCTTTCATGTTAAAACTAGTTTATTGATACCTTTACCAAATAATATGCCTATAATCCATAGATATAGCCCTGTGAAAATCTGTCTCGTCCGTTCTGCTTTACCTCTTACAAGAAAAGCGGAAGTCGAAGCGATATCGCTTAACTTTTAAAGAAGCTAACGTGTCATCTTTTCACGCATGCGCTTAGCGTCCCTTTTCAATTCGAAGACCCCTCCCGCGCGTGTTCTTGCCTATGTGTTAAAAACATATTACAATTCTAAAATATAATTACAATTCCAAAGTACTCATGCCACATTTGCAGCCACTTTACCGGGTCGTAACTCAAACAATATCTCTGTAATAATAATAATAATAATAATAATAATAATAATAATAATAATAATAATAATAATAATAATAACATAACTCAAATCTCTGTATTTTGGCCTGTACGCGATGTGCAGTAAACATCTTTATAGCAAGCGTCAGGGTTCCTTAGTAGAGGCGCAAATCACTGGACATTCTATAGTACTCTGTATCTAACGGCGTTTCATATGTGTAGATACAGGAATCAATCTGTACATGATATCAGAGGTGCTATAATGTATGTAACACTGTATATCTGCTTCTGTACCGCTCAAATGCTCAGTCGACGCGAAGTTTATTTGAGTGCTTTGCATGACGATTTAAACTGCACGATTCAAACACATTATCAACAATTGCCACTCACCGAGACAGCTTTATAGATCTATTGTCACTCACACATACTCTGTCGCCGCTAGCGAAGGAGAAAGCAGCCCGCATTCAGGCGAACACATTCTTCAGTAAAAAAGTTGTACAACTGCAGGCTATGCCAAAAGGAGAAAGGTATAGCGTTCGCATCGTCATATTTATTGTATTTTAAGCATCTGCAAGGATTTATTTGAAACTCACAAACATATTAAATCGCTACATATCTTCAAAATATAGTCCTCACTTATTCAAGCTATCTGTGCTAACTGCATAGCTGCTTGGCGATAATGCATTGTGAGCTTGCCAACCATGGAAGGACTTGCCTCAGTTCATTAAATTGATGCAATATATACCCAACATCTTAAAGAAAATATCGAGATAAGAAATATCTGTCGAGATAATACTGAAGATTAGCGTCAAAATGAACGTTAATATCCTTCTGACAATTGTCTTTAGATTTTGAAAGCGTTTGCATTCGCCTTTGAAACTATGCAGATATTAATTAATATTTTATTTTTTCAAAGATAATAAAACCAGTATACTCATTAACATGTTTTATGTGCATCCTATTTAGTTGTATATTTCTCATTAATAAAAGCTTTAAAGTTTTGAATGTTAATTGTCTTAAAATGGAGTAGAAAATACTTGTAAACTTCTTCCATCGAACCCCTTTGTTCTTATTGACTCTCAAATTTACAGCCGAGGTAATGCATGCAAACCGTTGTTTCAACATTTGCATATAAATTGTACATTTTGTTTTGTTTCGTCTTAATGGTAAAAAGAATGTGATGCGCTAGCAGTAGTAGTAACAATAAAAATAAAACCATGTACTTATATGCTAAGCAAAATCCAGTAGATATACAATATTGTAAAAAAGAAAGATTAGAGGCTGCCATTGGTTTCGATTCTATCCTATACCATAATGCAATGTCATTCCTATAAAATGTAATGCGTTTATCATTCCTGTAGCTAAATTCAAACCCCGTGTCTTTAAAACGCTAGTGTAAGAAACAGTGAGGTTGAGTATTAGGAGAAGCCAGTCGTAAAGGCCTATAGTGCATGTGCAAGTAGCAGTTTATTTGAGGAAGACTTTGTCAATACGCCGTGTGTAAATTATGCGCTAATTGTTCTTGGTTAGTATGTCACTGCAAAAATAGTCTTGAAGGACGCGTTTTATGTGCAAAACATATGCGGAAAACTACACATTTACACGAAAATTTATTGGTAACCATGTTCCAAATGGCGAAATTGTTAAAAAGTTACGGGGGACAGGATCTCTCAAGAACAGAAACGTGTTCCGAACCACCGTGTTCTTACGGAAGAAAAGTCAGATGAAATGCAGAAATTTCCTATACAGATACCGGTTCATATATTATAACATAGGTTAGTTTAAATAGTGTATTATTGTATGCTTTCAGTAAAAATATGAACATAAAAATACCAACTTTACATGCGGCGACTCTTTTTTTCCCGATTGGGGCGGCTGCACTTCTCTAGTAAGCAGTCACTTCAGGCGACCCGTAACTCAAATAACCTCGCTGTAGATATAGAGTTGGTCCAATTAGGATCGTAGTTAATAAAACTTTTCGACGAACTGCAGTTATCACAAAATCATACTTCTCGTGTTTTCTTTTTATTTCCGGTTTTGTGAAAGATCTTTATGAGTCATACCTTTTAATGCTTTACAGAAATTTTCTTTTTCATCTCCTTTTTTTTTAACCTTCTTCCCTAAAAATACCATTCCTTTCGCACACTATAAACAGCAGAACTGAGGGAACTG
This sequence comes from Metallyticus violacea, assembly GCA_030762175.1. Classification (NCBI taxonomy): domain Eukaryota; kingdom Metazoa; phylum Arthropoda; class Insecta; order Mantodea; family Metallyticidae; genus Metallyticus; species Metallyticus violacea. The sequence continues at coordinate 95,099,377 of CM060833.1, read as the reverse complement.
TAAACTCGTATTCTATTTTCACTATTTCATCTGTAGTTGATGTGGAAGTTTTTCAGTAAATTTGTTAAAAATGTTTTAAAATAATGCTTTTTTCATTACATTGCAACATTTACCTTGTTTGTGTTTGATAGCCGAGAGATCAGTACAAACTCTATTTCTGCCATGATAGTTAAATCATTACTGACAACAAGCCATATAGTGGCAGTTTAATAATGAAACACGAAAAAATCTGCGCCATACGCCTATTTCATAAAAAGAGAAATGTATATCAAAATCTCGCACATTTGATTAAATGCAACAATAGAATTATATAAATAGCGTAACTTAGGTCTTTAATAAGGGGAACTATACCCCGAGTTGATTTGGGAATAAAGATCAGGTTAGCCGATCAGAATAACCTCCGCAACATGCTTTTGTTGACATCCACTTCTAAGTTGTATAGTAAAATGTCTTTCAATGTTGTTTCATTGCGGTTCATCAGTTAAGTTAGAAGGAAACAAAACATGTTTACATAAAATGACACTGTTTGAGTAGCGAAGCGTTTACTTTTGATAAACCTACTTAATTTCATATACTCTTCATATCTTAAAGTCAAACTGTAAACAAAACTCAAAGTTACTTAAATATTTCGGTACAATGTAATCATTAAGTCAGCAACGAAGAGTGAGAATCTGCCTTAACTACATGAGGTCCGTGTTCAAGCCGGTGACGTGATTTTTGTCGATATTTTCTTGGCTCCCCGAGGTGGTGATTAATAGAGAAGTGACATGCGCGATGTTCTCTCTCACTTCCTGGGTGTGCCAGCATCCTTAAGGGTTGTTCACCTCTCCCACGCACTCTGGCTTCTCCCTTTTCGAGCAATTAAACACGGGAGGTCGCAAGGGAGAAGAGAAGTTCACTACGTTATGTGTAATGTCCAGCCTGGTGAACTTTGTGACGACATATCACGAGTAGTTTTGACTCTGTCAGAATTTGCAGCAGTTCTTAATTGGACCTCCGCAAGCCCTTCTCGCCTGCATAAAAACACTTACCTATGCTTGTTAAATGTTATAGTTTAAGTAATATATCTCAGCATCTGTTATATGCTGGCTGAAAGAGTCCGGTTCAGCAACTGATCAAAATCAGTCAGTTTGAATGCAGAATTAAACTTCATGGAATACTTAGTGTACACTGTTAAACATTCTTTAATGCATAGATAACACAATTTCATTAAACAGAGAAATCTTCTGAATCTAATTACAATGCCATTTCAGTTATAAAGTACTAAAATGTAATTTAGTTCGGAGCTATTCCCGAATAAAGTTGTAAGTAATTGACAATTTTGATTAAAAACATTATCTAACAGAGAGCAATATACAATCAACTGGAGTTTATTTTAACGCCTGTTGTTAATCGCGAACTTATATTTATATTTCAGGGTGCATATGTAGGGTTTTACACATCTTTGGCACCGGCTTATTATGCAACCATTTGGATTTTTGCTTCACCAAGACGACGAGCTTATTTTTGATAGTTGTAGATAAATTATTACTGATGTTGAACATAAAAAAGTGTTCTTTATTAATTTTTATTCGTGGAAAGAAATTGAGACCCATATCGACCTATTCAATGTTAATTACGAAATTGTACGCAACTTTTCAGCAACTGGCCGTGCAATTTAAGTTGTTTTCTGAGATCGCCAGATATTTTATTGTTTGTGGAGCTATCTGAAATAAAGAGTGTTCGTGAGTAGCTATGACACACTGTTGTACATATTCAAAAACACATTCAGATCTGCCGCTACAGAACCAAAGACAGGCTTTTATTTTACAAAAATAAAACGTACAATATATAGAGTGAAGGAATGACAATATAAGCAATTACTTTTGAAAAATCTTCTACATCTCAAAATACAATGTTAAATACAGCGTGCAATGGTTACTTGCTTCAGTATTTAATACACATAATTATCATTGCCATCCTAGTAAGAGACTTTTTATATAGTTGTGTTTTATAAAACAGTGTTCATTTTAATGTTTTATTAAGGTTTCTTATAAATTTGAAACATGATTGTTTAGCGTCAGTTGTAGATATCATTGAAGAAGTTTCACACATAAGAGTGATAACTTTATCTTTAAATAATAGTATAAGAAAACAGTTGTTTTCAACGTTCCTGTATAGCTATAATAAATGTCGAAGCAATAGGAACACGATCTTTTCTTACATTCCTTCTGTCTTTTATACACTTCTACTATAAAAGTTTATCTTTTATACAACTCTAGCAAAAAAATAACGTTTTTTTAAAATAAATATCTATATCTCAAAGTAGCCCTTGTGGTGAGCCGTTGAAGATGAAAACATTATGAATCCTTAAAGCAGCTGACATCAGCAAACAACCAATAATCACAAACATACAATTGTTAAATCCTTGACATAATCAGATTTTTCAATTAATTTCTGCTGTAATAACTCACTACAATTAAGAAAATAGAAAATTTCGACATTATAGTTTTACCGACGTGCATTTCCCTGCACTACATAATTATCTATTTATACCTATCACAACTTTTACTTTTCTGTATCTGTATCTGCTACTCGTGTTATTGACTGTAGATATACCCAAATTTCCTCCAATTAGTCCACCCTACCTCAATATATTTGTGTAGTCTTTCAGTTAAGGGGGAAAAAAAAACTCATTTTTGAAGTCTGTTCATTCATTCCAGCAGAATCTAATTTAGGTTACCAATTTTCCCTGACACAATAAAAGTTGTAATATATGAGCAGAAATAAAAAGTCTTAAGCTGTGATAGAAAAACTGAGGGAAAGACAAAGTGAGTACTCTGTAGGGCCTATATTAGTGAGACAGGTGCGTACTGTAAAGAGCGGTTGGCACTATTTTTATTCCCATCTGCCTCTAATGAAGTCCAGCAAGTGCCTTTGCAAGGGGCATGACGAGGAGTGCCACTCTGTCTTACAGGTTGTCTGCACTTCAGTTCCAAAGTTTTCCTTCCCTCTTAGCATAGGAGTACTTAAGTTTAATTTGATGCATATACTTCAGTAGTTTCAGAGTGATATTTTGTTCATTTTTAAACTTGATAATGGTGTTAATAGCTTATTACCTGATTATGAGCCGTTAATTACTGTATGTTATAAAATACAAACTGGAAGATTGTAGCAGACGTTCGGTGTATTATCCGGTAGCGGTGTTAGCTCGTGGTCACCATGCCCTCCTTCCCTATGTATTGACTTAAAAGACCAGTAATATATATTATACTTAACTAATCTCTTTTATGTATACAGAAGTTTAATATATATCACCCATCATCATCTTTTACGACGTGCAGCCTATTTCAGATCCCGAACTCATTTGACATTTCTTCTTTTGCATAGTTTATAATTAGATTATTTTATAGAAATATATTTATATCAGGCATTCAGTTACTTTTTATTGTTGTAGTTTTTCCGCTTGCTAATTTCATAATATTTAACTTTTTCCCTACATCTTTACTTCTGTTGCTTCTACTCTATTTATTCCTTTCTTGAGAGGTAAGAACCTAAGAAGTATATTGTAAATCTGTATATAACGGTTAGCAAGTTATGTCATATCCAAAAATATTTTAATTTTAAAATTATATTATGCACAAAACCGAGATTTGTAAAACGACTTTCCAATTTTTTTTTTCTTTTGCCTGAGATTGCACACATTTCCTGGGATATTCTTCTTTTCCATAGCATGTGTGTGTACCTATTAAAGAGGGTAAGGAATAAACCACATTCCTGTTGTACTCCGTAATTCATTATTTAGTACATTAATTAGTATATTTTATTTATTAAACCAGTTTTAAGTTTCCATCGTCTTGCAAAATTTTTAGCGACGAAATAGCCTTTACACCGTAATTTATTTTTCCGAAAATCTTTCAGTTGCCTCCTTCCGAGTTTTGATCTCTTGAACCTCTTCTGAACTTATTCCTCGTTAGTATTTGTAATATAAACTGTAAAAAAAGAATATTTAAATGCGACCATGATCATTTTATTCTATATATAGCCATTGTGTGGAATTCAAAACTGCTGAAGGCTTAGTTAGCTCTCATTCTTGGATAAATTTGGTATATTTATAATATGTTTATTTTCCACTTAATACATCATTTTATGCATTGTGTTATGCGTGGTAAATACTCTTTAAACATTGGATGAGTAGACTGCATATTATGTTAAGTCTTTCGTTAATCACCCCAGTATTAACCACATGCTGTAGCATAGTGTTAACATACTATTTCAGACAGTTGATAGTTGGTTATCTGAGGGCCATCTTGCTCGTGCACAGTGGCTTTATTTGTTTTGTCTCTGCGAAGGTGTTGTGTAATGGTAATTTTCTTGACAATGTATACCTGGTTTGCCAAGATGCTAATAGAGACGTATGCTAAGAAAAGAACATTTGAATGCATACCAACATGTAAAAAAGGTAAACAATCGGAGGAATGGAAATTAAAATTAAGAATAAAAATTGTGTACCAAAGTCCTACAAAGACACATTTTTGAAAAATGGTTGTGAATTGCATACTTTTTTCTTTCCCCCCTTCTTCCTTAGTGAATTTTTTCCAAAATGGGTAGTATTTGCTTGTTGACATCACTAAATATGAAACATTACTAAGTGTGCAATTGCAGCATCTAGAGAAAACTACCTTCTGACTATTGCCAATAGAAGGGAAACGTCGTGTACATCAAGAATAAAATTGAGCAATTAAAGCAGAATTCTTTATTGACGAATGAGGGAAAGATAAATAAAAATAACAAACTGTTATTCTTAGATTTATGTCACATACTGCTATTTTGATTAGAGAAACCAAACACTAGCATGTTTTGATCGAAATATCTGGCCGAAAAGTTGGTTTATACGTGACAACATATCCTCTCATTCGCTTTGTACATTTCGTTTCGAATCGTCCTCTTTAACAGGTGCAGGTGTGGGTTTTAACATCCGATGTACTCAAATGAACTTACTTTAAATACTATAAACCTAATCTGAACTGCATCATATGTGCTACCCACAGCTTCTTTTTGCGACACAGGAAAGAGTATGAAAAAAACGCCTGAAAACGTGATTCATCTGTTTCCTATTAGCCTTCCTGGGAGCCAGAACAGAGTGCGTTGACTTCTCTTTCCGTTATCGCCACATTTATCTCTCCAACTGATAAGAAACAGTTTTTCATTGTGTTATGATATGAACTGGGTGTTTTCGTGTTATCTCCATACTACAAGCCTTCCGATGTACATTTGCAGATTTACATCTTTCACCCAGGTGAGCTCCTTCAGAGTTTGGACCAGCAACCAAAACACTTGCTAATGCCACAATGGAAATATTTTTTATTATTGACGTGTATACATTTTTCTGTTTGTTTATCCAGTGATTTGTAAACAGTATTTTTTTCTTTTAAAATAAAATATAACTGAAACTGATTTTAAAGCTTGATTAAAGTAAATTATAAACATTAAAGCAACACACACACACACACACACATAACTAAAAAGCACGAAATTGAGAAGAAGAAATAGATAAAACCCTTAAATAGTCATACTATTTTCCCTATATTTCGAACAACTCGTGTTTTTCTTTAAAGACAGAAGAATAATACGAGTTTTTAGTGTTTTATCTATTTCTACTATTCTAGTTCTTTTATATATATATATATATATATATATATATATATATATATAGTTAGTGCTTAAAGCCCGTTTTTGCTGTTGAGGCAACACAGGCGGTGTACACTGATGATAAATGAGATTAAAGTGTATAAATTCGAAAAGTTTTTTTTTTTTAAAGAAGAAATAGTTTCAAGCCTAAATTTAGAGTACTTCGGGGCATTTGCAAAGTATGAGGACTGAGGAAAAGGTAGAAAAAACCTCTGTCAGTAGGACGATCCTGGCGGGAATCGAACCCAGACCTTCCGCTCAGGGATCCGTGCCATAATGACCTTGACCATCCGTGGAGCTATTAGATATGCTGATGAGGACCAGTTGAAATAATGAAAAATTAATTGAAAATAAAATCTGCAAGAAAATGGTAATGATGGGAATCTTGAAAACAGTAAGAAAATAGAAAAACGGAGAAACATATTGCCTTCCCTTTTATTTTTATGTATTTATTTTATTTTTGTTCTTTGATTTTCTCCTTTTCTTGCTTTGTATTTACACATTTCTCTCGCTTGTTATTTCGCTTCTTCCAGTTGCTTTTCTTCCTTTTACCCTTTAAGGGACATTTTAATCTTATTTTTTATCTTATCTCTCCAGAGAGAGAATTAAAATTATTACCACACAATCTGGCAAATAGACCACATGTTCCATGTAATGTAACCAATGAAGAATCTATACAGTTATTTCGTTATAAGTCGGTAGGTAATCGAGCCTAACAGCATAGGGAGACGGTAGTTTGTTTTCTGTTTAATAGGTCAATCGCGTCCCCCGACCTCTCCGCTGAAGCCAGCAATTCCCGGCCTATATAGCAAGGCCGTTGTTACACACTTTACGAATGAGCCGCCGAGGCATGCCGAGGTGAACGTTCGCTTCTACTGCGGGAAGGCAGTGACCGGCCTTCATGCACGTGCTCGCGACCACTACGTCATCGCTGACGTCATCGGCGGAAGGGAGAGGGAATATATATACATTCTCAAGGAGACTCGCGGCAGGATCCATCGGAATTCCCGTTGAGGGGAAAGGGGAATGGCTATCCCGCGGGAGTGACAAAAACACCGCACTCGGTCGTTACTCTTTTCGGGAAGCGCCCGTAGGTCTGCAACCTGTCTGCGCCTGTTTAGTGCAAGGTGTTCATCTCATCTAACTTTGCGGAGAAGCCTCAACGTCGTCCTGAGCAAAACAAAAGAAAGATTTATCTTTCCCTCTGGATACGTGAAACAGCTGTCCGAAAAGAAAGCAAAAGTCTCGTTTTTCAAAAGTAAAATAACTTCTTTTCTTTACTAAGACTTTCCTTTTATTCCTCTATACTTTCTCTTTTTAAAGGGCAGAGGGAGAAGAATTCCTTTTCTTCTACTTCAGATTTTCATAATCTAACTGTACAAAAATTGGAACTTTGCATAATATTTTCTTTATTTTTCTAAAATATTTTATAGCTCAAATCTTCTCGCTATATTACATAAGCTAATATCTTCCTTATAGTCATCTGTTGCTTTTCATATTAAAGCATTTAAACAGTTAATAATAATAATAATAATAATAATAATAATAATAATAATAATAATAATAATAATAATAATAAACAAAAGAACGCAAAACCAATTAGCCCCAATGATTGAGTCATGCGCACATTAATACATAGTAATAATAGTTTACTTTCAGTATTATTGAATTGAAATTTACTATGAATGTCTCATTGTAATCATCATGATTATTTAGATATCTATAAAATGCAAAGTGTTTATTCTAGAAACCCATATTGTCTATAAGTATCAGCAAATGTAGCTCTTTCGAACATAACATGTGCTTGCCGTTACAATATAAACTATAAATATCACATGCACTTGAAACATGCAGTTGTTTTTAATTCCATTTGCATAAAGAATAATTATCTTTGCCACGGCGAGCGACCTCGAGTATATGTGCAGCCAATTTCACGGGGAGGGGTTGATATTTAGTAGGTATAGAGGTATAAACGTGAGATTTTGTAATACGCAGGCTCAGATATATGCTTCTAAAGAATACAGATGTTAATGAAGTATAGTTATTATTCTGATACAAATTATATTACTCGTTACATACACTATGTTTATCAAAATATCTATTCCAGTGTAACTCTCCACTTGGGATATCCGTTTTTATTCGACAGTTTCTGTCAATACAAACATAATTATCAATTAACTAAATTTGTTCCCTAAAATGTTGTTCCGTTTATTTACTTCGTATTTTAGTAATATATTGGGGCTTATAATTTATTTTAAATAATACAATTAAGTACAAAAACGCCTTTAAGTATGTAAACAACAATTTATTTATACGTCCTTTTAATGTTCTTATTAACAACACAAAGTAAATTCATTCCTTGAACGAACTGGCGGCTCACTTCATAACGGAATTGTGACGAAAAACTTTGCTAATTATATAAAAATTAATCGGAAAATTAAACAACTGCCCAAGGTCATATAACAGGACAGTTTTTGTCAATAAAACTTGTTAATGAAAGACTGCAAGCTTATCATAAATTGTACATCAGGCATAATTTCAACAGATGGCGTAAGCTTATTTTTAACTAGTAATTATATTGATATCATGACTAGCGTGGCTTTGATGTAAAAGCTGCTGATTATTACCAGTTGCATGATTATTCTCTTTTTCAGAATGCTATGCTCTTTTGGGGATGAAATATAGTTTTTTTTTTCTAAAGACTCTTATTGTATTTTTTTCTTTTTCCTGTGGTACAGAAGAAGAAATATTAAAATCGTTATAAAGTTTCTGACGCTGCAAAGTTGGTGTAATTTGTTATTGTAATATCATACTGTCAAGTGCACTGTCGATCCTGGTGGACTAGTGCAAACCATATTTACATCGTAGACCCAAGGTTGCGGGTTCAAACCCAACCGGGTCGATGGATCTTTTAGGCGTAAAATCCTAAGAATAGCTTCCTTGGTAAGGTAGTAAAGTTGTTGGTCCCATGTCGTAGATTTAAGGCACGTAAAAGAACCTTAAGCCTGAAAGAAGAGGCCACTGACCAAAGTTTATCGGTCGTTTCATGCCCTGCATTGATTTTTTGCATTAGTGTTTTACGCCCGTTTTACTACTGAGGCACCACAGGCGGTGGACGCTGATGATACATGAGATGAAATGATAAATTGGAAAATTATTTTTTTAAGGAAGGAAGCGTTCCAACCCTAAGTTTAGGGTAACTTCCCGGCATTTGTTATTTATGAGGACTGAGGAAAACCTGCAAAAAACCTCGATCACGGAGGATGGCCCTGGTGGGTTTCGAACCCCAGAGCTCCCGCTCACGAGTTCGCGCCTTAACGACCTCTGCCACCCGTGGCGGTTCTGCATTGAATGAGATGCTAATGTTAGCGTTTGAAAAAAAAAATATATTGCGGATTAAAAAGTGAAGTTTTCTCTTCGACGTGTAGAAAGGAATTTTCAATAAAGAACGGAAGTATATATGGTATTTGCCACATTAAGCTGAAGAAGATCTGTATTTAAAACCGTTTGTGTGAAAATCATATTTAATATATAAATAATTCAGAAAAATTGGACTTGGTTAGATTAGAGTTTGTATAAGGATATATGTGAAACATAACAGCAGGTAATTTAAAATCAACAATAACGTTTAAATGCTTTAGAAATAAAACTAAAGCATTGCTTACAAACATCAAGGCGCATAGTCTATTTTGATTATTGTTTATAAGAGTTGTCTTGAGGCATCTAATAGAAAATCAACAAAACTTACTCGGTACTTTGAAATAGACAATTATTCATGCTAAAACGTGACTTTTAAAGTTCTATAATTAGCAAACGAAATGTTAGTAGTTGTGATAGTACATGGATTAGAATTATTCGGAAAGAGAATAAATCCTAAAAGAGTTGGGACTGGTTTTCAAAACGCACAACTATTTCACTACGTGTACCATCAGAATTGAAATATTGTATGAAGTATCGGTATTACAGACCTTTATATCGTTCAGAGACAACATCCCTCCCTAGAAGCTGTCGGTCCTGGTGGTCTGTGGTAGTCATACTTGCCTCCTAAACCCAAGATCGCGGGTTCGATCGGGCGTAAACATCCTAAGTATGACTTCCTTCGGAAGGGAAGTAAAGCCGTGGATCTCATGTACATTTACATACGAAAAAGAACCTCATGCCTGAAAGAAGAGGCCTCTGAGGAAAATTTGTCTGCCGTTTCACGCCCCGAATTGAATGGGACGCTGATGACCTGAGATGTTAAAGAGTGTCGGTAAATGGGGAGGAAAAAAAAAATAAAAAATAAACCCTAGATGCTAGAAAATTTCATATAAGGTGATTTTTTATAAAATATATCAATTTTGAGGGAAAATAAAAACTTGACCGAATGCTACTGGTAGTTTTGCCATTACTAGTAGACCTTTATAATCAGCCTTCAAAACAAGAGTCAAACATAGGATTCTTACTCATTAACGATGAAACAGAACTGTTGCATACTGTTCTTTTTAAAGACAATAAACATACCAAAATTACAATGTGTTGTTTCTCATCACTGCGCACCATATTCGACTTTCCAGAAATATTTTATGGGACCTGTGTAGCAAATGATTTTCACAGGCTGTCTAAAGAAGTTTTTCTTTCTTTCTTATTCCCTGATGACGACAACCTCTTTCCAATGTGAGTACGAACGCATAAACTTCTCTCTCTCTCTCTCTCTCTCTCTCTCTAGTCGGCCCTGATGGTGTAGTGGTAACCATACTTGCCTCCCAAACACAAGATCGCGAGTTCGATCCCGGCCAGGACCGATGGATTTTTTCGGGCGTAAAAATCCTAAATATGGCTTCCTTCGGATGGAAGTAAAGCCGTGGGTTCCGTGTCGTACATTTACGGCACGAAAAAGAACTCGAGCCTGAAATAGAGACTTCTGAGCGAAATTTGTCGGCTGTTTCACGTCCTGAATTGAATGGGACACTGATGACCTGAGATGTTAAAGAGCGTCCTTAAATAAACCAAATAAAAATAAACTCTCCCTCTCCCCCACTCCTCCCTCCCTAGGCCCTCCAATAGTCAAGGCCTACAAGATATCAACCCTATCTAAAAGAGATAGAGTGCTAGAAATGTTGGTGACAGCAGATAATAATGAAAGTGATCAAAATTGCTAAAAGGAACTGTTATCAGATCACACAACTAAGAAACGGGTGAATTCTGCAAATATGAAAGAAAGTTTAGCAATTATTGTTACCATTTCGGTTCTGCACCCGACTTAGATAAAAACTGTATTTCTGAAAATGGCGGTAAAATGTAAAAATGCAATACAAATATACATAGTTTAATAACACGATGAACATTAACAATCCAAATGTATCTTTTTGGAATATATAATAAGTTGTTAACAAGTGCTTTCCGATGCAATATAAACTATAAATGCCATATGCACTTGAAACTGTACAGGGAGGGAAAAGTGGGAAAATGCTTGCTAATGAATGAAAAATCTCAGGACGATAATTCTTCTTTCTTATTTACCATATGCCCCAGTAACTTTCAACAGATCAAGAATGTACTTTCACAACTGAGAAGTGATCTCTTTCACAAGGGATACAAATGGCTATAAAACTCTTAAAAAGCATTTGGTTTCCTCGTCAACATCGACATTTTTGCCAAACGGTAATTATAGGGGTATTAAATATCTGGTTAACATCTGGTAATAAAATACAACAATGTTTACATAATCATTAATAACCTTTTGTTTAACTTGGTTTTTATTTAGGATTGCTTTAACTGTTTTGAGTCCCTTTCAGTCTACCGATTTCGGAATTATGTTGTTAAACATAATTTCTCTAGTTATCTCGGAGAAATCTAAGTAAATTTCCGTATTTCTGTTTGAGTTGGATCATTGTAATGAACTGTATGTCTGTTTCGATTATCGTGTTCTTGCTATTATTGTTCGTTTCTTTTTCTATGCCATTGGAGTATAGCAGTCATTCAGGGAGGTTACATCTAGCAATTGTGTTGTCAAGTTCTTTCTATGGCAAAAGCTGCATGCAAGTAGCTATAGAGGGCTTGCGCGCAATCGCAGTGTGTTATGTCATCTAGGAGGCACTGGGACGCGGTTTGACGCACGAGCAGGCAGTAGTCCAGTCTGTCGTTTATGAATGAACAGACATTTCTGTATGCAAGGTCGACTGTGGCGGTATGTGTACAATAATCTCTTGTCCATTGTATGCTCTGCCGAGCACATACTCCACGTCTTGCTATCTCTGCCAGGCGTTTGAACTAGAACAAGTTATTTCGTGTTTGCTTGGGGGAACCACTACTGTATTCCAAAACACACACATCTGCTTCTTGGGAAATATAATAGTTTTTTTTTCTTCCCCCCCCCCTTTCATACTTTAGATACTTTATAATCTGTCCTAACATACATATAGATAATAAATGCCAACATTATTTACTAGTTATTTGTAATAAATATTTTTCTTGTTGCAAACTCAAAACCAATTGTATGTATAGGTAATATTAGCATATTATATTTCCAAAAAAATGATCTATATGCAAATGCTATCTCGGTATATGGTTTTAGTTTGTTCATTTTGGTTTTTGCTTATGTTCCCTCTTTCCCGAGTTCATATAACCTTCTTCTCATTCCATTTCCTGTGCAATTCTAAGCTTATAGTTCTGATTTCCCCTTACGGTCTTAGGAATTATGGTCTTTGAACTTAAGGAGTGGTAGCTGGGCTCTTCAATACCCAAACGTAGCTTAGGAATGGACTCCCCTTTCTGTCTAGTTACCGAAGTGGATTCACCCAATACGTTCATTCTTAAAGCGAATCCTAACACAAACAGCACACAATATATCCCTCCGCCTTTCGCGCCAAGATTTCTGTCACATTTTCAGGAATATAGGTGGCAAATAATGGAGAGAGAGGGAGATAGAAAGAAAGAAAGAAAGAAAGAAAGAAAGAAAGAAAGAAAGAAAGAAAGAAAGAAAGCATAAAGCTTTTTGAGTACAGCAATATGCTGCTTTGACGTTTTATTTAATTAAATAAGGCAGCAATAATTACATTCAAATTATAAGTAATCATCTGGATGTATATATTTGTGTCCTGTTTTTGAAGAATTCGTCCTTAAATTTAAGTTATTAACATGGTACTATTTTCTTTGCATTCGTTGCCTCTTTGCTGTACTCCGATGAATGTTGAGACTCCAGAATGTTGAAACTCCCTTGTCATGTGCCATTGTTTTGGTCCTGATCACTTTAACGGTAGATTACAGTTGACTGATGATGTATTTCCATACTTATGACAATGGAACTTGTGGCGCCGTACATTTAATTTATCACATGCGAGGACACAGAGAGCCTTCCTGTAATATATCCTTATATCTTTATATATACATATATATATATATATATATATATATCCTTATTTTACCTTTTTCATAATGTAGAGAATGGAATTTATCTTAAAACCTCAGATGCTTGGGTGGGTGAGCTGTAAGAGATTAACACGGTATTAACCCGAAACTTGTTGATGTGGCATTTGTCACGACGCATGGGTGCTAATATTGATTCAAGAACCTCTTGTCTTCGAAAAATATTAATATTAAGAAATATTTACTAACTTGCGAGCACTGAGCTACGTGGGTTTTTATTTCAACATTCCCTAAAGATTTGGCCATCAAATGGGGTTCATAGCACTTATTTTCCGTATGCTGTACCAATATATTAGTTTAAAAAGAGCCACATGTTTTCTTTTCTTTCTTTACTAATGTATATACTTCATGGTATTATTAGTTTTAAAGTTATTATTGCACGCCAAACATCAATATTTTGATCTTGAAGTTGAGTTTTGTGAATGCTGTGACTTTATGGGTAAAATCTTGTTGTTTAAAGAAGCTTTCTAAGAACAGTCATCAAGGGGATGATCATAAGTGCTTAAGAGTCGAGTCATTTGAGTAGGGTTTAACGCCCGTTTTTACTACTGAGGCACTACAGGCGGTGACACTGTTGATACATGAGATGAAATGGTAAATTGGTAAAGGATTTTTTTTTTTTAAGGAAGGATGCGTTCCAGGCCTAAATTTAGAGTACCTCCCCGGCATTTGCCATTTATGAGGACTGAGGAAAACCTGGGAAAAAAAAAGTCAGGGAGGATGGTCCTGGCGGGATTCGAACCCCAGACCTACCGTTCACGAGTCCGCGCCTTAACAACCCGGCCACCTGTGGCGGTTTTTTCGAGGGAGAAGGGGTAGAAGAAGGTCTGAATTTGGGTAGTGCCCGTTCATAAGACCAGTTGCTCTTTTCAGAAAATTATGTAAAATTAATGTTACCGGTTATGTATTTTATTTAATCATACGAGGTGGTATCTACAATATTCGGGACTGGTGCTGCCATCTCGACAATAGTTGCAGTAGAGTTTTGTACCGCTAGGTGGCAACACTAGTACATCTGATGAGTGAGTGTTTAAAGTTTATGCAGCTGGGTAGATGTGTTGAGATTCTATTGTATTTTTCATGCTACTCCATGTGTAGTGTGTGGCGATTTTACGATGGATCCAAGATTAGAACGGAGAGTATGCGTCAAATTCTATGCAAATCTCGGGGGAAAATGTTACGGAGACCCTCGCAACAATTCAACAAGAATTTGGGGGACAAAGCATGAGCCATACACGTGTGTTTCAGTGGCATGCTCGGTTCAGGACCGGCCATACAGCTATTGAAGACGAAGCTCACACGGAAGGCTCGTCACGCACAACGCCTGACACTGAAGAGCAAAGTCAAGAGTATGCACCTCGTTTTCTTTGATGCCAAGAGATTGTGCACAAAGAATTCGTCTCACCAAATCAAACAGTGCATCCCACATATTACTGTGACATTTTGGACGGTTTCGCGAAAATGTGCGGAAACGACGGCCCGAACTTTAGCGACAAGGGAACTGGCTATTGCATCACGATAAAGTGCCCTGTCAAAATTCCTTGTTATAACAAGACGGTTGTCCCCCACCCACCGTACTCGCCTGATTTGGCACCCTGCGACTTCGCTCTATTCCCCAAATAGAAAATCAAGTTGAAAGGACGTCGGTTCGACACAATTGAGACGATTCAAGAAGAAAAACGCTGTCTGTGCTACACACTCTCAAAGAGCATGACTTCCAAGATACACTTGGGAAATGGCAGAATCGCTAGGACTTGTGTGTACGTGTGGAAGGGAACTACTTCGAGGGTGCGGCGGTCATTAGTCTCAAAGTAAGTTTTTGACCGATGGCAGCACCAGTTCCGCTATTCTGGATACCACCTCGTGTATGGCATTTCCCAATGTTTGTAACCCCTGTGAAAGCATATTTCATTTGTGCATCCTGCTCATTTTTAATGCTTTAGATATATTACTGGTTTGAAATGAGTTAATCTAAATGTTTTCAGCGAATATTACCAGATTCGTTTACTCTATATTTTGGATAAACAAACAACTATAATAATAATGCTTCCTCCTAAAACTTAACAAACTCGTGGGAAAAAGTGAATGTCTTTTTTTGTCATGCTACATACTTTTGAATCGGTACCAACATTTTCAAAGAGTTATTTTTTAAAAAATATGTTGCAGCATTAGTTTAATCACTAATTTGCACTTGTCATTCCGTTAAGAGCTTAAAACGTATATCATAGAGAAATATTCAGTGTCAGTTAAATAGCAATGCCCTAAATTCCTTTTGGTTCCGGAAAATGCCAACTGTAAAATGACGAGATAAAGGTCCCCGACAGTCTTAACTCTCTTGGAATCCAGTCAAGCTCTAGATAAATTCCCAATTACCTTTTCCTTGGAATCGATCTAGGAACCTCATAAGTGAAAACTGTCGTACAGTCACAACACACCAATCAGAGGAATTGCTCTTTATAATTAATATTTTAAGTTGCTTAAAATTCTCATATGAGCACAAAATTACTCCCATGTGTGTTTCATAAAGGCCCAATTAATTTTCTATTAATTTCTTGCTTACAGTTTGATACAAAAGTACAGAAAGCTCTGCTATCACTGAAAACAGCAACGAATATCAGCATCCCCCCCTAATGCTTCACACTTTTAACTCTCGTCCTTTTAAGGAAGCTGACTAGTGTTACCTGCTTCCAGAATTTGGTCATGGAGAATACTTGCACTATATATCTAAGGAAGAGGAAATACGTTTATTGATTGGTTTATTTATTTACGGACGCTCTTTAACATCTCAGGTCATCAGCGTCCCATTCAACTCAGGGCGAGAAACGGCCGACAAATTTTGCTCAGAATCCTCTCTTTCAGGCTTGAGGTTCTTTTTCGTGCCGTAAATGTACGACACGGGACCCACGGCTTTACTTCCCTTCCGAAGGAAGCCATACTTAGATTTTTACGCCCGAAAAAATCCATTGGTCCTGGCCGGGTTCGAACCCGCGTTCTTGGGTGTAGGAGGCAAGTATGGTAACCACTACACCATCAGGACCAACGGAAATACTTTCTAAAGTAATGTTGCATAATTTATTCAACAACATGCATTAATACATCACCAATTTAGCAAAATATTTCTCAGTATAAAAAACACACACGCACAGAGAAAGAAAGGAATATTGTATTTATTATATAAAAAATATTATGCTTTCAGTTTGATCCCACACTTCATATACTTCTTCGTTATGTCCATAGGTATCATAACTTTGGCTAAGTCCGTATGGTCATATTTCAGGAACCATAAGGAGGGTTTATGCTAGATTCTTCTTTCAGTTTAAGCTTCAGAAGATAACTATATATGATTCCTTACTTCCTTGTTCCATGCAATGTTCATGTGTCATTCCTAATGTCATTAACATGTTTTCAACAGTTGTATGAATGCGAGAAATTTTGAATTTATCAACTAATCTGGAAAACATTATTCATAATTTATGTTCAACATTCTTCTATAGATGCAAATAATGTTACTTTTATCACTATCAGGCTTGGTTGCATTATCTCTAGATATATATCTACACCATAACTATCTATTTCGTAAATTTCATTGGACAGATAACTTACATTCGTTTTCCAGCTATATGGTTTTTTATTATGTAGTTTCTGAAGCTGTTGCCGGTAGCGTCACATTTAATAGCATATTGCTGTGAAACAATAGAACATTATACACATAAACAACAGAATTTAAGGGACCTACTCCACGAAAGTATAGTCTAATGCATTATAAATATACCATAACAAATTCTTTTAAAGTATGAAGTTGTAACTTTTTGTTTCATGAAAGAAGATAATATATTAATTAAAAGTTTGAGTGACATCACATATGAGCAAAATGGAGGAGCAGCTGCTTTCCACCTTGAATTAGCTTATGTCCATCCTTTAGCAATAAAACTCGTAAGTTTTAATGTACAGCACGAACAATTGTTACTATTCCCTACATTTTTCTCAGAAATAATCACCATTTAAAAACTTTATTCAGTATTTGTCAATATTCGAGCGTATTGCTGAAATTGTGAGGTAATGTTCATATATTTTCATATATACGGCTATGAACGAAGCAAGAAAGACATTGTTTTCCTGGAATTTAGAGAAGTTTAAAACTTAACATATTACGATGCTGGACTGAAATATGCATTTAAAACAAAAGGTTTATGTCAATCATACGCCATACTTTAATTGCATCACTGACACAGCTGGCCGAGATCGTTAAGACACAAATTTATGAGCAGGAATTCTGGGGTTCGATTCCTGTAAGATCCGTCCTCCCTAACTGAGATTTTTTCCAGGTTTTCCTCTTTCGTAAATGGTAAATGTCAGGGAAATAACCTAAACTTAAGCCTTAAACGCCTTCATTCTTTTAATAAAGGATCCTTTCCCATTTTATCATTTCAGCTCATGTATCATCAATGTCCACCACCTGTGGTGCCTCCATTGTAAACACGGGCGTCAAACTCTGTTTAAAATGCAATTAATTTGCACTAATTTATTCGAAGGATAAAATAAACGCTTAACTGATAAGAGTTTTGATGAATTTGAACAGAGTATATTTTATCCAAAGAAAAATATATAATTGAAAATAAACTAACTGATAGCGCTAACTAATTGTGCTAAGCTGAAGATTCAAAACTGGAAATTCTATTCTTCTCCGGTTCTCCCTCAAGTGCGCGGAGACATAACGTCATACACGCTACAAGTAGATTTATTCCAGTTTTCTGCGATAAAAATTTGCGAATTGCATCTCTACACGTATAAAATACTGTCCTCTCTCTTATAGGTATATTAAAGAGATGTCTGTCGATTTGATAGCTTATCGAACAGAATCTGGAGTTTCAGAAACTGGGCCTAATAGTCAAGTAGTCTGTTTCCAAAAAGTTCGCAGTTCGCTTTAGGCACAAACAAAAACCACTACTCTTTCAAACAGCCAACTCTCTCCTTAGTTTTTTGTTCCAATGCAGTGCCCACTATCGAGCATAACATCTGACTGCCAAAGTCACAATAGGAAAAAACTTTTTAATGAATTCGACCATGTCGCTGAAAGAGGGCTGGACGCAACCTAGTCTTTCTTGATCACTGAGTTCACACACGATTTCTCTAGAGCAGCTTTTCAAACTGGGGTCAATGAGGAGTTCCAAAGGGGATCCAGGAGGGAAACAATAGAGTGTTGAATGAATAAATACAAACAATAAACTAAATTAAATACTTAATGAAGAAAAGTAAGTTAGAGTCATATTTAATTGACTATTTGTTCCGGAGGGAGTTTTCAAGGTAAGCTGAAAACGTGTACCAGACAAACGTTCATATGTACCGTCATTGTTTCACTGGTAACAGCAAACTGCATAGGTTGAGGCTCGCCTAAAGAATAAGACAAAAGAGAATATGTTGAATATTTCTGGTATATTCATGTTCTTGCATTAAGAAGTTTATGCTATAACAATATATTTTGGTAAAATGAAGTGGCATACAAACGAAATGACGTAATTTTTTGCGCAAATGCTTCATCTTGTTTCCTCCAGTTAGAAGAAAGGGCAACAGCATGTGGACATCTGTTCCATTGTTCAATTGATTAGGACATCCGCTGAGGCAAGTCACGAAAGCGGATGGCGCAGGCTGAAATCCTGCTTGAGTCATATAGCGTTTTACCTGGTGTATCTTATCACCGAAAAGCTACATCCTCAAGAAGAACTAAGTGTTCGCCTCATATCACAGGGGAGAAAAGAACATCGTCAATGCCAGAATTAATACATTTTTGTAACGGGGGGCTGCTGAATTATCAAAAGAACTGTAAAATAGATTTAGTATGGTATCATAGGCTGATAATGTTAGTAATGCGCAAACGTTATTAGTGCATTATCTAATTTATTTCTTCAGTAATGTGTATAACCAAGTTTTTAAAATGATGACCTATTTGAAGATCGCATAAAATTGAAAGTATTGCATGAATTAATATGTATTTTGTTTTATATGAACTTAGTACAGCACCTGCATATTCTGTTGAAAACACATACTTATAAAGCTTTCGTTTGTAAATAAAATTATGATCTGATTATAATATTTAGATTAGAAAATCTTACCTTAAGGGAAACCGAATGAAAATTATAAACTTTTTTTTTTTTTTTTTTTTTTTTGATTGCTTAAAGTGCCCCATTTTAACTGCATGCAGCTAGATCCTCGGTTACACCTATTTTATTTGGCGTCCGGTGTCTTCCTTCTATTGAATTATAGCTGTAAATATGTCGAAAGATTATAGAAAGCTTTCTGAAAGCTCCCATCTTTGCTGGTAAACTTTCTTTCTTCTTTTATTGACAGAATCCGAGCTTGAATAAAACAAATCTAAGTGCGGTATTTTGAATGTTAAGAATATCTTTTAACTGTAGCAAGTAAGCATTTATTTATTTTTGTTTTGTAACTTTAAAGGCCGTTACTCTTTTCGGCATTTTTTAATACTTTGATTATATTTATCCTGAATAGTAATGAGATAGAAAACCGAGGTTTTGCCACAATTAATATACTAATATTTTTCCTATTAAACATATATGTTTAATTAAATTATTACTTTAGTTAAAGTAACTTCAAACATATTAGCACATTTTAAAAATTAGAAAGAAAAAAGTTTAACAATTCAGCAATAGAAATAATAACGATGTAAGTGCATTTGATTCCTCTAAACGGGATTTACTTTACAGAATGTTAGCAAGATGCTGTACCTAGTTTTGTGAAGTGAATTTATTTGCACTATTCAGCAAACCCTCAAACTGCACTAATGGAAAATTGATGTTCACTATAGCAGGCGCTCTGAGTGTCAGGAGTACTGGGTAAGGAAACTTCGCACTTGTAGAGCCGAATTTGACAACTATGATATAGGATATTAATGAGTAGTAATGAAATGTTTTCATTCTACATAGTGATCTTTATGTAAGTAATTTGAGAGGAACGCTAAAGCCAAATAGAGTTAAACTTTGCATTAGAATGACTTCACGCCTTCTCATTGTTAGTAGCCCATCAACAGAGAACATCATAATTTAGCGCCAAAATTATTTGCAAAATTTACAAATTAATTCCAGTATTGCATTTCACTGCATTTGTGTAGTAAAAGCAGTGCAAATGTTGATACGTAACTTGTGATTCTACTTTATTCCTAGTGTTGCAAGGTATCTGTAGTCAATTCTGTTTTATAATACAGTGCGATCAGTTTTGCTTTCCCCGGAGAGTTTTGCCTATTGGCCAGCCGGTTCTCTTGATTAAAGGGAGAATGAAACAAACCAACCATACACGGTGTGGCAAACGAGGGGGGGCTCGCTTATAGGGGAAACCCTGCGCCGTGGGGAAAAGCATCACGGCTCGCACTATAGTTGCTCATATTATGACCATAAGACATTGAAAAGCTCCAATTAGCAATTTTATATTTAAGGACATTTTATATTTAAGGAAAGGAGAATCTTATCTGGCGCTGAGATTCCTAGATCGAACAATATTTGTAAAAACCGTATCCTTTAATTTTTATATCTTTGTTCACAGTATTTCAGTAAATTAATTTTAAGTTTATTGCCTTTAAAATGTAACGGCATACTGTAGTTTATTTGTATCATTGAGGACCAAAAGCTTTGCATTAATAATTGTATTTTAAATATTGTAGTTGCGAATTTTTGTAATAGACGAAAAAATCGGTAAGATAACCAAAATATATAGCCCGTTATGTTTCTCTTTCAACTACCACTAATGTGCCTATTATCAAAAGAACGAGAAAAAGTACAGAAGTATAACAGAAACAAATGTAATTTTTAAATTCCCTTTTACAACATTTGTTATTTCAGATCTTCTAAAGATGACACTATTATATTATTAATAGAATATAACATAATAGTTAATGAGACGCATATTATTGCCTTCTCACTGGTTCATACCTTAAGATAATTTGAACCGTGATTGCTGTTCATTCAAGATGCATCTCCTGCTTAAAGGTGTACACAGTCATTGTTGCAATATGAAATACGAAAAAAGACTTTACGAAGTGAGCTTTGTCGCTTACTCAACGCACTTAAATGTCTCACTTATTTTCATAATAAATATATATGAGTGAATGCCGAATGTCAGTATCCTCAAAATGTATCTACAGTCAACCTAAATCCTTAAGGTCATTAAGCTGCACCACCCAGAGATGTAAAATGGCCGCATGTGGATAGATCAGGGGTGTAGCACTTTGGGGAAGAACGGGTTGACACTGTAGTGATCTGTTTAACTCTCTTAGGAGCATCGTTCATAAACCACGTTGTGAGGCAAGGCTTTGCATTGCATAGTTCGGGAGTAACATAAGCTGATCACGTTGCGAGCCTGAGGATAAAACACTTTTTCTGGGGGTTCAGGCAATACCACGAAGGACGTTCGACACTTCTTGGTTCATGGCCTTTCCTGAATTTAAAGAAATACAAATAATGACATGTTAAAACCTTTACACTCAAGTACTCTGTGATACATGTTACATAATATATTTTTGTTATTTTGAAACCATCTTCATTATATATCTTAAGACATTGCATCGTTGTTTAATCATAACTAATTGCAAAGCATCTATAGTCTGTAGTCTTTTGGATACTGCAATGCAAATGATAAATATTAATTTGGCCCATGGATACTATGCACAAACAAATAAACCAACCAACAAACCCTTTTATCCCAAGCAAGCTCTTTCTCTTTAGCTGGAATGCAGGTTGCCCGTATTTTCCCTAGAACAGTGATGGCTTTATATTTCTTTGTGAAAACGTTTTGTAGCGGCCAGTTCAGAGGCCGTTCATAGTAGCCTTATCCTTAATAAGCACCAACCTAAAGAAATTTTGAAAATGATACCTCTCAGCGACAATGCATTGCTGGCATTTGCGTAGGAACATTTTCTTACGTAAGAACACGGGCGGCGGTTCGGAACACCTGTCTCGTAATTGAGAGATCGTGTCTCTCGTAAATTTTTAACAAGTTTCTCTACTTGGATCACGGTTGCCAGGACATTTTATTAAAAATCGCCTTATATCCAACATTAAAACCTGTCCTTCAAGACTATACGTAGTGATGTAACTAGCAAGAATAATTAGCACACAATTTTCATATAAATTAAACATGGAGTAGCACAGGAAACACAACACTCTCTAGCAGAGCCTCCCTCAAAATAACGAGAAGCTGCTACTTGCACGTGCATTATAGTCATTGACGACTGGCTTCTCTCAGCATGCAGTAGCAAGCTGAGGCCTGTAACTCAAATAGTTTCATATTATTTGAAGGAAATATGAAGTAAGTCTACAAAATAGCGAGTTAATTGGTCCGTTGCATCTTATACATACCGTGCGAAACACATGTTTAAGTCCATATTATTAGAAAAAAATTAGACCAGTATTATTTAGAAAAGAGAAACGTTTAGATCTGCCTTAAGGTTGTAATAAAAATGATGTCAATGGATAATTTGTATTAACATTAAAACCATTTAATAAACAAATAAACAGTTTCGTCAGATGCATTTATGGAATAGTAACTGATCCATGGAACAAGAATCCATACAATTTTGCTTTAAAGGATGACCTTGTCCGACAATCCCCACTTCACTCGATAGCGGATTTCAGTTTATGGTATCAGAGGGCGTTTGATGAAAAATACATAGTGGTCTTGTGGCAGGGTATAATAGATGCATTTTTATTATCAGATCTGTACCTAGGTTATTAAATTGAGAAAAATCTTACGGCTAATTTTCCAAGCCATCAGAAGTGTATGTAATCGTTTTAGACAATGTCACCATGCCTAACTCCTTTTATGACAATGAACTTATGTGCATCTTCATTTAATGCATGCAAAAGTCTTGGGATGAAAACTTTCTGTTTTAATAATACGACGCACGTTACTTTTGCTAATCCCAGCCTCACGTGCACATTGCTTTGTAGATTTCTGCGGCGAGTGTTCAAAACGTTCCAAAACCTTAGCCGCGGACGCGGGACATGTTGCTACCCGAGGTCTCCCAGATCTGCCCTTGTGAACATCGCATACGGTACCACGAGTCGTGCAATGTTATTCGCGTTGGCGGTTCTGTTCTGTACACATGTCACCATTTCCTTTGAACTTCAACAACATTCTCGATTTTCCAATACCATTTCAAAATTGCTTTCCGCTGTTCAAACGATAATCTTAGCTCCATTTTGTTGTAACAACGCTAGCATAAAGTAATGTGAGTCCGTCTGTTTACAGAACGTCATACGATAATCTTGGCTTCATTTGTTCATTGTTGATTTACCTACCAATGTTATCATAAGATATGTGAGTCACATCTGTTTACAGAACATCATACTACACGTTGTTTTTTGGTCCAACTTTGAAATATATTAAATGGGTATATTTTGTGAAAGTGTGTATACATTTTGGCACCTATTGTTTAAAACAAAACAAATTTAAGAAAGATAAATTTTCTAATAATTAATTTTTTGCCTTGATCCATTTTTATGTCTCATTGTAAATATAGATATTGAAATGCAGTTGACAGATTTATAAGAATGGTTTTTTAGTTTTATATATATATATATATATATTATTATTATTATTATTATTATTATTATTTTGCGATCAAGTTCGTTTACTGTTGCAACCACTCTCCCACCTCATCAAAATTTTCTTAATTGCCTCCTTAAACCCATTTTGAACTGCACCAAAATATGGTAATCTAAGGGCGAGAGATCTGGGCCGTACAGAGCCGACCCGCGGAAACAATGCAGGGTATTCACTAACGTATACGCCATTATCATGTAGCAAGACAACGCCTCGAGACAAGTATCCTATCATCAGTTTTTGATGGTATTGCTTATATTTTGTTTATATAAATTTGTTTAATTAAATACCATTCTACAACGAACTATATGAGAACGAAATCTTTTTTTCTTCTAAAATGGTGATCTTTCAGCGCTCGCATAGAAAAATCGACAATTAATTAAAATCTCAGATATTTTGAATAAAAAGCACATTCAAGATAATAATGTTCAGCTTTTATATCACGTAATTCGCGTTTTGGTTCCAAGGCAATGGCTACCAACTCTATTAGCGTTGTCTTTCCTGAAAACGTCCAACTTTCGTTTTAGTTCATGCTCATAGAAAAGTCTCTATTGAAATTTTATGTCTTTTGCAAAATACATTTTGTTAGTATGGAAACATACACGCAGTTTTCAGCTAGGAACAGCAAAAACTTAACAGTTTTCTTTTGCCTGGAGAAAGGTATTATTTCCTTGTACTGAGAACTACTTGCGCCATACTTGTGGGGCAGGTCCAAAAAACTTTCTCTGCAGATAACGCTAGAGGAATTCTTACCGACCTGCGTGGATAATTTATTGCGTTAGGGTATAACATAAACATGCAACTACGTTCTGTATCGGCATTGTTGGTTACATCAATTCAAACACAGCAATGAATAATACATAACTACTAAACTGTTTGCAGTTACTATTTGTTCCAACTTTATTTTACCATACTATTTATTTCCAAATTAATTACCCATCTATCTGCATATTATTTTTTTATTTGCTTTTGCAGTAACATATATTCTCATGTTTATTTTTCTTCTGTGTTCAAACTGAAATTGCTATATTCCTAGCCTCCATTACATGCAGTGTTTTCTATCTTATCTTTCCTGTGATTAGGATGCGCAGCATAGTTCGCTCCAATTAATCACAACGCAATATTAATTTAAACTAACAGTAGCAAACTTAACGTATATAATGTGCTTTACCATAGTAAGGTACGTGAATTTATCCCGGTAAGGGAACAATTAAGGCTCATTAGTCAAGTAACTGATGTTACAAATGAAAACCATAGTGTTAATGTCATTTATTACGGAAGCTCTAAGTGCTGAACTTAGATTAAGAGAGAGCGAAAGAACATAGAAATAATCATCCCAAATTTAGAGATTCCTGTCTATCAAGAATACGCCTGTTCATCTTATTCCTAGCAAAAGGATTTATTTTATTTGTTTGTAATATTTACTTACAGCCTCGATATTATTGTCGGTAGTGTTGAGTATAGCATAATCAATAAGACAAGAACAAATCTCGTCAATATCTCTTTCATATACTGTAAATGTTACATGATATCTGGTTGGGTTAGACAAAGAAATTAACTTCCACCTTCTCTAAAGGCCTCATTTGCCATGTTGACTACTTTCTTAAATTCTGTCTCCTGAAAGAGCATTAGGAAACAAATATTCGAGATAAATGAGGTCAAAATGGCAGCCTTGTTGTGATGATGTAATTTGAAGACTTCTACAAAATGAGAATTTATTGGTTTATTTACCAATAAAAAGAATATTCAGAAACTCAAACACTATTTCCAAAATTACTATTAGGCCTTATTAAAAAAAAACTTTCAAATAATAAGAGCGATTATTTCGTTTTCTCGGTTAAGGGTGTTTTTATTACTTCACTAAGATATAACATATTGTTTACTTTCATTTGATGGAGGACTGGATATTTATTTTTATCCTGAAATATTTTCTTCTTCTTCTTCTTCTTCTTCTTCTTCTTCTTCAGTCAACGCCCGTTCATGGCTGGTCAGCCATTTCACGTCGTGCTACTCAGTACATTCGTGCTCATCCTTCTATTGAGTCTTCTCCTAAGTCACTCTGAAGTGCCGTTCAGTGTAGAAGATAATCAGCCTTCCTTCCTCTTTTGAGCAGAGGGGGCAAGTTGGAGAGTCGACTACAACAAATCTGTGCAAATGTTTTTGTAGGTTGTAGTGGCCTGCGGCCATCCTGAAGGTAGCCACGGAGCAGATTTTTGGGGATAGGTTTTGATATAATCCGTTCCCATCCTTTACCAACTCCTGCTGCCCTCCAGGAGTCCGCGACGGCTTTCTTTATACTGTTTGAAATTGCATTGCATATAATGGCGTAGGTAGAACGGGGTGACGGTTGATTCATTGTGCATCCTTCCTTCGCCAATCTGTCAGCTTCTTTGTTTCCGCTGATGTCACAGTGACCAGGGACCCATTGTAAGCGGATCTCAGTTAATGTTTGCATTCTCAGTAGTCTTCTTTACATTGAACTGCTAAATCATCTTCTTGTTGCAGTTCTGGGGAGCCCAATAGCTGGACTGCAGAGGTGGAATCAGACAGGAAGGCTACCTTTCGTTTGATATTCAGAGAAATCAATGTACTAGCCGCTTCACTTATGGCTGCTACTTCGCTATCAAAATTAGTTCTCATTGTTCCCACAGGGAAGGATCCCCTGTCAGGAGATGAGAAAAATCGTGCGCCCGTGCGTTCATCAATAGCCGAGCCATCTGTATAAACATGTATCCATTCTGGCGCAGGATATAATGTAGCTATCATTTCGAGCTTTCAGGAGTTATGGAGCTGTCTGTCTTGGGTTTAACAATTCCGGGCAGTTGTTTTTCTGAGTACATTTTGGGTTTTCTGATGCATTGGTGCTCCTCTGGATCAATGTTATACTTAAGTCAAGAGTGCTTCGGAGTTATTGGTGTAACCAGGATTTTCAATCTTAAAGTAGGCCGTCTGTATTGCTCCCAGAAATTATCAGCCGTTCTATGGCATCATTCATAGAATTTAAGGAAAGCTTTGTCTCTTCGGTATTCGAGAGATTCAACCTGACTCTGACTCTCGAGAGTAGGTATTGGTGTACATTTCGCGGCGCCACTACATATTCTCAGAGCGTTGTTTTGGGCGGTATTCAGCTTTCTCATTGTAGTTTCGCTGGCTGTACTGAAAGCCTCGCTTCCATATTCGATTGTTGGTCGAATGTGTACCTTATACGTGTTTGTCAAGACTCCCGGGTTGCTCCCCATCAAGACCCTACTAACCTTTTTAGGATGCATAATTTCTTAATTGCCTTAGTGGAAATCGTATCTATGTGATGTTTCCAATTAAGTTTGCTATCCAATTGCATTCCTAGATATTTCATTATCAGCAGCACGGCGATTTCGGATCCATCGTATTCAAGGTTTATGGTATGATTCTTATTGGAGGTCATAAAAAGTTGGGCTGAAGTTTTATCTTTGCCGACAATCGTGTCATTTTTCCAGGCACCACTGCTTTAAGGTATCAAGGGCCAAGTTAAGGGTAACCTCCATTGCTTTAACATTACTGCTTGTAGCCCATATTATAATGTCGTCAGCATAGCAAAGGACTTCTATTCCCGAGATGCGCTTTAACTCGGTGATTAGGCCGTTTATCATAATATTAAAAAGGGCACAACTCAGTATGACTCCCTATGGGAAGTCTCTTCTCTGCTGATGTAATTTCGACTTTCTGTTATTGTATCTAACCTTGAAAAACCTCTGACCGAGCCAGCGCAGCATATTCCCAGTAATATTTAAATGAATGTGTTTGTTTATCAGTGTGTTTCGGCTGACTGTATCATAGGCTCCCTGGAAATCAACAAAACAGAGTAATGTGGTCATTTTCCTATGGAAGTCATTTTTAATACATTGCGTGAACTTTATAATTTGGGTAATAGTTGACATATGTTTTCTGAAGCCGGCTTGCTCATCTCTAATTACGTTGTAAGTTTCGAACAAGACTTGTAGTCGGTGGTTGACCATTCTCTCTTTTAGCTTACACAGAACTGAAGTGAGGCTAATTGGCCTGTAATTCTTAACTTGACCAGGGTCCCTCCCTTTCTTGCATATTGGGATTACTTCAGCCTTTCTCCAAGCACCTGTACACCCATTTTCCAGGTTTCATTGATCGCATCTAATAGAACCTTTGATTTTTTGTTTCCAACATTTTTAACGAACTCAGAAAAACTTCACCAACCCCACAGCTTTCCCCCGTTTTCAGGCTGTGTGTGCTTGTTTGAGCTCCGTGAGGTTGAAATCGGCGTTCATAATTTTGTCTTCTTTCTCAAGTATAGACAGAACAGGTGGTATATTCTGCTTACGACGTGGAAGTACATTCGGGCACTTCACGAAAACTGGCAGAGGGTCTAAGCAATATAATTTATTATGTAATGAAATCTAAAATATGTAAAATACGTAAAAATATAAAATATTACAACTTTTAATTTGTGTATTTTCGTCTTTGCACGTGTTAAAATGCTTATGTTACATTTCTAAAATATCATCAATAATTAATTAGTATGTAAAACATGATCTAGAAATATTTTATTAGGCAATTAGAGTATTATAAGGAAAAGATGAAAATATTAGGTCCTCCACTTAAACTAGGCTTCGGGCTTGGGGGCCAACTCGTTTCCTTAACCAAAATGCAAGATAGACCTAACTTGTGGTGGAGTGAACTTCACGGGTGAACTTCTTGTTTGGATAGACTGACAGACTTACGTGGAAAAGTGGAGAAAAACCCCTCTCGCGCCAAATGTCGTAACCAGAATTGTTCTCTCTGAGGTTGTTTCTTTGATAAGCCTGGCCTTTGTCTTCAGTAGGTCCAAATGGTTAGCATGAGGATAATCGATTAGCAGTACATCGATAACATTCCAGAAAACCGACGCAATGATCTTCCCGATCGATTTCACACACTTGGCCTTCTTTGGAGGTGGAGAATCGTGATGTTTCCTTTGTTTAGACAGCTGTTTTGTTTATGTGTGCAATAATGTATGCTAGTTTCATCATTGATCATAAATCGATACATTGGCACATAAAGTCGACGGGACCTCTCTGAAAACAGGCTGACAAATTTGCAATCGCGATTGCTGACCCTGGATCAGGATTAGAATTCGCTTTTGTCGCGATTGCCGATAATTTTGTCAAGCACGCTCTTCACTCAAAATGTAAAACACAGATTCTCCTGAAATGCAATTTCGAACAACTTTCATCGATGATCTCCTAGAACTATGTCCTGCACCTTATGGTTTATGGTGTCGTGACGATTTTGGTCGTTCGCTGCCTGGGTCATTTTCGGCCTTGTTTAAACTCCATGGTCCACTTGAAAGCGATTGAAAGTTAAGGCGCAGAATCTCCTAGAAATGTTCGATATTTACCATACATCTGTAATGATACAAACAGCTATAGTTACTACAATTTTTGAGCAATCCATGCATTATTACACTAGGTTGAGTTTGCAAACCATTATTGTGTTTAATTAATTTATAACATAATAAATAGATTCTTGTATTGGAATTATACAAAATGCTTATCCCGTGTCCCGTATACATATGAGAATCCATTTACGAGTTTAGGAGCCTTTACTTAGTAAGCTTGTTCCATGGTCTGTCAGTTTGTCTGGTGCACCTTATTTAGATTGTTTACATGTATTTTAAGGCGCAATGAACTGTAAATGTAAGAGAGAAAGTAACAAGGTAAAAGAGTAATTGCGTTTTAAAATAACTATGGATAAAAACATTGTCAGGGAACACAAAGAAACACATAGATGATAGCATATTATTTATCGTGCTTGATAGTGCCCGAACTGAGCAGAACAAGAGAACCGGCATTTATGTGCTGCTCAACTGTTTTATAAGCTTCTTATATCATTGCTAATTATTTTAGGTACATCTAGAGATTTACACTCTCATATACAGCAGACCCATCTGCTGCTGTTTAAATTCTTCTGAGTAGACGACGTTTAGTAGCACAAATTGAGATACATTCTAAGATGGAAAAGAAACTTCAGGAAACTCCGAACGGAATAAGTCCAAATGACCATGGTGTTCATTCTGTTTATTCTCTTCTGCCATTCTAGCGATGAAGTCTCATCGAAAATGATGCACTAGAAAGCTTTGCTGCAGGTTCCTTCCCTCTAACGTTTAACATGTCCTATACCATGTATTATTGGACTCCTAACAGATGCATTGCGTTAAGCTGGCCCGTTATTTACCTCTAGATCACGACTAAGGTTCTTGGCATATTCTTGCTGGAAGGGGTTACGCAGTGCTATACCAAACAAAAGGGGAATGTTCTAGAAATTAAGTTTAACTTTTTTGGATGTGCTAATGTTTTAGAGTATATGTTTCATATTCTGCTCTTTTCCTAAGTTCGGTCAGTGAATTTCAAATCGTCTGTACAAAGTATTAATAGTACTGTTAGCCTATGAGTTTAAGCTGTAACTGATGTTCTCTTATGTTGCAGCGCAAATCGAGATCATCCCGTGCAAAGTGTGCGGAGACAAAAGCAGCGGGGTCCACTATGGCGTCATCACTTGCGAGGGTTGCAAGGGCTTCTTCCGCCGCTCCCAGAGCTCCGTGGTCAATTACCAGTGCCCGCGCAACAAGAACTGCGTGGTGGATCGTGTAAACCGTAACCGTTGTCAATATTGCCGACTCCAAAAATGTCTGCGATTGGGCATGTCCAGGGACGGTAAGTGTTGCATCTTACATTTTAAAGGGTCAAAACCATGGTAGAGGCTCTCAAAATGGCATTGTTTTTAGCAATCCTCACCCCAAAATGATTATATATTCCTCTTTAATATCTGCTATTATTGGAAAAAGGAAAAGGAAAAAGAGAACTGCATTGAATTTTGTACTCCTTTGTCATTCGTGGCTCCCAGACAAGCTAACAAAATGTAGATTACTTTATAAGTTATGAATAACTTTCAGAGACGAAACACTTTAGGCCCAGCACTTTAGGCAATTATTTCTTGCACCCTTACTTGTCGAAAATAAATAATAAACAAATAATTGTTAAGAGTTAAAACAGATACATTCCATGACGTGTGTAGAGTGACACTTGAATGAAAATAAGATGTTTAGTATATGTGTCAAGAGAAATGTCCATTGACAATTGAACATTTATATTTGACATTATTTTCAATTAACTGCTCACAAAATCACGATAGATCTGAAAACTGCCAGCAGAAAGTTAAAATCCCTTGGATTTCCCTATCTTCAGATGCAAAGTTGCACTAGGAAGCTGTTAACTCGTGAGCTGTGTTTGAGTCGACCGACTGTTCTCCCAGATCGTCGAAAATCTCTTTACTTTTCTCTTCAGAGTTAACTGCATTCAACCAGAGGAATCTTTTATGGGGTTGGTCTCTCATGTTTTGTGATTGATTTTTTTATTTGTTTATTTAAGAACGCTTTTTAACATCTCAGGTCTTCAGCGTCTCATTCAATGCAGGGCGTGAAACTGCCGACAAATTTTACTCATAGGCTTCTTCTTTCAGGCTGCCGTTAATGTACGACATGGGACTCACGGCTTCACTTCCCTTCCGTAGGAAGCCATACTTAGGTTTTTTACGCCCAAAAAAAAAATCCATCGATCCTGGCCGCGACCTTGGGACTTGTTTTGTGAGGTCATGTGAATAAATCCATATGAAATCGGAAACCAAGGAACTTTATAAATAAATATTGCCTTTAAAAATATTATATGTATACAGAGGATCAAGAATATGTGAGGCAGTTTTCCTTAACGTGTTCTTGTTTTAATACATGTTTGTGGAAATCAAAAGAATAGAAACTTGAAAAGACTGATGGTAGGTATTAAAAATAGTTTATATTACGTCATACACGTTCTGTAAGTGTATAAATACAAATATGTTATAAAATGTTAAGGGACATAAGTGAGGGCTGTTCAATAAAGAATAATCTTCATTTTTTACAGTCATAATATCTGCCGCTAAAATTTAACTTCAATGTATTTTGTTAGCCTAATGCGTAATTTACGCATGGTACTAGTTTCACTGCTGTCACTTCCTTCGCACTGTAAGAGGTTTGCAATTTGAAACATGTACAGCAAAATGGAGATAACATGCGACGAGCAATATGCTGCTCTGAAATTCTGCTTTCGTCTCAACAAATCCATTGAGGTCTCTGCAATGTTAAAGAGATCTATGAAGAGTTGGTTCTTCCCAATAGCACAGGTTTAAAATGTTGAAAGAGAGGAGGCAATCAATTTCAAAGAAAGGTGGATCTGGCGCTCCCGGTTGCATCTTAACGGAAGTGCACATTAACAGAGCTGCTGCATTGTGAGAGAGAATCGTCGGATACACTTTCAGAAACTGAAACTTCCACACTTTGGTAACTGAAAAGTTGCACATGAAACATGTTTGAGCACTGTGAATTCCAAGACAGCTGATTCCAGAACTAAAGGAAGTTCACATAGTTTAAGATGATGTTATAGGAATATGCAACGTTTCTTTAAAGATAATCACTGCAGATGAAATTTGGCCACATCATTTTGATCCTGAGAGCAAACAGCAAAGCTGTGCATGGAAATCTTCATCATCACACACACACAAATGATTGTTTCTGGTGGGAAAGATATGGTCATCTCATTTTTTTCGATATTCAAGGAATGGTTTACCAGCATGTCGTACTTTACAAATAACTGAACCTGGAAAATACTACAGAGATACCCTGAAAACTCTGCGAAGTCATCATCACAAGCAAAAAGGTTACATTTCCAT
Source organism: Metallyticus violacea (assembly GCA_030762175.1). Lineage (NCBI taxonomy): Eukaryota > Metazoa > Arthropoda > Insecta > Mantodea > Metallyticidae > Metallyticus > Metallyticus violacea. Next base: position 95,066,938 of record CM060833.1, on the reverse strand, counting down.
GCAACAAGCTGGATGCTGTACACGATACTATAAGACTGCACATCACAAAAGCTGCTGAATATATCACAAAAAATCAATCTTAAGCGTGTCTCTCAGCCTTCTAATAGTCTGGATTTAGCCCCACGTGATTTATTTCCTTCTCCCCAAATTGAAGAAAAAATTTGTGGGAGGTGTTTTCCATAAGGAAAGAGAAGTCGGAAGCAGTGATGAAGGGACCTGTCAAAAATGGTTTAGCATGCCTTTGAAGACTGACAAAAATGCTGGAACATGTGCATTGCATCCAAAGATTGGTTATCAAAATTATGTGGATGAATAAAAAAGTATGCTTATCCCTTATTTAACAACTCTCGCAAATTCATATTTGACAACTACCCCATGAGAAATAGTATAAAGGAAAATATTGGCTGAGTATCTCTCTATCTCTGGTAGCAACATGTAACGCAATTGTTTTGTTGCTCCATCAAGACGAACTTATATAAAAACAAGTTCGATAAATTATACCGTGTTCCAAAGCAACATTTAGACTTCTAGAAATAGTCGAAGAAAGAAAATTAAATTTTATCGTTAAATAACCTCGAAAAGTGGAAAGCGTTTTTAGATATGATTGAGACAAAATCATTATAATAAATGTTTAAAAAAATGTAGCCTCTTGTTTCAATAGACGCTCTACAACAAACTTGATTGTGTCACATTTTCAGAGTGCAGGATTTTGCACATAGAGTTAGCAACAACATGCACCCGAGCAAAAAGAATCAAGCGGCGCAAGGTCGGGAGAACGAGCAATCCATTGCTCACCAAACAGCAGGATCTGCTACGCGCATTGATGGTTCCGGACAATTACAAAGTATGAGCATTGATTTACCAATATGCAGTGTTTGGAACACGTGGTTATTCTTAATTGCGATCGTGCGACCAAGTAGGTACTACTTTAAAAAAGTGATAGCTCTATCGATGTGCAAGAAATATAGAGGACATTATTTATCTCATTTATCTTGAAGCAAAATCTGAAAATTCAATTTATTTGTCTTAATAATTTAGAAAATTTCCATTTTTTTCATTGACTTTGTGGAAAAAAGCTGTTCAAACATTCATGAAACATATTTTCTTCTAATATTGTAAATTTGTGACCTACGTTTTACAAATCATTATAATATGGCAAACATAAACTATGAATTATTATTCATTCTGCTATTTTAAGGGGTTCGATAGCTATGCCAGTATAAAACGACAATTTCAATAGAGATGTTAGTTTGGAGAAGTTTTGGGTGAAAACTATTAAACCTAGTAATGTAATTTAAAAAAAAAAATCCTCTTCGTAAGCTATTACAGCATAATATATAAAACATGTTTTTATAAATTTGGATAAATTCTAATTTTCTATCCGATTTCACATATGTAGAATCTAATATATTTGCAGAGATTTTCAAACAATTGGTTTATGTTGATCGAAGTCCCTACAGTATATGGAACTCTTTTTGGGAGCGTAAGTTTAATCTCAAGTAGCAATGAATCGCATTTTCATCAAATTGTCGAGCCGGAAAGCCGGTTCTCTTAAGACAAAGCCCATTGCCGCTCGATGCGACTTTTGTTTTCCATATTATGATGGCATTTTTTATGCATTTGAGATTAACTGGAACAGAATGGGGACCGACTACACCTACCGAACAGTTGAGGGGTAGTGTTTCTTGAGAGGGAAAGTGTTGCAGTTGCATGCGGTGTCAACATTCAACACAGGAAAGGGGGGAGGGGTTGGTAAAGGCGAAACTACGTCATGCCATGGGGTCCACAACCTCTTATCGCTCTCCTCCCTGGCCCCACCAGGCTGAGCTTCCCCTTCCGCACGCACATCTCTCCTTGTGCGCTGGGGTGAAAACTCCTGACGGCGATAAAGGAGTCTTCCGTCTTCTAGAAGTTAAATTTATAGGGCCGACCACCTCGTGAGCTTGTCGGTGTCGCATTGGTCAGTGCTGTCATGATACTCTGGAGGAACACCAGACCATAAAGTACCATTTCAATTTCAATTATCATTCGCCAACCATTCCGAATTACTATTGACTTATTACTGCAGATATGTAGCTAAGAAAAAAGAGTTAGCGATGAATAAAATATCACTATAAGAATGAATTTATTCAACGAATTAATTTAAGAAATGGTTATAAATTATACAGAGAAATTATCTTAATAAGGAAAGTATTGAGCAACTCACACTAACTCAGTGCCTTGGTGTTTATTTTGTATGCACATGGCATTGTTTTCCTTTCAGATAGTAGGTGAGCATTTCCATTGTACAATCACTACCAATGAGAAATGTGTATATCTCCTCACTCAGTTAAGTTAGAACCTTATCCTGTGTAGAAACTCTCCAAGTTTTGCACCAATGAAAATTATGGTGCTAATGCGCCTGCGCGTGATATGACAACATATAAAGTTGTCATTCCATTGTAAAATAGCATAATCAGCTGTAGAAACAGTCTCTAGCGTGAGTGGCGTAATGTGGAGGGGCAGCATCTTGCTGAAATAAGAACCCATTCGTTATTTGAGGAACTGCATAGTTTTCTAGCATGTGCAGATAGATACGTTATTCCTGCCATTGTTCTTTCAGCGAAGAAGAAAGGCTCGATCACAGAATCACAAATCAAAGCATACCACATGTTAACTTTAGGGCTATCACTTTCGCATTCCATTACGACATGCGGGTGTTCTTCTCCTCATATTCTAAAGTTATAAACAAATAAATAAATAAAATCTATATACGCCCCCCTGGAACCTGGTTTCCTAAACCATGGCCTGTATATCGAAATTTCCATTTATTATTATAAACTATGCAATGCAATAGTCTCTTACTACATTAATTTACAGATTTTCCTAATAACTAGATTAAAATAATACAGTAAAATAGTAAAAATATCTCAATTTATTAAATAAAACCAAAATATAAATTTACTAAACTACTTCCCAATTTAATATTCCAAAATCTACAATTAACAAAATAGAATCTAGTAAGAATTATAGCTGGTTGCCAGCTATTCTATCCGAATTTATTGCATTACTATGCTGCTAACCACTGTTAGTATATACTGGCATCCAGTATTTTTGCAGGAATTTCTCTTAAATTTATACTCGACATTTAAACTTACACTTATTAATCTTTCAAGTCCCCTTAATTTATCTCAATCATACTAATCACATTCACTTTAACAACATACTTCACTTACAGTTCATTATTCACTATTAATGTTTCCTACTCATTTCAATTATCTATCCTAACACTTTAACTCATTAAACACTATCACCTCGCTTCCACCATATCACTCTCCACCTTTTCTTTCCAACCGTCCCTTCCCCCATCTCTGTGGGTCCTCCTGGACCACTGGTTGCACCATTTTTCGCGCTCTGCTTCTCTCCGGACACCATTTCTCCATCCTCCATCTCCTCCCACCGCTCATTCCCGCGGATCCTCAACACCCTTTAATCTTCTTCTTCCATCTTCTGTCCGGTGCCATAACTATTATAGGTAAAAGTATTCACCTTCCTCCCCATTTTCTACTTCGGGTTGTAAATCAAAATTATTCCCGTCTATTATAAAGTTAGGTATCTTCATCTCCTTCATCACTCTCTTCTTCCTTGCCTTCATCTTCTCCTCAAACATTCTCTTCCTGTTTATTTAATTAAAGTTGTCTTGTATATTTTCTATTCTTGTTAGGTTATTTGTGTTATGGGATTGTCTTTGTATACGCAAGCGCTCTGATCTTCTTACTTCTTCCTCAGCTTTTTCACTATTATCTGCTCTTGTAGTATTACTTGTTCCCGTGCTAGATTACTTATTTGAAATGCAGCCTATTCAAGGTATTTATATGAGCCCTTATTTCCAAGTAAATGTGCCACCTGCTTGCCACTTAAATTTTCTCTTTCTTCTCTCACGTGTTCTAAACAGCGGTACATTCAAATAATATGTGCTCAGGGTTATTCTAAAGCTATGCCAGTGCACTTAGCAGACGTGTGAAAGCTGGTATCTGAGAATGCGACATGCATTGTCATCATCATTGTCAGATGTCATTGAATATGCCAACTCGGTCGTCTAGGTTTATTATTTGGTTGCAACTTCCGCACAATTTGGATTTTGTATGCTCTAAGTTACAATCTTTTACGGACAATGTCGTGAACAATGGACTTTGGAATATTCAGATCTGAACTGCCCTGTCGAATTCATTTTTCGGGGCTGCGCTGAAATGCTTGCCTGACATCTTAAATTTTAGATGCAGACATTGTTTTTTGCCGCTCCCCTCCTTTCTTAACACAGAATCTGTTTCTAACAATTAATCATTCAATTTCCAGTGGTTTGACGCTCTGGAGCATTTGCAGCATATTCCTGCCTGAATTTCTTTCCACTGCATTTGGGAACTTTAATTCTGCTAACCAATAACAACATTCCACCACCTGCTGAACTGCGAATTCCGCCATTTTAACTCTATGCTTGTCGCGCAGTCGCACTAGTGTCATAATTTTCTTTGTTGCAAAACAAGAGTTTCTACATAAGATGAAAATCATATTTCTAGTTCAACTGAGTGAGGGGATATTCACATTTCTTATTGGTAGTGATTCTAGCGGACACACTGTACGAGGATAGGTCCATAAGTTTCAGGCCTCGCCGATAAGGATTATCGCCTTCATAAAACCCTTATCTGGTGTCATACCTTATCTGTTAAGTAAATAATGCGACTGTAACTTCAGCTCCACTGTGTTCAGTTGTTCAGATGTAGTTCATAAAGAAGGCTACGTGTAGAAGATTGTGACATGTTCAAAATAGAGTTTTGAGCTGTTATTAGATTCTTCACAAAAGAAGTACTTACTCCAAATGAAATTAAACAGCGATTGGATGATATACATGGAGAAGCATCCTCCTCATATTCTACCCTAAAAGAATGGGCGAAACTTTTCGAATTGGTCGAGAAAGCATTGAAGACGAAGAGCATGCAGGTCTGCCCTTGGAGGTGCTCACTCCTGAAAACGTCACTCTTGTAGAAGGACAAATTGTGGAAGATCGGCGGCTCAAAGAAGTGATGGATGCTGTTTATGTCCATTTTGCAGACAAGACTTCTGATTATTTGGTGAAGGGAGTAATTGAAATGTTAATTCAAATATGTGAGAAGTGCATTGCAATAAAGGGTAACTATATCGAAAAGTGAAATAAAGTTTTTGTCTTTATCATACCTAGAAAATGGTTAGACCGGAAACTTATGAACCTACCTTCGTTTATTTTGAGGCATTACGTTGCCAACTCTATCATTGCTCGTACTATATCTAACGAGGAAACTGTTTCAGTTGATGTTGGGCTATTTTAATAAAACTGTCATCTTTAATGAATTAAGGTTTCTTAAAGTTAATAGTAATAACTTCTTTCAATCCTAACATCCAATCCAATTCACAGAAAATGCCCTTAAGTACTAGATTGTTACAAATCTGTGCTGCACAATTTTACTAACATCGAAATACAATATTAAACTGAGTTCTAATATTTCTGTATAGTTTGTAATGAAATTTAAAGTGTTATGACTTCTGCTTATGTAGTATGATATTCAGATCACCTATATATAAACGTGCTTTGAATAAAATGTTTTCATTGCTAATCAAGAAACCACAAAAATTTTCAATTTTTCATTGTTGCTCATTTTTCCTTCTCTGTCATATTTTAATGGTAGCTCGCTGGTTTTGTAGCCCTAGTTTTACTGGTTTGGTTGTGCCGAAGCGCGTAGCTTCTGGTGGTTCATGCTGTATTATATCGGCCGCAACCAAATTACAGTTTTTAGTATGTATGGTAAATAACCATTACATTTAAATTCAGGACGGCTAAATTGGAAATTTGACCACGTTTTATTGGGATCGTAATGGTCCAACTAAAATATTTCCCTTGTAAGTAGAAGGTGGTGCTAATTACAAAATATTAGCTATATATTTTTGTAAGTTCCAAAAGTTTTGGGTCTGATTAACTTTTAGGAGTGACATAATTTTTCAAAATTTCATTCACTTTAATATACTTTCCCATATTAATTACTGAACTCAAAACGCATTCAGGTTTTTAATCTGTAAAATTGTTCATGCTTTGCCCATTAAATTTCTTTCCCGAAGATCTTTCTTCAATTGTTTAGAAAAGAGGGAGTAGTTACTGGGTCTAGATTTAGGCTTTAGGATGGGTATTTTATCTCCTGGAAACAATACCATATGGAGTGAAACACGTATTCGCTTGAAGCAAATCGTAATCCCAAATTATATTGCTTAGATCTTCTTATGGACTGAGTGACTTGAGATTTTTCGACGGGGATTCAGCTGGTTTGCGTCAAGGGGTAGATCTTCTATGCCAAGGGACTCCACACTTACCTCTGATTACCTTGGAAATGCTGTAAAATCTTGGATACGTCATAAGATAGTCCTTTTGAATTTCACTGAACATTTAAAGTTTATCTTGAATGAATTAAGAGAGGATTGTAACTAAAACTCCAATCTTCCCGAGATTTCTTTGAGCTTCAGCTGTTTTTATTGAGTAGATCCTCAATAACAGAGCCGTTTTCTTTAGTCATCACTTCCACAGGTTGATCAACAGAAGCATCCGCATTACTTCCTCTTCCTGTACGAAGCTATATGGTTTATTTCCTTCGTAGTAGTATAGAGAAGCTTACCCATAATTTCTATTCTATTGCTGTTCAGAAGCATTTGGTGAAAACCTTGTATCGTAAGAACTTGACCACAGCGCGGTAATCAATTTTCAGTATTACAGCAACTTAGCATGCCATTTGCTCAAACGAATACCTCCAGCTAAATGAGGTTTGTATGCTAACCTGTTCATAGATGATTTCAACCAAGGCATTTAAAATTGGCGCGAATTTTGTGTGTCATGACGTAGATTTCTGAGCACAGGCACGCTTTGTCCCTGCAGGAGATATCGCCAATTACATGATACGCAATTTCCAAATATTCATTAAGTAACCAATTATATAAGTACGAGGTTATACATTTAACAAACAGAACACAGCTCTTTTCACATACGCTAAATAAATTCGTTCTAGTATTTTAATATATCTGACATTTACTTCGCTGGATAAAAAGTAGATTATCGGTGTGTGCGACGTTAAAAGAAATGTGAAAGTAAGAAAGTTGCAATTAATAACTACTTGGAGTAAAAGCACTGGTTCGAATATCTATGCAGACAAAATAGAACATTAACAAGCGTGACTGCATATATTCACGCGTTCGTTCATTCTGCGTTAATGTTGCTAAATATTTAGTATAATCTTTGTGAATCTCAATTTTAATGGTAAGCTTAAAATATATATGTTAATACTTTCATTTTGTTAAAATAATCGCTACAGAAGTTTTGAGATCTAAAGCAACTTTATTGACATTTAATAAAATAATAATAATAATAATAATAATAATAATAATAATAATAATAATAATAATAACATTCTCATTCGAAAAGTTTCGTTTTCAAGCAATAACATTAGAAAATGCACGTTCTTTTTACATAATGTACTAAATTACTCATGTTATGATTGGTTAGTTAATATACGATGATAATAATCCTGTCACAATAGGCCGTTAAGGATACCGACTACTGTGTCTTCTGCCTCCATCTTGCGACATTATTGCAGGGAATTATGTGATTAGCATACCGACACCCGGCTGGCCGCCATCAAGGTAACTCCCAAATTGTCATCACCGCTAATTGAATTGGAACTTCTCGGCCAGCAGCCACCAACGCTTAGCACTAGGCCAGGGGTAGACAACGCCGAGTCAAACTAGAGGTTTGCAACCCGCATTGCTTCAATTCTAACTGGTGGATAGTAATCCAGAGTTGTCATAACGTAACTTCATTGATCGATAACGCAGTGGGATACTTCGCTGCTGTGCTCTACGAGTCCATGGAGGGGGTCAAATAATATACATAGATATTTAAATATGTTCTATTCTTCGTTTACAAACAACTGTTTGAGCTGTCACATAGATTTCGGAACAATGTTATGAAATCTAGCTGACTGCACAGCAAATGTTGGTAGATATCAATAACTTGCATCTATGCATTTTAGGTAATGAAAGCAGTTGGAAATCGTCAAATAAGCTGTGTACAGCTTAGCACTACAGATGTTAACGGTATATTATCATTTGATTATCGACAAAAGTGTAGAAATTATTTTAGCGGTAAATCATAGCTGTTCATTACAGTTGTGGGTTTAACAAAGTTCTAGCCTTGTGCAGTGCAATGTTGTGAAAAGTTGGATGAGAAATTACGCAAGGAAACCCATTTCGTCTTTACTAAATTAGGTGAATGGCTCGTGGGCAAGTTTGGAATGACCTTTCCACAAAGTTCACGTCTTAATATTTCCATATAAATGGAAACAATGAAAGGATGCTTATAATGCAATCTAAATTTTATTACGGAAACCCTTTTGTCTAGACTAGTAGATTGCTTTTGATGTTAGGCTGCACATTAACTCAGCTGCTCCGAGATAGAAAGCACTTTATGTGTAGGTTTTGCAAGTTATGAAGGTCGTAAATGTACACAATTTTAGTTAGAATTAGAAGCCTAGAAATACTAAATACTAGCAAAAGCCTACATATCCTGCAAAGTTAGTACTTTTAGAGAACGCATGTAATCCAGCGGGATGGCTCAAGTGGTGCCGCTTGGTAGTGCATTCGAGGGGTCCCGAGTTCAAATTCTTTGAAGCCGGCTATGCTTGGACCTTGGGAGTTTTTCGTGGTTTCCCCTAGTCTCTCAGGTGAATGCTAGGATGGATTTTCCCTTTCCACAATTTTTCCACTTCATTTCATTCTGTTACAGGGATGATATATAGTAAGGAAGTGACCCCTTTGAGGGGCGCAAACTCCGTGGAGTAAGGGAGGCTCTGTAAGAGTCGCGTGTTCTATCTGGAAATGTATTAGGGACCCTCTTACGTCCGTGCCTCACGTCTTACTCACTTCATCCTCCCACTGGGCTTAAGCACAAATTTCCATACTTCAGTCTTGAGCAAGGCTGAAGTATGGAAATATCCTCAGCCTTCCTTATCAATCCAGTCTAATAAACAGAGTCTATATACTATACACTATTACATAAAATGATGTTGCACATGGTGTTTTTGATCTCTTGAAAAGAACCAATCTGTATTTAATCACAATGTTTCTATCTGGAGATTCTAGGTATGAAAGAACTAAGCCAAATTTTCTCTTTTGAGTGAGTAAAATTACGAAAATGTCAGTTAAGCGGGCGTCAGAAACGGTTCTAGAACCCCCGAACTTTAAGCAATTTGTGGAATCTGGGAAAAGTACCCAGATATAATCGCAATTGTTGTAAGCTAATCTAACCGAGCCGATCCTAACTTAATGGAGTAAAGACAAACCTATATATCCATAATTTTCAAAATATGCACTTTTCCATCTTATTGTAATCTTTTGTATTGTAATGTATAAATAAAAATAAATATTGAAAATAGGCGGCGAGAGGATGAAAAGAGTAATTTTCTCACAGGGCATTTCGAAACTGGAAGCCTTTTTTCCAATCTTTCAGTGGACAATTTTTTCCTTGTATACGATTATGAGTGGGTATTTTAACGAAAAATATTCATTTGTAAAGATATCTAATTTCAGTTCAGATAATATCATTACCGATTAAGTTTCACAGCAGCAGTTTCTAAGAGATAGCAAGGAAGATGATAAGATGATAATAGCATGCTACCTATGCGATTCAACCTTGGCAGTGTTAACTTATACTAAAGCCTCAAACTTGCATACGTTCATGTGATGCACTACATTTTACTGTTGTTGCTTTCTTAAGGCTAACTGATAGAATTAATTAAATTATTTATAGACCCACTGTATTTTGTGCTATTGAACAACGTTAACAGCACAGTAAGGGACATGCTCTGTGTTAGTACATACAACAAAAACTAAAACGTGGCGCGAATGCGATGCAATTGCCAATTCGACTGATGTGACACTTGCAGAATCGCAAGATGGTATGCGACTTGTTTGCGATGTACGGTCTCATTGAATTTCTTAGGCTTGCGTGAAAAATAAAGTTCATTACATATTAACCCTCTTTATTACAGCATATATGTTGATGTGCTGACTTTAAAATCAACTTCATTCTCACAATATGCAACACTACAAAATAGACCTGTAGTTATGAACAAGATGTATATCATTGAGTTAGCGATGCATGTAACACGTGGATGTTACTGGATACTCATCTCTGTCTGGGATGGCGGCTTGTTCCTTGTTTCACCTAACGGTACTTTGCTACCTGCCCCTAACCCGACCTCACTCCTCCACAACGAGTACAGTCAGAACTAAAACTTGTTTCCCTAAGGAAGAGGTAGCTCTGTCTGTATTTGCCGGGTTGCATCAGTTCCCACGGGTGGCAGCTGGTTTCCCAGAAAAGAGCAATTGAAAGCAATGCACGTTTGGACTTTCTGTTACCAATTTCCAGGTGATTTCATTAACTGCGTTCACAAAGTAAAGAATATTAAATTATTTAATTGCTCATCATTACACTCTAAAATGACTGTTCAAGTTTTCAGGGCTGGAAAAAAAAAGTTTCATTTGCAAAAGTAATACAGAATTAAAACAAGACACAAATTATTCCCATAATCATTATTTTAGGAAATAATTCAGGAGTATATTTTGAACTCCTACAAAAAAATTACTATATCACATTTTATATAGTTTGATAAAAAAAGAATGTTGAACCATAGGTTTTTAAACTTTGTTATGATTTATAGAGGCAGAACACAAAAAAGAAAACAAAAGGAGAACATTCCAGTTCACAATAATAATAAGTTAGAATAGTACGAGGTGTTATATTATACAAGACCATAGAATCGAAATAATTACCTCCAAGTGTTTAAGCTGCATTGTAGCACATTTAAAATAAGACAATCTGAAAATCTGTAAGGGAAGTGTTGTTATTTTACTGTAGATGAAAGATGCCCCATAATATAGAATGCTTACTTTGAAGAGTGCAAAGGTAAATTAAAGAAATATTATATTTCAGCCGGAATGCTTGGCTCAGGAAAATAACTAAGAAACTTCATTTCATCTTTCCTAAGCAATTAATGGAGTTAAATGTATTGTATTTGGGCAATGTATTAATAGCAGAATATACAGTACAGCGTCCATTATACGAATTAATTGCGACCAGATATTGTATTCGGATGACCAAGCCTAGAAACACAGAGTGCACAAATTTAAAGCCTTGTGTTGCAAATGCTTTTTATTTCTTTTGATATCAGAGACAGTGCATTTTCCTACGCTACATACTAGAAAAGATTCACCCTCTTCTTTTTCTACACAGATTAAATTTTATTTTGTATCTATCGTTAACATATTTTCAACAGTGTTTAATTAAAGGTCTTAGACCTCTTAGTGTATATCTAGCTTCAAAAGCACAGAACCGAACGACACTTCAACTAAGTTTCTCAAACTGGAGAGAAAAAAATGTTTTGGCTTTTATTGAAGCCACATGATGATCAAAGAGCAGTAGCTCATGGTAAGTGTGAGGAACACAGTCAATTACACCCGATAAGCAGTTCGCAGAAATGAGAGCTTGATGCATTATGAGAGAGTGAAAGAAGGAAGGGGGGAAGAGAGCGGTTAAGCTATGTAACGCAATTGACCAGATTCACTGCAGTCGAATGATGGACAGTAACAAGAAGCTTGCACTGGACATTTCTAAAAAGTATCAATATATCGTGTGTTGAGTTCTTGCAGTCTTAAGTGAGTTGGGTATTTGGCGATTCGGATATTCGACGTTCTACTGTATTTTGAACATCTCCTTGGACGTCGTCTTTTTCTTCAACTTGCAATAGATGATAATACACACATTTTGTGAATTAATTAGTCTTGTTGCTGGTCTTCAGTTCTGACATGGCTAGTTAGACATTACTTACAGCCTTAGATAGTAATAGTCAAAATGTGATATTAGTCAACAGAGTATTCGGCATGCATTTCAAAGCATTAAGTTGAAAACGCTCGCATAAAAGGGACCTGCAATCGAAACGGTTACGAAAAATTGACATATTTCGCTTATTTTAGTCAATAGTTCTTGTGGATTTTAAATAATTAAGACATGAGAGACAGAAAAATCTCAACTTTATGCCTTAGTGCATTGGTTTCAATAAAGAAACTGTACTTTACACATGTTCAGCTTGATTGAGAAAGCTCAGATTAACATCAAAACTGTGCTTGAAACGCAGTAAAGTAATTATTGTAAATTTAACTACTTTACATTTAGCAGTTTAGAATACATTATGGTGAATATAAATGGGATTACAGAAAAAAAAATAGTAATGCTCTCACACGTAGCAATATTTAAGCCCACAATTAAAAGAATGCTATTATTATCAGTGACGTGGACAATAAACTTTATACTTCCCTGACAATTATTATCTGCAATGCTGGAAAAACAAGGGAAAAAACACTTGCAACCCTGGAACATTGTTGCCATCTGGTTGGCTGGCTGATGCTTGAGTGAGTCAATTCAGTCAACCAGCAGATTGCATCACACACGAGCAAAGAAAGAGCTGTAGTTTTTGCTGTTGCAAATACTAAGTATTAATTGAGCCATTTTAGCTTTGCTGTCTCATACAAAAGAAAGCTTTTGCAGCTTTCAGAATTCTCCATTATTATTATTATTATTATTATTATTATTATTATTATTATTATTATTATTATTATTATATTCATTGCTCTTTTGGGCAGTTTTCTTCATGTTTGTCAATGCTATATTTACTGTGAACTATGGCACGAGAAACTGGGTGACTTGCCTTCTAAATCCAAGATCGCGGGTTCAAACCCGGCTAGGATTGATGACTTTTATCGGGCGTAAAAATCCTAAGTATGGCTTCCTTCGGAAGGGAAGTAAAGCCGTGGGTCCCGTGTCGTACATTTATGCCACGAAAAAGAACCTCAAGCCTGAAAGAAGAGGCCTCTGAGCAAAATTTTTCGGCCGTTTCACGCCCTGAATAGAATGGAACGCTGATGACCTGAGATGTTAAAGAGCATCCGTAAATAAAACATATCAACAAGAAACTGGGTGGTTTATGTGCAATTTTTTTAAAACTAGAGTTTTTTTGACTTATGCTTCAGTGGTTTTATTGCGACATACGTGGTATTTTAGGGTGGGAGTTAATAGTTTTTTTTTTATCTATTTTTCCATTGATTATCTTATTTCCATGATTTTCTTATAGATTTGACGGTATCCAGTTTCTTATTTTTGCGATAAGTTATCATTCCTTGAAATGGAGGCATCCGTATAGGTACAAACATATAAAACAGAAAATAATCCTCTTCTTATTTTATGCAATATCCGACATTCACTCCCATGTAATGTAAGTTGTCTAGTAGTATTATAACTGACAGTAATAATCTCACTCCGTATTTTTACTTTTTGTAAATTACTTCGCAAAAGCTCATTTTCTTTATTCTATTCATTAATAGACTTCTGGAGCTCATGTATATTTGCGTTTATCTCGCCTAAGCACTTATAGCATTTTGTAATCTTATGTGCTTATTTTGTATTTCTTTCCTTTAAGTCTATGTGGTTTAGTAACAAGTACTGCAAAGAATGGGAAGCCCTTAGCAAAACTTGCTACCTTGAAGTTCAGAAAAATATTCATACACAATGCACTGCTCTGCATTTCTTTCTTTACAACTTTTATATTCATATTTTTGTTTAACATTGCTCTATAAACGTGAACTGAAAGTTAACTCTCGTAATGTAATGAGTAGGGAATTGGGTGAAAGTTCAGCATCACTACTGTAAATCATAAATGTTGCTAAACAAAAGCTAACTCAATGGCAATTCCAATCGATATATTTTCAATTCTTGTATGTCCTTCCGGAACAGCTTAAACATCCAATGGCTCTTGACAGTCAAATATTTTCACACAATGAGGAGCATGCATTTAATTTATTTACACACGTTATATACCTGATAAGTGCCATTAGAATATTAGAACATATAGATTTTTCAAAGACAATTCAAATAAGGATTGTACTTCAATGAGACTCGTGCTGGGTCGTCGAAAATGACAACACCTATCAACATTCAAGCTATGAATGCAAGTGTCCGGTTGACATTCGACTTGAAACATTTGCCTACACAAATTTCTCGCAGAGCTGCTTTAAACAATGAAAACTTGAGTCTAAAAATTTCAGCTTGTAATGGCAAAAGCCGCATTGGATTTTGTGTCCATATGTCACAAATTTTGTGAAGCAAAACATGGGTTGAAAAATGGGCCTTTATCTCCTGTGCTGCGACTTCCAAGTTTCCAAATAGTATATAGAAGTAAGACTTTTGCTTGCGGTTGGATGGTAAGAGTTTACTGGATTTATGCAGACATTTTTCAAAGATTTTAATAAAACTGTGGTACAATACTTAAATAAGTCATTACTATTTTTAATGCAGTAAGAAATTTATTATTGAACTTTTCAGACAAATTTTATTTGAATTTTACATGTATTCGATATATATTTTATTCAACTGTGCTTTAAATTAGGAAGGATGTTTATTTGACTACTTCCGATTACTAGAGACCGTTCAGAAGTACCTATCGCTTCAGCCCTTCAAGATTAATCGAGCCAAATAGCACTGATCAAACAAAATACAAAGCAAACATGGAAGAAATTAAATGAAAGTCGAATCTTCACGTAGTTCTAGATAACAGAGCATTAAACGTAGCTACTGTAATCACAAGTCAGTTTACTGTTAATTGGCAAGCAAATCCCTATAGGTTTGAGTTAGGGTAATTTATTCTGCAGTTTACTGTCAAAGCAAATATTTTCTGTTCCTTTGGTTAGTATGTACATCTCCCTACTAAGGAGCGAGGTGTATATAGGGAAGGAGAGTTGAAAGAAATAAATAATAAAGAATAAAAATACAACTCCCCGTTCGTGTTAATTGTTAAAGTCTAATAGTGCTGTCTTGTTGCTCGTCCTATAATTTGAGCAAGGCTTTTTCATAAAGAGGCAGAAAGTGCTCTAGAGAGAGGTTCAGCTTAGAAAAATTTATCTAGAAGTTATTCCTACATTCTAATATTTTTAAAAGTAACTACATTACCCCAATTCCTCTCATCCATACATTTGTAGTAATTAAAGTTGCCATCTTAATTTACACCCGTTTGGTAGTTTTCGTAGAATATAAATATGATGTAAATTGTACACTTGGTAGTATTCGTGGGAAAAGGATTAGATCGTGGACAGAAAAAATGACAAATAGTCCAGCATTACTATGCATGGATTCGCAATTCTTATATGTAGTATACAATATAGGTGCGTTCCCACTATGTGCAAATGCGCCGAGGAGAAATCTTTCACTTGTGCTCAAATGGAGAACAGCGAACAACGTCGCCAAGAGTTTAAGTGCACGAAACGCGACAAAAAGAATCTTCCACCGAGAATATTTTTTCCGCTTCCTCAGTGGAATTGAAGTGAGAAATATTCTTCGTGAATCTTCGCTAGTAAACGGATACATCGTTTTACAGAAATTTAATTGTTTCTTCGTAAATTAGTTCAAGAGTTTTCGAGCCAAACTTTTGATGCTGCAGTCTAATACGAATAACAGCGCAACCATTTTCTTATTGGAGGTTAAATTGCAACACTGCACATTGATATATGAAGGTTAAAAAAATGAACGAAGAAAAACGAATAGCTCTACTCCAGGATTATCCACAGCTATGTAATACATGTTACTGTATTAAATGCACCCGTGATAATACTTGGGTCCTTTAAGCAAATTAAAAAGTGTTGCTTAATTCACCATGGATATTTCTTGTTTAAAAATATCATATACCCAATATTTTCGTTTGAACTTTGGGATGCTCATTCGAAACGTCGGTCGTGGTGGTGTAGTGGTTACCATACTTGCCTCCTAAACCCAAGATCGCGGGTTCGAACCCGGCCAGGACCGATGAATTTTTTCGGGCGTAAAAATCCTAAGTATGGCTTCCTTCGGAAGGGAAGTAAAGCCGTGGGTCCCGTGTCGTACATTTACGGCACGAAAAAGAACCTCAAGCCTGAAAGAGAGGCCTCTGAGCAAAGTTTGTCGGCCGTTTCACGCCCTGAATTGAATGGGACGCTGATGACCTGAGATGTTAAAGAGCGTCCATAAATAAATCAATCAAAAAAGAAGAGGAAGAAGAAGAAGAAGAAGAAGAAGAAGAAGAAGAAGAAGAAACTATTGCATACATTTTACTTTATCCGCAGCAAGAAGTTAAAAAGAGTCCAAAATTCACCATCCGTATCTCTCGTTCAAAATATCACGAACCTTTCTTTTAGCTGTTGTTTGTTTCTTCTTTCTGCACCTCTTCACATAAACGAGCTCTACAGCTATTGTGCGATCTACTTTCTGACACCACGAGTACGCTTCTGTTCCGTTGTTCCGTTCGGTTCTATTCGATTCTATTAGATAGGAGCAGTAGAAGGCGTTTCGCTTCGCTTCGGGAGCGAAATGGGAGCGGACCCTATCTCACTGTCGACGGTCCTTTTATATTTCCCACACTTTCAGACAATGACGCATGTTGAACTTTACCCGAACACTGACGTCCGTAGCTTAAGTGATCTTTATATACCCCAACTGAGTTACCAGAACGTTACACCTTTCCGCTTTCAAGAATGCTCTAGTATGAGATCTAAATGAAACGTCCACAAAACGATCAATAAAAGGGATCGTCTGATATTACGCAGCAGGCTAGACGTACTGGTACTATAGTATATTGTAGTATAGTTATAGTATAGTATAGTTATAATATAGTATAGTATATTATAGTATTGATAGTATAGTATAGTATAGTATAGTTTAGTTACATATTCTCCACTAGGAATAATACCACATTGCACACTTTAATTTTGCATTCTACGGTATACTACTGTAGCTTTACAACTTTGTGTGGGCCACAAGAATGCACGATATACAAATTAGAAATCAATTAAGAAGAACTCGGCACAAAATTTTATTACACTACACAGGGGCCGTTAGTACCACACCTACAATGGTGCTACTGATATCAACAGGCATCTGGCCCGTAGACTTATTAGTAAAATTAAGAGGAGAGAACCATTAAATTAAGGAAAAGAAGTATGGAGAATTGAAAAAATAATAGGTGCACGATGTAACACCATAGCAGAGATAAAATTTAATCTGAAACTGATATGGCAACTAGAATGAATTCAAATCAAAGAGGGAAGACGAACTTATAATATCTTTGATATTATTACCGAAAGATTTTACAACTAAGACACGTGAAACCTACCAGAGGATTGATACACTATTTGACTGGACATGACCCTCAAAAGCATACTGGCATAAATTTAAAATGACCCAAAATGATACCTGCTTACGATGTGGAAAGCAGGATACGCCGGAGTATGTTTTGTTTGAATATCCACGTTATAGGAACCAAACTTCAGAAGAAAAAAGAAATTTAAGTGGCCATCGTGTATTTTAAGAAACAAAGAATTATATAAACATCTTGAAACCCTAGTCCTTAAAATAAGTAAATTAGCATGGGAAGAAAAGATGGAGGAAGAGGAGATTCCAGTTGCAAGGGAAGAAGAAGAAATGGCATTTAGAAGATCGGAAAGCTTAAGAATATTAAATATAGACAACCAGAAAATTGACTTACCACCCAATTCACAATAAAAATTTGATTCGAATCACATTAAAAGAAGAAGGAAAGGAGATGATGCAGATAGACGGGAAGATGAAGATGAAGTTATATAATAAACAAACCTACAGTTAGAAGAAAGAAGGTGCGGTGAGAAGAAGAGAAAGAGGGAAAGAATATAATGAGATAGCAGGAGAAGCAGGAGCTGAAGGAATTGTTGGGGTCCTTAGTGAAGATGCAGAGGATAGGAGTTAGAGGAGCTTGTTTAGGAAGAATGGAGATGCATAATAAAATTTGAGCGGGGTATAATATATTGGAGTAGATATGGATGAAGTGGAGTGAAGTGAAGTTAGTGGTGAAAATTTTAAGAATAGTTTTATACTTGTAATAATATGAGTATAAAGGGTAAATAAACAAATGCAATAGAGAAGTATAAAGTGTAGTGGAGTAGCGAAAGGGAACTTTTATATGATATAAAACAGTATTGTGTATATAGAATGAGAGGAGGGTAAAGTGATTGTGGAAAAAGGGTATGGCGTAAGAGTGAAGAAGAAGACAAAGAATAAGTAAAATAAAATATAATTAAAATGGTTATAATAACATATAATTATAATTTATACTACCAGTGGTATTATTACTATTGTTAACGATCTCAAAGTAATGAATTGGTAGGGCAAATGTTGCATTGATAAATGCCAATTAGATTCGCAAACAAAGAATGTAATTAGTGTCGAAAAAATTGGCTAACATAAGATATAAATGTGAAATTTACACGCATATATTTATAAAGACGATATAATAAAAAGATGATATGATATTGGAAAATAATGAAACATATATACGATCAATAGATATATAATATATATTTTTATACAAATATAGAAAGGAATAGATACCTACGAGTTAGAGTAGTAACGTAAAGCAAAGTATGTAAAAAATGCACTGGTTTCTTCCGCATACCAGTGAATTAGTTTAATATTTTAGAATTAAAGATTAAGTGGAAGTAGTAGAAGTAGTAGCTGGTATCCAATTACTGGAATATTGCTGGTTTTCCACCAATTTAGGGAGTAGTTGAAGGAAATGTAATTTTGTCATTTATCAAAATTTGTTATTTTTATTATTTTTGTAAATTTCTAATTGTTACCTAGGTATAAGTTTTATCTGGAAAATAATAATGTAAGAATGTAATTTGGTAATTTAGCAATAAAGTGTAATTGTAATACACTACCGATGTAGTAAACAAGGTACCGGGATGGAGTATTTCAGATTATTATTATTATTATTATTATTATTATTATTATTATTATTATTATTATTATTAATGGCTTTACAGTATATTAAAAATAATGGTGAATCGTTACAACTGAGAAATCTTTGCCATAAGACACGCATGTATAGTCTGGCGCCACATAGAAATTGCAAGAGAAATTGTTTTGCACATTTGAAATAAAATATAGCATGTATGTGTTTAATATAGAAGACACAATATATTGGCTAATTTTAGTGAATAAGATAAAGTGCAACACAAAACGAGAAGCTAGTAAGTGAAAACCGACTTTCTAACTTGAAGTGAACTGGATTACGTTGGAAGTGGGAACACTTACCGGAAGATAGGAAGGAAGGAATGATGAGAGGGAGATACCGGGCAAGGATAAAGCATGGACGTAGATAGGGTCCCTAATAAGATAACGGACAGAACACCCCGACGCCAGCGGAGCCCTTCTCCAAGGAATTCGAGACCTCATAAGGGTCGCTTCCATGTCAGACGATGGCGCAGATACTTTTCAAACGTACAAGCTACCGTCACACCGCACCAGCCCACCTCGCCCGATCACTTTCAACCCTGTAAGAGAGCCAACCGAATGAAATGAACGGGAGTTTTTGCATAGAAAAGATTCGTTCCAACATTTTCCTAAATGACCAGGGGAACCCACTAAAAAGTGGGAATGGCTAGCCTCAAGGAATTTGTACCCAGGACCTTCCAAATGCGAGTACCAAGCGTTACCGCCTGAGTCACCCTTTCATTATTTTGATGGTACACTCTATCATGCAAGAAGTGGGTACCTGTCACTGGCAAGAAGGAACAAGCTTTGGATCGAGATTTGTTCTATGTCTAAATGTTTCCATGTGAGCATTTTGATTTAGATCGTGTAATTTCTCACACACGAATAATACAGTGTACTGTTGTACATAAGAAAGGATAGAGGGCGACAAAAGAGAATGTAAATGTCATGAACTATGAGATATTAATGCTGACATATTAATAATGTTGTAGCAGTTATAATTTAACTGGGTTAAATACAAAATTATGCATAATTTACTTCTATTATGTACTTGCTGTGGGTAATACCTACAATGCATAGTTTCAACATTGAACAAGCAATAAACAATCTTCCTTTTTAATTTGGAAAAGTCCGTAGCTGCTGGTATGAAAACACTTTCTAGCTAAATTGCAAATATTGAGAATAATAATAATAATAATAATAATAATAATAATAATAATAATAATAATACTTCAAAATAATTTGTGATCATAATTTAGATGTATCTCAAAAATAATTTAATGCCACCGGGTTTGAACCGCAGAACATCCGATACACTTCACTTGCTGACTGCTAATTCACAAAATATTCGCACAATTCTTTTCAGTGAAACATTTCCGGATCATTTCGCTTTCATATCTGTACTGTACGTTTGTTTTATAGGTTTTTTCACTTTGTTCTACGTTCTATCATCGATACAAAAAATATAATTGTACAAGAATTAAGTTTGACCAAAGGGGAAATATTTCCCCATCAGGTTTATCCAAGGTTTTTTATTTATGAACTGAGTGATATCCCATATATACATATTCTGTATATTACCCATATGTCAACTTTCAGAAGAGATAAGCAAAATAGAGCAGAACTCTTTAAGAAATTTAGGAAATATATCTAAGAAGTCGAATAAAGATTTATGTATTAGCAATGGTGTTGGCCATTGATCCTATTTTTACTCATTTATCAAGCTACTTTTGGAGAAAAAATAGTACTAGCACGAAATCGTAAGAAAGAAATTGCCTAACCAAGTTTCTAACAACATATTGTTTCCGAGAAAGTTGAAAAAAAAACAAAACATTTGTTTAAATAATAGATGCGTTCATGGTTTGGTTTGGCTTATCATTAAAAATTACTGGAATTTTCAATATTTTCAAAATTTGTTAAAAGCAATGTTGTATTAAGTTTTTAATGACAGAGCTGAGCGTTGTGCTGATTAAAAAAAAAAAAAAAAAAAAAAAAGAAAACGAAATTCCATCCTGTCGCACTGACAGGGTGAGCTTATCTGCAACATGTAACACTTTGCGTGATTGTATATTCTACGATATATGAGAAGCAGGAACGTTCCCTTCTTTTTTACTGTGGGGCATTGACCTCAAGAAGGGCAATAAAAGGGGGGGGGGTGAAGGAGCGCTGCTGAAGAACCATTTCATTTCTCAAGCCCAAATGTCGGCTCGTGTTTCCTGGGTTCATTCAAAACTGCACGCCAGGCTGGCGAATTTTATGACGACGAGATTCTATTGTAAACTCATGTACAGCTTGCGCTGTCTTGTGGGTAAATGGAACACGGTTCAATAGAAAACCACAAGGAGAAATGCATTTATTGGTTGAAATGTGCAGTCTGTGATTTACTATACCAACTCTTTCATCTTTTATGATTAAATAAAGAGGAATACCTAGATATCATGTTATCTTGACAATGAAAGGTCTCCAACAGCGCTCAATTGTTGTGTCACTTGACGCATACCTGAGCAGTAATTGTTCAGTAGCCTGAGGTCGTTTCCAGTGATATGGATTCTTCTGGTACAATTGGGTGCGATTTTATAGAAGCACGTGATTTTCTTACTTAAGCTGTGTTGATTTGATTTATTTATGGACGCTCTTTAACATATCAGGTCATCAGCGTCCCATTCAATTCAGAACGTGAAGTTGTCAATGAATTTTGTTCAGAAGTCTCTTTTTCAGGCTTGAGGTTCTTTTTCGTGCCGTAAATGTACGACATGGGACCCACGGCTTTACTTCCCTTCCAAAGGAAGCCATAATTAGGATTTTTACGCCCCGAAAAAATCCATCGGTACTAGCCGGGTTCGAACCCGCGATCTTGGGTTTAGGAGGCAAGTATGGTAACCACTACACCACCAGGACCGACGAAAAGAAAGAGCGTAAATAGAAAGAAATGAAGCAGTAACCATTTTTCGTCCTCCAACAATCCACCGAAGAACTTTAGGAAAAGAATAAACAAAGGTTTCTCCTCTATTTGTATTTACTTTTCTGATCGAATAATTTCGAGGAGGTTGATATTGTTGTTGTTGTTGTTATTATTATTATTATTATTATTATTATTATTATATTATCAATAAAATGATAGACAGTTTTAAATAATATTTTGGTTATAACAACAAATTTTACAAAATTCTTTACAACGATTAGATCATCCTAGAAAGATCAGCAAAGAAACTGTCCACAAATTAATCCCGGTAACGAAATATATTAAGATCATTTGTAAAAAAATGACATTTCATGAATTGCAATCCAAAATAGCTAAAATTGTAATATAAGAAAAAAATTTTAACAAACAAATTGATTTATAAATGTTTACAATCTTGTTCACAGAATCTTATGGAGTATGCAATATTGTAAAAGTAGACCACTGGGCATGTGGAAGAGCAGTTAACTCGATGGACGTAGCAGTCATGAATGATTAGTAAATGTGTTTAGAAAAGTTTATTTAAAAGTTATCACATGAAATAACCGTGAAACGACAAATTTATCATCAACGAAGTCTTTTTTTTTCTTTTTTTTTCTTTCTTTCTTTCTTTTTTTTTTTTTAGAATTAGCGCATGTATTCAAGATGGGCTAGTTCATCAGTCACTTTCTACGAAGATTTGGGGGGGGGGGAAGACTGAATTTATAAAACCAACCATTAAAGATACTTACCTAAGTCCAATTCTATGGCTAAAATTTGTGATAAGAAAAAATCTAAAATAAAGTGTTGATTTATAAGAAAAATATAGAGCCACAACGAATTAATTCTTCACAAAATGATCAGGGGGGCAAAATACGCTCAACAATATAATTGTGGCCTAATTAATGGTCGATTTGGATTAATGTTTAAATTCACAAAAATATCAATCCGCTGTAGATTTGTTTATACATTATATCTGACTATGTGACTAGTGGACTTAGATCCCCCTTTTTTTTTCAAAGAAATATCATGGCTGATATGCTGGCAAATTCTATCCTGTAGACTAAGAAATAAGCAGGGACTATAGTTGTTGTAGTACAGGGTCATAAAAACTCAAACATTTGATAGCTCTAGTAGTATATGCTTTTTGTCTCTTGTTCTTGTGCTATTTTCTCAAATCCTTCTTTATTGTGTTTACTTTAAAATACAATTAAACTTAATTTTGTTCTTGAATAAAAATAGCTTAAATATTTAAGAATGTATGGTGTTTTGTATGTTTTATTACACAGTAAAAGAAAAAAAATCCTCAAAATCTACATTGAAAATTCTATAACGTTTCAAAAAAGAAAATGAGTGAGAATATATTGCAATAGCTAATTGAAATAATTGTATTAAATGACAATACTAGTTCTTAATATCTGAGCACAAAAAAAGCAAAAATGAACTTTAAAAAATTAAAGTATAAACTATGGGTTATTATTTATCAATATTTCCTAAGATATTGGTATAAAATTATGTTTCTTTTTAATTCACTGTTTCAATATACAAAATCATAATTATATGTAAAATGTTTTTACTGAATTTTACAGAGACCGTTTTACTACATATAAAAATAGTTTTTTTCCTTTACCTAGATAGTTTCTTTTACCGAAATGTCTTGAGTTCAAATAAAATAGGTTCAAATAAAATACACGCATGGATGGTTTAAAAAAATGTAAGATTAAGAAACTAAGAAAGAAACTTAAATGGGGGTGGTTTAAATTTATTTCCAACAGCATACGCTCTTAAGTTTGTGGCATAAATCTTCCTCAGATATTGTAGAAATTAGCTGCAAACGCGAACAAATATAGAATGTTAATTAACTACATGGCTATAATTTCAGAAATTTAGAGGAATCTTATGCAAGCAATTTGAGATAGAGAATCTATGATCTGCCTGTTCAAAATTAAAATTTATGACTTACGTTTCTAAAGGACCAGCACATTACTGACTAATAAAACTTCCAATCAAAATGTAAATACACAATAATGGACGGAAGTTTATCTCTTTAATGGCGTCAAATATTGTCGAGTTCGGGTTTTGTTGATTTCTTTTTAACTTTTACATTGTATATATGGACACACATCGCTATAAACTAATATAAAAGCACAGTGTACAGCCTTACCCATTAGGCCACACAATCAGGTGTATAACAATTTGAAGTAGGGAATTTATGATTCACGAAGAGAGAGAGAGAGAGAGAGAGAGAGAGAGAGAGAGAGAGAGAGAGAGAGAGAGAGAGAGACGGAGTTACATGGTGATAAAGGAGTTGAAATTAGATGCTGATAATTTGGTATTAGAGTGAATGTGGTAAAAAGTTACTTAGAACATCTTAAAACCTCTTTCACGAGTGAAGAAATCTCACTTTCAAGATTTAATGCTATGAAAGTTTCTGAAAAATCGGGCTATTTGCACTGAGCAAGGGTTAACCGATTTACCGTACGTATTATGTACATAGTCTCTGATTGTGTGACTAATAAATAAAGCAACATTACAAGATCGCAGATATTTATTTTTTAATTTTAATTTAGATAATGTATGCGCATACTTAAATTGAAAAAGAAAAAAAAAATTAAGTAGACTCGAGTGCGATAACAGCTTTCCACGTTTTCTTGATGCCAATATACCGACTGCGTCAAAGGAACATGCTCCACAACATCCATCTGTGTTGTTTTAAATGAAAGCTTCATTAGTCTGTGACGTACTGATCCTTTAGAAACTTAATGGCATAACATTGAAATCTTAATATCCGTACCACAGATACCCTGCCTCAAGTTGGTTCTCTAACACTTCTTTATCCTTCCTTTATCACTCTGAAGTCCTTGGGGTGTAGCTTATTACTAATAATGAATGAATAATGAAACATTAATGAAAGCACGTGGTTCTGATGACGTGGGCGGCGTTGATGATGGTCATCTTGAAGGAAAATAAGAAGAAAAGAAAGTTAAATTCCCCCCCCTCTTTTCTTCCGTATGAATGGCGAAGAATAGTATGTAGAAAATGACGTAAATAGGAAAAGAAAATAGTTTACCTTTCTTATGTTTGTTTTTGCTCATTTATAATAATAATAATAATAATAATAATAATAATAATAATAATAATAATAATTCTAAAATCGCTTTTCTGTTTTGTGATACTTGCAAAAATTCTAATTTTGTTCCGCTAATACCACACAGTAATGTAATAACTTATTTCATTTCATTTCATTAATTAACCTCGTATTTTGTGCTTTATTTTTATTTTATTCTCTGTCTTAAATTTTTCTTCCTTATTCTTTCTTATTAATAAGAAAAGATTTACCAACTTTTGTGATTCATATTCCTTTAAAGAGAGAAACTACATTATTATTATTATTATTATTATTATTATTATTATTATTATCATTATTCTTATGTGAGTGTTCTGACAAGCCCCTAGCTATTGCTAATGGAGCCTCATTTCTTACGTGTCTACCTGCTCGCAGCTTTGAAAGAACACTTGCTATTCCAAAGAAAGATCGGAGAGGGGAAAAATAAGAAAGGAAGAAAAGAACGAAAGAAAAAAGTAAACAGACGTTTCGTATAACAACATACAAACCACTTCAGTTAAAAAAGAAATATTTCATCTTCTTAAAAAGAAGAAACAATACGATTTTTAATCTGTGGACTCATAACTGTGAACATCTGAACAAACATCCCTTATCTACAAATAAAAAGAAAAGAAAAGACTACAGGATGTGAATAAGAGAAAAGATAGACGTAGAAGAAGAGCGAACTCTGTATCATTATAGACGCAGCTCTTAAACTTGGCATACCATGCTTTCGTCGTAGTTCATGGTTTTTAATACTAACAGCTGATATTGCATGATTATAGTGCTTAATACTAGAAATTAATGACTACACTGTTGCTACAACGGCACTTAGCATACTGTTTTAATACATTGAAGTATGAAACAATATTAAGTGTTTATTAACTTTACTTGCTTTTTAATGTGAAACATGGACTTGCTTGATAAATTACAGTTTCCTTCTGCTGGGCTCAATAATAATGTTAGTCATATGTCTGAATCAGAACTTCATTTATTTCTGAATTCTTTTTTATGTACTCAAGAGGAGGTAGATAAATTGTGCTAATCATGAGCAGAGATTGTACCGCTTGCTCAGACATCAGTGGATAACCCATTTGTCTTGTCTACCAAGATATTCGTTAAATTTATCCTCCTGAAAATGTTTTCAAGAATTTCTTCACAAGATAGCCGAGTAAGTTCTTATTTTTCCTTTTTAGTTATAATGGCAAGGTGTATCCAATGTAAAAGGTCTGCGATTCAACATTTTGGTGTTTTAATGTTAGTTTATGTACAAAATACTCTTTGAAATCTGGCATTCAACTCTCTGCTTAGTTCAGGATGTGCTTCCACTATTTCATTTTCTCCAAAAGTTAAAGCAATAACATTGTTCCAATTTTAAGCCCTACATTGCGATGGAAATATTTTTGGTTCCAAGGGCTTTGTTTTGTTATGGACTGAAAAAAGTGTGATATATCGCCGCTGAAAGTTTTCATTCAAAACATATCTACCTTATATGCCAATTAACAAAGTTGTAGTTCATGAAAGAAACGATTTTTTAATTTTAAAATAGTGCCGAAGAGAAAACTTTGCTTTTCTGAACGAAATTTAGTTTATCAGCTTAAAACAATTGCTATATCAAACTCAAGCTAACAATCCACGTTATATAAATTGAAAATAGTCTTGAATTATTTGAATTATTTCCAATTGTGTTAACAACTTTTAACACAATGTCTTTAAGTTGACATTTCTATCTTCTCCCCCCCCCCTTCCCCCTAGGCCAGAGTCTGGAAAAAATGCTACAGATGAACAAATGTAGCTTCTGGGACAATTCTTCAATTTCTGTAAATACTCCACCATGTTTACTAATGGAATTATATATACTTCAATCTCATAAATTGATCCATCTTTACAAAAACACCATTAGAAGCAGTTAAGCCAGGTAACAGTTTGAAAATCAAGAACATGTAAAGTTGAGGCGTATTAGTAATACCAGTGCATCCAACTAACCGGAGTAACATCGATGGTGTTGATTTTCTTAACGTCTTAAATCGATCTACAATCCATTGCGATACTGAATTTTAGACAAAACATTATTTGTTCAATTGCTTTTTCTCGCAAAATCTTCAACTGCTGGCAGCAGTAAACTTTCTAAAATTGAATGGAACTACCTTACCTTATAAGACGCACTAACATCATATTAACATTTGAGAATGAAGCTATTTGTTGCTTGCTTGGAGGTAATCTGATTATTTGATTTGAAAAAGATAATATTTTCAACTTTTAAGGATGTCTTTGCATATCGAGGTAATCATAACAGTTTGTCCAAACAGATTATCTGACAATGAGGTCGCTGTGAAATATAGTTTAAAAAGTGAAAGGGACTTTTGAAATAACGATTAATGAATTGACAAAATAAAACAACATTTTACTTGAATTACATAAATTAATACTTATATTTAAATGTATATTATTTTTCTTAAATACAAAAGCTTTTATAATAATTCTATTCTTTACCATATTCTGAAATCTGAAAATTGTAACATCTCTCCCTTCTCCGAGGACTTCATTATTATATCACTTCGCAGTCTCCTGCATTTTTTCTAACAATTCCCTGTTACTATACAAATAATCGAACATATGTTTGCATGTAAAGTTGTCTTAAATAAATTTCGCCAAACCAAGTTCTTTCACAAAATCAATTGGAATTTTTTCCCCCTTGGTCCATATTGCTTGTATGGTAGAAAAAGGCCTTACAACACTGTTATTGTGACAGTATTGTAAAAAGAAATTGAGTCATCGTCAAAATATCTGCATACTATTACTCAATTTTACCAAATTTTATATAGTCACATTATTATTTATTTATTTATTTATTATGGGCTTCAATCTGCTTTTTCCATAATAGAAAAGTGAGACATTTCATCAAAGTGGGGCTGACCAAAACAATCGCTGTCATCAATTTGAACGCTACCGGATATCGCCAGTGATGTCACACTTCGAAGCTGAGAACATCGAATCAGCTAATTAAACCAGTCAATACCAACGTCTGCACAGTTCATTTATTATGGGCTTCAATCTGCTTTTTCCATAATAGAAAAGTGAGACATTTCATCAAAGTGGGGCTGACCAAAACAATCGCTGTCATCAATTTGAACGCTACCGGATATCGCCAGTGATGTCACACTTCGAAGCTGAGAACATCGAATCAGCTAATTAAACCAGTCAATACCAACGTCTGCACAGTTCATTCACGCAATATTACAGACTTTAAATACATAAAGAACGCTGAACATCGCTCTTTAGGCTTACGATAAGAGTTTAAATGCGAACAAATTGGAATATTTCAAAAAAACGTATGCGGACGGCTGTTTTTTATCATAAAAAGATGGACATGTCTGCATAAATGATATATGATAACCCTGATTTTTATACAGCTCATATCAGTATCTGAAGGTATTCACAGGTGTTCCGAACTCTTGAACATGTTCTGATGTATTTGTTTTTGCTAAAGTGCTGGCCAAAATAAACGAATCTGGACAGATGTGCTTTTCCTGCTCCATTATTGCTATTGCTTCTCCATGCTAATCCCAATGTTCAGGTTTTATGATGGACAGAATGAAGCCTGCCAGGCGCAATGCTCGGCCCAGTCCGCCTATTGGTGCATGGCTTGTCGGCAAATCTACATTTGATGGCAATTCAATACGGGGAGGGAAAACACGCTCGTAAATTCTAACACAAAGTTCCGGGTAGGAGGCACTTTTATAGGAGGGTTGGAAGGTTCCTTTTATCTTGTCGCCCTTCACTTCCTCCTACTGAAATCATCCTTTCAATATTTTGATTTACAAGGGAGAAGCCCTCTTCACTAGTGTCTGGGCAGGAAATGCCAGAATAAGGAAGTACAAGAATGAATTATTGGCACGTTATAATTACTGTTTTCTATTTAATGTATATCGTTTTAAATGCAGCTAATTCCTTTTACAGTAATAAAGGATTTTATATAGCTTAACATACATACGAGGATATAAACACTGCGAGACTGAAAACATATCAAACATAGGGTTCATTCTAAAATGTTAATATGATGTTAGTGCGTCATCAGTGTGTACACTAAGAATCAGCACTTTCACAGAACAAGCTTTTTCTTTCCTGCGTCCATTTCTAACACCTTGCAACGGCTGGTATTCTCTTTAAAACAACAGTCCGTTGTAGAAAAATAGCATCCAACTAAAATGTATTATCTGTTTTGTCCGAGCGATTCACAAATAAGTGTATACTGAAAATATACACTAAGGTTATTTGAATTACGGGCCGGTCAAGCGCGGCTGCTTACTGATGAAACACAGCCGCCGCAAACGGAAAAAGGGGGAAAAGTCGCAGCGCATAATATTAGAGTTTTTATTTTAGTGCTGATCTTTTTACTGAAAGTATAAAATAATACTGTATTTAAAACTGATAATAATAATAATAATAATAATAATAATAATAATAATAATAATAATAATAATAATAATAATAGTAAGCACTCTAACCGCTCATTGCAACACTGCGTAGAAAACTCCTTTATTTCTTGTAACTTTTACTGAGTAAGAACATGACTATTCAGACAGGTCATTGAGAGATTCTGTCTCACAATGTTTTAACTAGTTAGGGAACAGTTTCTCTACCTGTACACAATTGCCACACTGTATTCTTATAAATAGCTTTATCACTTCTCTCTTTTCACATATGTATTGTGCATAAACATTCGTTCTACAGATTATGTAATTATACACCTAACGACGAAAAATTAACACACAATTTACATAGAACGAAAGCACCGAGTAAAACGCGAGTGCACAACCACTAGCTGACAAAAATTTCTCAAACTTACTAACAGCTGTCACCTGCACATGCATTATACGGCCTTGATGACTGACTCTTTCTATTACGGAGCGGCTCTCTGCCGGCTCTTAACTCAAATAACCTAACAACTTGTTTCATATTAGCAGAGTATTCTTACATTCAGTGTCAACTCAGGAATTTCATTGTTTTGTGGGACATTTATGTACACATTTTGAATATGGGAAAACGGGAGAAAAACAACTAAAATTCAAATTTAAAATACTTTTGGCTTTAACATTTTATTGCACTATTTGAGATATTTCGATTTTAATTCATAACATTTACAGTGACTTCTTTTTACACGTGGTAAATTTTTGTACATTGCATTAGGGTAGGAAAACCATTGCTGAAAAGAGAGCAAATTATTGTGGTTACATTCCCCATCTCTGCAGTCAATATCGTAAAGCTTATTATTGTCATCAGAAAGTCTTTTAAATAGGTCTCGCTTTATGCTGCTTTAGGCCAATGCAATATAATTCCTTAATACCCCAATTTTATATCAACATGCTCTAAATTATTTCTTTAGAAAGTTTGTATTTATATGTAATTTTTTTCTGTGTAAGAATAATTTAGAAATTCTAACTTTCTGTTTGGAAAAATAGGGCAATATAGTTAGATTTGTGGGAATTGAATCTACATTTGTTGACAAAATTGCTCACACTCCACTTTCCACAGAGGCATACATCGAGTAAGTGCAACATATCTAGGCATTTTCAAGAAATGCATGTTCGCGCTTTACCTATTGTATCAGAAAATCAAGACGAGATTATTATTATTATTATTATTATTATTATTATTATTATTATTATTATTATTATTATGCAATGGCGATGCCTTCATTTGCGACAATAGCATGCCTATAGAGATAAGAGATTCAGACTTTACTGTCAATGATGCAGCGAACGTAATTTGAGCTACTAACAAGCCTGCTTAAGCAAAATGAAATGAATAGTGTTTAACGCCCGTTTTTACTGCTGAAGCATCATAGGCGGTGGACACTGATGATATATGAGATGAAACGATAAATTGGGAAAGGTTTTATTTTTAAGGAAAGAAACATTCCAGGCGTAAGTTTTCGGGTACCTTCCTGGCATTTGCCATTTATGAGGACTGAGGGAAACGTGGGAAAAAACTCCGTCAGGGAGGACGTCCTGGTGAGAATCGAATTCCCCAGACCTCCCGCTCAGGAGTCCGCGCCTTAACGACCTCGGCCACCCGTGGCGTCCGCTTAGGCAAGTGTTCATATTCTAAATTTAATTATCAGGAATGTGTGCAGAAGTAGGCTATTAGGATATTTCCTTCCATTCCATTTATAATCGAAATATGGGGAGTCAATATCGGGCCAAAGATTTTTACGAAATGGGCATTTAGGAGCTTCCTCATTGCTGACAAGTCAGAAAGATGGAAGTTCTTCGAAAAGCGACAATGATAGAGTAACGTTTAAGCCATTGAACGCCTTAAAATAAAGCTCATAGCATTGTTTACTGCTATAAGTCGGTTGGTGGATCTTCGCTGTTCTTATGCTAGTCTTTTTCTTTTCTAATATTCTGTGACGAGGGGGTGATACCGAGCCATGTACATCAGTATTATTAAAGAGATCGGAGTTGGAAACCGTAAACATAATTATGGTAATTCGTGAGTTGCGAAAAGCCCAGTAAATTTCCATAAAATTGACAAAAACTCATTAAAGGGTATAATTCTCATACTCGTCCATGACAAATTTTCAGTACAATGTGACGCACATTTAACGCTTGACAGATATTTGAATTGATTAATGTCGCATCTTCATAAAATGGGAGGAAAAGTTCCGGGCGTAATTTAACATTTTTATTTGAAGAAGGTGGATAGCCCGGTAGGTCAAAACAGCTAGATTACATTCATGGGAATTTTATACTAACGTTAAAAGGCGATTTAGTTCCGAATAAATTAGTTTAAACATGGATGTATGTATATTGAAAAGAGAGCGCATTGCGGACGCCCATTAGTTACCACAAAAGATATTAAAATATAATGGAAAAGTTAAGGTCCTCGAGATACCAGAAACTATAGGTAACTGAACTGAACTGATGCAGAATATTCTGTACCGAAATTGCATGTGAAAAAGCTGAATGCGCAATGGGTGGCGCAGAATTTTTTGCGTCTATTCGTGATCGTGAACGAAAGTTGGATTCATTATTAATACTCCTGAGTCTAAGCGGCAATATGGAAAACAATGGCGATATTGTGTCGAAGGCAAAGACCGTTTTGTCAGTTGTAAAAGCGAGCCACTACTTTTTTGAGTTCTGAAGAATTATGACGTTAGACTACTTGGAAAAGAGTTCAATATTTAAAGGCACTTGTAGCATTTTGAGCCGTTTAAAAGATGAATTGATGAAAAACATGGCCAAGATTGGCGCACAAAAGTTTTCCAGGATAACAGCTGTCCCACACATCAACAGTAGGAATAAAGAGTGCATGAATACGGCTTCGAAATCATTCTTCATCCGAACTTGTCCGATGGCGACTTTCTCCTATTCTGGAACTTGGTGGAAAGACGTTTCCATCGAATGAGAATGTTATCGTCGCAGTCGATGCTTATTTTGTAGACTTTAAAAAAAACTGACCTGATGGAACAATTTACAGTCCTCAATTGACACCAACTTGAGAAATAAAATAGATATTAATAAAAAGAATATGTTTAGCTTGTTTACCAAACGTTTAAATTAGTGTTAATCGATGTCAACAGTTGTACAAAATAAAACTCACAGATTAAGACTCATAAACTTAATTAATCAAGGAACTGCTTCAAAATGGAAATAGTATATTATAATGTTGTATTGTATTGCATGAGTAAATTAATATCCATTTTAATCAGTTGTTCTGAATCTTTTATTATACAGTACTTATGGAGATTATTCAGTTCGTCTACTGTTATTTGTGTTAATGCTTATTTATTATCACTTTCACTACATGGCCTTCTCGCGACGTCTGCAGATTGTGGACTGAATACTATAGGTGTAAGTCTGTAGGGATGAATGAAATGAAATGAATTAATGATGATGCAAATGAGATAGAAGTTCTTGGCGCCTTAAAGATATTTGGCATTCACCTTCTCAGGGTAAGGAAAAACTCCGTAAAAACAAACTTACCCAGATGGCCTGATCTCATCGGGATTCAAACCCATGACCTCCGGATTAGTAGTCGCAGATGCTACCAATAGACCTCTGGCTTTCCGAGGCTTATTGTTAGCCAAACCAATCATAAGCAAAATGAAAATTTTAAGATCTGTTAGGATACGCAAAGGTATACAGAGGATTAAAAAAAACTATTGGTGAGAACCTAGAACCGTGATTTGCAAACGGGAGGGGGGAGGGTGAGAAATTTACAGGAGGAGCATAGATATCTCAGAAGAAAAAAGAAACATCTCACCTGATAAACAAGAAAATGGTATACATATTAAACGAAATGTCTTTTGTTGATTAAGATCTCTTTCAGTACAATTGTAGAATGTAGATGATTTTCAAATATAAATGCCATTAAGAAAAACATATTTGTAATACATGTAGGAAGACATCGGATTTTCAGGGCCTATAAAGGGGGGCACCACTTAGAAAAGATTGGGAACCAGTGGAACTATTGAAAATTGAGATGTATAAACAACACTGAGCACTGAAAGACGCTCAAAAGAGGAGAATGGAAGTTTAGGAAGACTTAAGATAACTGCTTAACCTATCATAGAAAATAGGTGAAATTACTGTATTGTTCGTTTCTTTCCCTCTGCGCGTGAGCAGGTTAGCAAGCTCATTTTGTAGCTTGGTACGTTTCACTTTGCTTTTGATTGTTCCTACTCCCACTAAAACTGCTGCAGATTTTTATTTGACAAAATGAACGCAGTGATAATTTTGTTTTTGATTTACTTCAAACCAAATGCATGTGCTTGCTTGTTTTTGCAAACATACTGCAATATACCTTATTTCACAAAAGTTTTTGTTTGTTTAGTTCACTATTTATAAAGCCCTCTTCCATTGCTATTACCGTAAAATGTGCTAGAACTAGTTGAGAAATCGGCTGTCCTGACAGATTACGATAGTTCAACATGCAAGCCTTGAAATACTAGCCATTAGAGGAAAAATAACTTCTGAATAAAAATTACACAGCAAATATGTCTAATTTCACATTTTCTTAAAATGGAAAATTAAAAGAGAAACTCAAAATCGTAACATCTTAGAAATGCTGGGTGTAAACAGCAGCAAAATCCTGTCATCCCTTGCTTTGTTGGAAGGTATAACAAGCAAACAGTGAGCACAATACAGTCATAAAACATCCCCCAAACTAAGGTCACAACAATTCTCTCTGTCTAGCTTTCAGCCCGTGCCAGGTCCTGCCTCGCGCAAACACATCTCTCTTTTCAAAGTCATAAAATCTCCTTCCCAGAACTTTGAAAAGAACCCTAGTCTTACAATTATAAGCACTTAGGACTATAGTCCTAGAACGTTAACTTATGTTAACAACATGTTTGAAAGAGAGGCAAAGATTTGAAACAAAATACGTGCATATAAAATGAGTCGGTAGCTCGACCATTTCCGAGATAATCACGTCGGTTAAGGTACAAATTGTCTTGCTTTGCATCACTAATAATGAAATGTTCTTAAATTGTTTTTCAATTTAAAGTTATTTCAAAGGCTTTTGAAAGCAAATACATTAGCCAGTGTCTGATACTTGTTATTATTAGTGTTATTGTTGTTGTATTTTACATTATATACAGCTTTTTTCCGATAGCACTACTCATAACTTCATGAAATCACAGAAGCGTCCCAATACAGCAGAGGTTTGCAACCTTAGTAGCTTAATTTTCTAAGTGGCGGACAGCAATCCAGAGTCGTCATAATATAACGCCATTAATCGATAACACACTGCGATCCTTTGCTGCCGTGCTTTAAGGGCGTAGTATAATTCGGGATTTGACTTGGCGCGGCCGCCCCTACTATAGAGGAATCTCTCAGTAGTATTTATTTGCCATTTCGTCAAAAGATCTTAAAAGTTAATCTTACTGCCAGGTTCGATATTTGACTAACAACTGAAAACAAAACAAAAATTAATGAAAAGGTTACTGGTTTTAAAAGAAATTTTCTCATTTAGGGAAAGTGACGCCTCCCGTTCATGAACAACATACTTTGCATTGTCTCTGGAATTTCGCGAGCCATGTTTGACAGAGCTATTCTTAGCGCTTGTGAATATGACCTCAGAAAACGAAAATACATTAAATCTGTGGATTGATGTGGTCAAAAATACTGGCACTCTCCACTTTATTCATCATTCAGAGAAAGAACCTTGGAATTTGTCTCCTGGCAAATATGTTAGAGAGTTATTTCAGAGCATCAAATCTCTTAAGGCAGTAGTGATGATATGAGAATTAAATAAATAAAATCGTTATTCTTTTGCGACTGTTTATGTGACTTTTCAATAAAACTTTTTGGAACATTATATATAATTTTTAACTTCGGAATCCCTAACATTTCAGCGAGCCATCTGTATTGGTAGACATTAGAGCATATTTTAGCAGTATATCTAAATTTCTATTAGTTTGTGATATTTCAGGTTCAATTTTGATTTCTTTTTTCATAGAATAACTGCTGTTTATGTTTAAAAAGTATGTATTCAGCCTTTTTATTTTCCATCTCCTCTAATGTAGATTCAGATGAGAATTTGAACTATAGTGAATAATTTGTGATATGCACTTTGTTATGAACCAGTGTTCCGCAAATTTACCATAAATTACCCTGAACTGAAAAATAATAATCTCATCGAAATCGCATGTAATGGTCAGAAAGTGGAAAAATATGAAGAAATGTTTGACGAAATATGCAATGCACGACATTAAAATATGGAAAAATGTTAATGTTTAATATATGTATTAGCGTATCCAAACTGAAAAACTTAGCATTAAGATTTGATATTCTATATTATTTCATACACTAAATGGTTACTGTTTATTAATTATAATCATAAAAAACGCTATTTTGACAGTAAATTGCAAGTATTTCTCAGTATATTCTGACAAGAGATTGTAGTCAGAGTCAGTGTAGAGTGAAAGGTGCACTCTACATTTTTGCGCTTTGCGCTCTGATGTGACAGGAACGAACTTATCTTGTTCTACATTTTGTAGCTTTATGTTCGCTGTAATAGATTCTATCTTATGTTCTAGTCATTAGAGTTTCATTTAGTTCTCATGTAACGAACGAACTTCAAACATTGGATGTCATTCTTACATCGCATGATTTCACTGTTCGCGTTAGTTAACAAGCGGAAGTATTTAATGTAAGAATGTACATTCTGCCAAGAAAGCAATTTTTATTATTTCGACTTTTTTTTTTTTTTTTTTTTTTGGTGAATTCCTCAGTAAATATGTAGGTCGTGACGACGTAATTCTGTGGCACATATGAACTTTTGCATACTATTAATATGCATACATATATTTTCCATTAGAATGGCTTTAGCTGACGCACACATAAAAATAAATAAATTTAATCATCTCCTTGAGCAATAACCTCTTGCATGATGAATGACTATGTTAAACAAAATAATGCAGGAAGCAGGATGCGAAGTGAACGTCTGTACTGTATATTACACAGATTTATCAGTGTAGGTACTTCAAAATTGTTGCAGTATTGCTTGTGATTGGGATATGATTAGTCCTATCAGAATATCTATGATTTGTGTGTTGAAATTTCTTCATATGCAAAGCTAAATTTTTCCACACTTTAAAAAATTAAATTTATATGTTTTTGATTATTTTTAAAATAGTACGAAAGCATGTCTCAGAAAATCCAACTTAATACACTATTACACATGATTTGGCTCTGTATGTGACATTTAATAGGCATTTTCCTGCAAATTTGAAGAATGAAAGTCGCATGGCTTTGATTATTTTCAAATAATGCGCAAGTGCGTTTTAGAAATCCAACTGGAAATAAATTCCACGTGTTTTGAATCTGTACGAGACTCGAACCTCAATCTATGGTTTAGATAGGTTGCAACAGCATCAAAGAATGGCCAGTTACTCCTTGCAGCTGAGTGCTAATAAGTGCAAGAGAACAAGAAGAACACAACACCTGAGTTGGAACTGAAAGAACGTATACCAATGGGGTTTTCACAAATATTGTTGAATTCACTAAAAATTAATGAAAATGTATAAGACCACTTAAAATGAGCTTAAAAAATAAAACTGGAAAATGTTAAAATATGAAATATTTGACTAAAGGTTATGAAAAATACTCATGCTCCTATTGGATTCTAAAAATGCTAATACATAAGCATTATACTTTCCTGTGCTCAACGATTAATGGTGTAAAATATGACATTTAATATTTTTCTCCTTTATAGTTATGACAACCTATGAGTTATAAGTATAGTAATCATATTATAACCCAAATTATTATTTTACAAAAGGAAATCACTTCATGTCTTGTGTAGAAGCGTACATATTTCAACAAAATACACTTTGCATTGCTATTTTTTTTTTTTTTTTTGGTTGATTTATTTAAGGACGCTCTTTAACATCTCAGGTCATCAGCGTCCCATTCAATTCAGGGCGTGAAACGGCCGACAAATTTTGCTCAGAGGCCTCTTCTTTCAGGCTTGAGTTTCTTTTTCGTGCCGTAAATGTTAAATTCAATGATCTCGCCACTTTAATCCCAACTGCTTGTATTTAAATCGGAAGAGATTTAAAATTACGAACCCACATCTTGGTTTATAAGAAACTAGACTTACTTAATTTACTCGCAGTTGAGTGCTTATATGTTGCTCTACCGCTATGAATCTGTGGCGTGTGTTAATAGTCCGCCTGTAGTGAGTATATCTTGTTGGGCAGTGCTTTCTAATGTTTACTGCATTGTTCTGCCGATGCACTCGTCCACCCTTCTTAGGAGAACGGTTGTTCACAAGGCAGACAAGAGATTCAGACAGCAATCTTTGTGTAGCAAATACTCTCCCAAAAGTCAAATGTACTATAAATAAATTATTATTTGATGAATATCGGTCCTCCGTCTTACCATTTCAGTTTATTACAGCTAGTCACAAAATTTAGATCGAGAGTCAGTGTTTTACATATGTGTTAACATATCGCGGAGAGAAAACATCTTATTTACGCAATACATTCATAGACGTAAAAAGATATAAAACACTACAAGGAGGAAATAGTGAACAATTAAAACATTATTTTATTAAGAGTAGGGGAAGGTTTACAACACACACCGACTGCGGAACACTGGAGATATCTAATCCTTATAGATAATATTTTTGGAATTACATAAGAACGTAAATGTTATTTAAACTCGGGTCCATTCGAGAATTTACTTTTTGTGCTTGGAATTATCGCCGAGAGAATTCACTTGTGTCTGTATGCATTTTTATTAATGTACTACTTTTTCAAAAGGGAATACACTTGAGGTGAAAGTGAGTTTACCTTTATATTCGTGGCCGTTAGCCAATTTGGACATCAGACTAAATGGACCAGCGTCTGTAGAGGCAGGCTTTAAAACCCGACCACTAAATAAAAAAGGCCTGTTTGTTCAGCAAATGTAGCATAAACTTGGCCTGACGTATGTTTTGAGAGGCGAGCTTTGATCAGCCTTGTGTGCCTTTCTTGTTAAAATAAAAGCTTAATGGAGCTGACCTAATTTTCCAGAGGAAATTCTGCTGGGAGAGATCATACTATAGTTCTTACGAGCAAATCTGTGGTCCTAGTTTAACTTTTTTATTAACTCCTTGCATCATGTGATTAAAGGTTAATACTTTCCTGTCTATAATTTGGAGTATAAAGTAAGTGGATATGATTTATTATATATGACTAAATTGGCCAACGGAAGATGTCCGTTGCACCAGGTAGAGGTTCAAAGCAGGTGAAGAAAAGTTGATGTCTAAATATTGTTTATTTAGGCATCAATGTGTGTGTTTTCTAAATGTTTAACAAGTGTTTTAGGCAAGAGGTTTTGTACGATTGTTTTATTGTAAAAATAATATTATAACGTTAAAAAATTAGATATATCAGCTATATAGATTATTTTTGTGACTTACAAAGATATAGGTTACAAACAAAAATTCTTCACAAGGTAGCACAGGTAGTAACTTAACATTTTTGTAAGCAACACAATTATGCAAATTAACCACTTTCCTTTATTATTGAAAGACGGTAATAGTTATGAAAATATAGAAAAAATTGGAAACGTGAAGGCAGTTCATAGTGCACTAAATTAAATTTTTGCAAGTAGACACTATGTTTCTAATTTAAAAGGAAAAGGAAAATCTGATGATGACAAAGTTAATACATGCGAGATGTGATCACCAGTGTAATCTAGCGATAGCGTTTGCGCTTCACACGCGGCGAAACCGGGTTCGATTCTCGGTTAAGTTATACTCTGACTGGTTTTTTCAGGGGTTTTCCCTCATTTCTTTAGATGAACGTCTGGGAAACTTAGGGCGAAAGTCCCCTGAACTCATTTGGCCAAATTACCATTATCATCCTTTTCCAATAAAATTGGTCTCTTTGATTGCAGTGCCATGATATATACAGAATGTGGGAATCCTCTGGGTAATTGATAGTGGACCTAAAGCAAGCAAAACTGTTCAAATAATCGTATGATTAATTGCGCTTAATTGTTTTCAGTTAATCCTCTCTCTCTTTTTAAACTTACCCATAGTTCTAGAAAAGCTCAAATAGTCACCATGAGCTTTAATAACGGCTTCCAAATACTTCATCATGAACTGCCCCAAATTCCCGGTGTCTGCATCAACTGCTGTCACCCTAGTTCAACAAACTGGCGAAGAATTTCAATATTATCAATAATTCTGGAATACACAATGGTGTTTAAATGGAAGTCATGTAGAAATCCAATGGGTTGAGGTCATGAAAGCATGCAGGCCTAGATATCGACCCCCACGGCCTATCCCATATATTTGAGAATTGTTTATCTAGAATCGCTTTAGCACCGAAAGAAAAGAAATGACTGAAAATAATGTTTCATTTTTCCTTGACTATGTATTGTTTTGATCAAATACTTTTGGCCACAATGGTACCGGTTTTCACATTTACATTTTTGGAACTGATGAGTGAATAATTACAATTTCTTTTTTAAGCAATCTATCGGGTCCAGAACATTTTATGATCAATCTATGAACATAAATAGCTTACTCTTGAATTTACAATGTATAATAATCTGGAATATTTTAAAACTGTTTCTTAAAAAGGCACTATTTTTTTAACAAAGTTATTTTTAAGCTGTTCAAATAGGGGAAACATTTATCGTACTTGAAGTAATAAATAATACCTGAGAAGCAATATATTATATTTTCTTTCATCTTGTGTGTACATATACAGAATGTTAATGAAATCACCTGTATAGAGGGGTCTTAGACAAGTAATTTGAGATAGGGAATCAAGGATGAAAAGTTTCAAACTTGTATATGTTTAAAATTTCAAAAGAGTATGCAAGCACTGATTTTACTTTTTTTTTTATTCCAGTTCACGCAAACTCCTATAATAATATTGAAATGTAGCATGATGTGTACTATGATTTTTTCTCAATGGATCTTGGCTCTTAAACACAACCTTTTACTTACTCATAAATCAAATGCATGTCGGCAAACTCAGAAAGAACTTAGTCATTCTCCATTACTTATATTTGCAATTTATGTGATGACTGAAGATTTATTTTGTCTTATATAGTTTAGTTACAAAACGAGCAACTGTTGCATTAAATAATTAGCAGGTATCTCACAACATAAGGAAAGAAGTAGAATCTTGGTTTTGTTTCTAATTATTGAATTCCTATTAGCACACCAATGCAGTAACGTGCAATCATGTATTTAATCCGAAATTCTGCAGATAATTGTAGTACTAAATTATGAAAACGCTGTCCATTGGTTATTACCAACCAAGCATATTTCGATTATTAAAGAGACTGAAGCCATTGTAATATAAAGGTTAACGCTATTAAGGTTGAGTATTGAATTCTGAACACCAAATAGCAATTGCTTCAATAGCCCATAACGTCTACATTTTGGATCTGTCTCTCTAGATTCCTTATTAAAAATTTACTGTCTTAGATCTGTATATTTATTTCGTTGTTGTTCATTAATATCCTGTTTATTTGAATATATATGCTCATATGTATAACTTTTTCACGTGAAATGGTTATGATTGCCCATTGAGAGGCATGAATGTGGTAAAAATTTTTAGTTATAGTTTTAAATGCTTGTTTTTATAATTTGGTTTTTCTTACTATTTTTTTTCATTCAAAATGTTTCTACTATGAAATTTTTATCCATTTTTCTTCAAATTTTGAACATCTAATCAGGAAAGACAGCATAAAAATTGTCCTTTCACTTTCAGAACAATCAAAATCTGCGATAATTTTACCAACTATAAAAAATGAAAAAAAGTTCTGTTAAAAGAAATTTTTTCTGAGATAACCAGAGCAGTAAAACAAAAATCTATATGTTGCAATTTGTTTTCTCAACCTCACATTAGCTTCCTTCGGATGGGAAGTAAAGCCGTGGATCCCGTGTCATACATTTATGGCACAAAAAAGAAAGAACATCAAGCCTAAAGGAAGAGGCTTCTGAGCAAAATTTGTCGGCCGTTTCACGACCTGAATAGAATGGGACGCTGGTGACCTGTGATGTTAAAGAGAGTCCTTAAATAGATCAAATCAATCAATTAACCTCATTTAACATGTTAATATTTTAGGTCAAAATTATAAATTTTGCACCATATGGAACATTCAGTACATTAGTACAAAAGTAAATAACAATATTCTTTTTTCAAAAGCTGTTAGATATTCCAATAGGAATATTTGTATTACACTGGTAGAGCAGGATGTGGTAAGATTTTGAAGAAATTTGCTTGAAAATTACAAAATTCACCTAAGGATACCCTTATAAAATATGCATGTATACACAGTGTTGATTGAAGTATAAAAATAATGATTCTGACTATTTACGAAATATTGTAACTTCGGAGTTCCCTGTCTAACCGAG
The DNA here is from genome assembly GCA_030762175.1 of Metallyticus violacea. Lineage (NCBI taxonomy): Eukaryota > Metazoa > Arthropoda > Insecta > Mantodea > Metallyticidae > Metallyticus > Metallyticus violacea. The sequence continues at coordinate 95,025,085 of CM060833.1, read as the reverse complement.
GCGACAGTGCAATCGCAAGGCTATGCGGGAACCAGTTGCATTCTAGTAAAGAAGCTCATCGTTATTCAAGTTGAGAATTGTGTCAATATTGGAATTGTGTGCCTAATTCATACTTTATTATCACTACATTAGATATTTTCTTGGCAAATTATACATAAATAATGCTGGTAACAATAAGTCACTATAGTACATTGCGTTATTAAAAGAAAAGAGAACAGCCACATCTTTTATCTGTGAAATGTACGCCACTGCAAGTTCTCAGGAACCTACAGAATTTTTTTATTACACGCGAGGGTGCCTTTCGCGAGGTTCGTCACGGGTAACAGTTGCTCTCCATGATTGGAAGGAGATGTGATTGCATAACGTTACGCAGCAGCGTGGTTTTGCTTTAGCTGGACGAAGGCAGAAGGAGAGTAGACAAAGATGGCTAATAACAAGAACAAAGATATAGCGGTTCGCAGCCCGTTATATCTAGCGGTCCCCATACTGAGTACCTTAACCCTGTGACGTCACTTGCGACTCACTTGGAACGCAGCCAGCATTTCCGCGTTTCAGAATAACTCGCTTGCCTGTCGGACTGCAAAACAACAGGGGATGAGCTCGCAAGTCGATCCACTGGATGAGCTGTTCTAACACCAGACATGTCATGCCATCTTGAGGTTGGATTAGGAAGCTCAGCTATACGTGCCTTCCCATGAGATTCCCGGCACCTCTATATCCAAATTGGTAACAGCTCTGGAAAGCTAAATGCATGTGTCAGAAGGATTTATCTCTGCATTTGCGGAATATCCATTTGAAATGTAATTCGGAGAGAAGAACAGAAATCCGTGAAAGATGTTGTTTGGAATTAAAGACGACAGTTACTACTTCTTGTGGTTCTTTATACAGGCTTAGCGAAGGAAGAGCATAAAGAACTGTATAGCGTGCTGACAAAAAATAATGAATTGGTCGACGAATGTAATGTTGGTTTCAGTAAGCATTTACCCTCAAGTAAAAAAGATAAGAAAAAATAATAATAGATAAAAAAAATAAAGGTTTTCTTTCAGTAACAAATGAAAATAAGTCGGCGCGGCAACCTCATGTCAGGGGGACTTTAATAGAACCTGGTTCGATGCTCGGTGGAGATAAAATTGATGAATTTAATTTACCTGTGTTTTGATGTCACAGGCTCGAGAAAGATTAAATATAGGTTCCCTGTCGAGAAAAGTCATTGAAAATATTCCCCTATGTTAACTTATATTTCCATCACAAATTTTGGAAAATGAGAAATTTGCCAAGGTATATTTGCGAGAACAGCGTGCAATTTTCAAAACATGTACTACTAATTTTGGAAATATTGACTATTAGCTTGAAATAAATATTGGAAATAGTTTAGTTCTCTTTGTGATTATAAATAAGGTAATTTATAATGAAACGTTTGTTCTCAATGCTTGATTAATATATATATATATATGTGTGTGTGTGTGTGTGTGTGTGTGTGTGTCGTTAAATGCACGTTTTTTCATTTAGCTGTATTAAAATTTTTAATTTTTTTATGATTATTCCTTGTATCACCTTGTTGTAACCCATTGTAGTATCGTTATTTTAATATTAAAATAAATATGCATCGTGTTGAAAAACACGAAAAAAAAAATCTAAAAAGTTGATTAAGTGCAACATAGCTCAAATCTGTACGCGTTGGCCTTGTAAGTTTATAGTCAACACTTATCTATTACTGTATTTACTCGTGTATCTTTTTACTCACTTTACCGCTTGAAAATCGAGAGAAGACTTTTATGCTATACGAGATATATATGCTATATGTAGATAGAAATACCAATGGAGGGGGATAAAGGAAGAACTTAGCCAATTACATGTAGGTATATGAATAGAGTTGTTGATTTGTTTTATTTACGGATGCTCTTTAACATCTCAGGCCACCAGCGTCCCATTCAATTCAGGGTTTGAAACAGCCATAAATTCTGCTCAGAAGCCTATTCTTTCAGGCTTGAGGTTATTTTACGTTAAATGTACGACACGGGACCCACGGCTTTTGTTCCCTTCCGAAGGAAGCTTATTTTGTATCTTTACGTCCAAAAAGATCCATCGACCCTGCTCTGGATTAAACTCACCATCTTGAGTTTACGAGGCAGATACCACTAGACTACCAGGACCGACGTATGAATGTTTGTATTTCAAAGATGTTAGGCAGTTATGCATTCATTAAATACCGCGGTACTCTTTTGGTTTAGCACATCTGATTACCTTGGATTACCCAGTATCTGCATAAATAATATTAAATTTTAGCATAATAATAACAAATGTAATTTCATTTACGAAAATTAAATCTTGAGAATCTCAGTGTTATTATTGGCAATATCTTGAGCTTTCTGGGCAGCTGTGACAAAATATTTTAAGTTTTGAAGGGGATGACTGAATAGCCTCTAAATATACGAAAGAATAAACCGAGAAATTGCAGGTAACTGATCATTTTCTTGGACGAGTTCTTTCCTGGGTAAGGATCGAAAGGATGGCCGAAATGTAATACGATATCAGCAATTTAATTTCTTACGAGCGAACCCATTTTCTGAATTAGGGAATTTTTAGAAAAGCATATGCAAACAATTTAGACAGGAAGTAAATATGGCATATGTTGACTACATAAAAATGATAAATTAAAAATAGCTCTAAATTTTTAATTTCAGCATGATTTCAACTTTACCTGAAGGAGAAAGTTGCTGTATTCTTTCCTTCTCTTCTCTCCTCTCCTCAGAGAAGAAAAATAAGCAGATGAACACTCACACACAGACTAGAGCATGAAGAACAGGAAGCTGAGATAGGCCTTCCTCCATTCCATCCATACTATTCTATTGTTCTTCGGTGTTCGTTTCCGAGTTCATTTTTTTAATTTTGGGCCAATAATGAAGTAGAAAAAGAGCATAGCAAAGAGAGGGAGAGAGGGAGAGAGAGAGAGAGAGAGAGAGAGAGAGAGAGAGAGAGAGAAGAACAGGTTTCTTGTTTTCTTTATCCGTGCCTTTTTTCTCAAGCAAATGGTTGTGATAGAACGAAAGATGTAATTAAACAAGGACATAAATATTTTTAAAAGAAACAGGGGCTGCTACTTAGTCTTTCAACTATTTCAAAAAATTTTCTTCTTATTGGAAAATACATATTCTCTGTTCTTTCATCATTTAAATCAAATCATTTCGTATTGATCCGCATCAATCAGCGTGCTTTGCGTTACATGGCCTTCTAGCAATGGAATGGAATTATTTTAAAGCTGATATTCCTGTCAGCTTGAAGGCTTGTTAATTTCCTTTTAAATTGCTAATAGCACGAACGTTTCTATGTAAACTTGCATATCACTCTGTTCCCATTTGTTGTTGTTGTTGTTGTTGTTGTTGTTGTTGTTGTTTTGTTTATTCGTAATGAAATAGCATTTAGCTGTAAATCCAATTATTATTATTATTATTATTATTATTATTATTATTATTATTATTATTATTATTAGTTTAAAGTATGACGAATATTTTCCCACCTGAATCAGCAGAAAATTTTCGGTAAATATGTGGAATACATTTAAAACTTAAATTTGTGGTGACTACTTCATCATGTGACGTCATCTTAAAATCGACCAATGAAACGAAACAAACTTTTGAATTTTGACCAATCACAGCCGGATTACGGAGTGAAATTATCGAATAAAAAATATCAAATCCATTTTATCACGTGACGTGTATTTGTCTTGTAGTCAGTGCTGCCAACTCTATACCTCCACTATATAATTCCTGAACACGCATCACTGACCACTGTTGTTAGAGGCGGTGGGAAGCTATTGATAGCAACAAAAGCATGCTCAATCCAATCATAACGCAAAATGGAAGGTTCTTCAAAGCGTTTTGGTGATGCGTCAAATGTGTAAATTGATCTTATCATTAGGAATTCCAAATCGCAAAATACAAAGAAAAATATAGACACTGTATGTTACCTTTTTTTCCTCAGCTGGTATTAGAAAATCGAATGGTGGCGATTGTAATAGTCGACTTTTGTCCATTTCAGTCTCACGGTTTCTGAACAGAATATATATATATTCATAAGTATAACATTTATACAACTGTCAATATTCTGTGCAAGAATTGAAATATATTATCATTTTAGTTCTCATTCTGTTCTTGAAATAGTACTAAACCCGTATTTTGCTCGTCTCTATTGGCATTACTGACAATCGGCATTCTTCTGTCGCAAGATTGCTTGAAAAGGTTAAGTACAAATATACAATTATTACAATTTTATAAGCCAAGTTTAGAAAAATTATATTAAAATTCTTATTTTATTCATGAATAAAATTTAGTCGTAATAAATATCACTTGAGGGTCAGAGCTTTCTCAGATCCTCTCGTGATATTACTTATAACAATTTAGCAAGTACTCTTGCCATGTGGTTACTACACTGGGAGTGAAATCTGCCGAAAGTATTCCAATATAATGAAAATCTGAATTTTGATAATGGTCAGAAATGTTGTGGTAGTTTTTTCAGATTTTGCAATTAAAAAATACGCAATCCCCCTCCCCGCCCCACAGGTTTACTGTCGAAGGGATAGAATCTTTACGTAGCAGTAACAGAAATAAATTAATAAATTATTCAATCAGGGAAAAGATAAAGGAAGGTGATATTAGCCATGATGTGAACGGTTTTAATTTCTATTTAGATTGGGAACGTTAGCAGCAGGGCAATATCTATAGCCGAATTGTAGCTTTTTCCTGTTAATTTTCTGTAGATAGGAAGATGTGTCTTCTTAAATGAACATAGAGAATAAATACTTGTCCGATATTTAAAGCGCTGCTGCTTTTCAATAAATGCATTACCGACAAATTAGCTCAGGGTTAACGTTCGATATCAGGTAAGGGTAGGATTTTTTCCCCTGATATTTCTTACAAGGTAGCTCGTCTACAGCCTCTGTAGACCCAAGATCGCGGGTCCAATCCCGGCCAGGGTCGATGGATCTTTTTGGGCGTAAAAATTCTAAGCATGGCTTCCTTCGGAAGGGAAGTAAAGCTATGGGTCCCGTGTCGTTGATTTATGGCAGACTAAAGAACCTCAAGCCTGTAAGAAGCGGCCTTAAAGCAAAATTTGTCGGTTGTTTCGGCTCTTGAGTTGATTGCGACACTGATGCCTGACGTAAATAAAATAAATCAACAAATCTCCAACCTCAAACTTCACATATGGATATTGATAGGAGATACTTTTATTCGTATGAGCAGGTAACATTTACACTTGCATATTAAGTGTGAGTTTAAAGCTTGAACAAAGATATGCAAATGTAAGTTGCCCGTCTCCCTAACCCGCCACTCTACTCACAATGCCATAATCAATTGACCGCACATAACCGGTAAAGCGCGAAGAATGGAATAGAGGGAAGAAAAGGTAGGCTGATCCATGGAAGAAACTTGAACTGCTGAAGTCAGGTATACGCCGTACTTTCTAAATCAAACATTCCAAGTTAATTTCACACTTGTTTTATTCGTATAAGCATCTAATATTTTGCACTTACATGCCTCCTATCAATAACTGTGTGTAAAGTTTGAGCTAAGATTTCGTCATGAACTCCCTATGGAGTTTCTTTTAGATGTGAAACCAAGTACAGATTTGGATTTTACTTTACCACGAATCTACCAATAACTCTTACCGTTAAAAATAACGGTACAGACTAAATACATGGCATAGGTAGGCAACACGCAACTAAGACAATTATTTATTTTATAAAAAGTAAGTTTTTATAAGTGTATAGTATCCCATTCGCGAGTCTTCGAAACAAGAATGTCGCTATTACCAAGGACTTGTTCCTATGGTTCGCTCCAGTTTCAGAAATATATAGTAATTGTATCCATTTTTAACTAGCTTCCTTGGATCTTTATGTCCTTTTGAGTCTGCAGCGTACATAGAAATCTTATCAGTTTGCATTCGTTTTATATGTTGAAATCAGCTATTTCGCTATTCGTCTATTTTGTTAATTAGTAAAAATGTGTTTAGTTCTTATCATATTTGAGTGTTGCTTTCTTATCTATTAATTTATAGTTGCCGATTTTTAAAATATATATTATATATATACATATATATATATATATATATATATATATACATCTGCCACTCTATTCTCTTATCATTTTTGTAGTAATCCAAAATGCAGAACCATAGGTGTATATAGGGATCGTAATCAATATAAAATATAAAATTATATTTTATATTCTAACTTTATATAGTAACTATCTTTTTATTATTGTACACTTATTGGCATCTATTATTTTCATTGTTTATATTCTTATTCTTATCAAGGCTCATATATATACACTTAGGTTTTCCATTTAATCTAATCTTTATCCGCGTTGACTCCTTTCCATAAAAATCATTTTCTTTGTCTTTCTTATTAATGTTTCCAAATTATAGCTAACTGCTACTGAGTTTAAATCATGATGAGTCATTTTGGTTATGTTCTTTTGTGGCTATGATTATTGATCGCCCGCAAAGAGTACGCTACTTAATTCTACATTATTTATCATAAAACAAGTAGTTTTGGAAGTATATTATTTTAACAACACAATTAAAAGAATTGACGATAAGGGACATCCCTGTCTCAATCCTTGATTTGTTAAACTTTCTTAGTCTTTTAACTAAAACTCAGTTTCTGCACATAGATTCGATACAGTTCTCAGTAAGTCATTTCGGGCATTCTGTTTTTATCATTATATTCCACAGTGTGGTGATTCACTTCACCTCCACATAATCCACAACCACAAGTATCGGTAAACTGATCTCTTCCCTCTTCTCTGATAATTATTGTACTATGAAGATGCTATATCTCCTATTTGAAACTCGTTTTAAATTTAATGAAGGACTTTTTCCAATATTGTTGCTAGTCTAGCTTGAAAATATTCACATGTATTTTAATCAGTGTTATTATATAATGTAACTGTGAATGAATGAATGAATGAATGAATGAATGAATGAATGAATGAATGAATGAATGAATTAATTATGACGCTATTGGGAGCAGAGTTCGACTGCATCTAAAGCTACTTGACATTGATCTTTTTAGGACGAAAAGAAAGTCCAAATGAACCCCATCCTAATTTGAGCCTGCGCCCTCCACTTTACAGTTGCGTTGACCAACTCAACCGCGGAGCATGTGCACTCACGAGTAAGCAAGAGCAACGCTAACGCTTCATTTTATGACTTTGATTAGTTTATACTAAATTGTTATTAAGTTGATGATAATTAGGTTTGGTTTGGGAGTGTTTCTAATGGTATTAATCATACATTATCATAATGCAATATAATCATGGACATACAAAGAAATGTTGTCTAATGTACATGAAATATTATTTACAAACTGTTAAATAGTACTGTCACTGATACAAATATATTTATAATATAGTTTACACTTATTAACAGCGATTCTATGGACTTCTGGCATCTATTACTGTTGAAAATGTATTCAGTATCTTGGTGAATTAACTGAACACTGCTAATTCTAAGGGAATCTTTTAAATTCATGTTACCAAAGAGCTTTTCTTTCTTTCTTTCTTTCTTTCTTTCTTTCTTTCTTTCTTTCTTTCTTTCTTTCTTTCTTTCTTTGAATAGTGTTTGACGACCGGTGGCATCATAGGCGGTAGACACTGGATGATACATGAGATGAAATGATAAATTGGGGGGAGGGAATTAAGGAAGGAACCTTTTTAGCCCTAAATTTAGTGTATTTCCTTGCATTTTCCATTTATCAGAACTGAAGAAAACTTGGAAGAAACTTCAGTCAGGGAGGACGGTTCTGGGAAAATCGAATCCCCGACCTCGCGCTCACGAGTCCGTGCCTTAACCATGGTAGATATTTCTTTCTATTCTCTTACCTCAGTTTATTTCAGGAAAATAAAAAATATTCACAGAAATATGTTGAACCGAACATGGATAGGATATTAGCAGCATATCTAAACATATGAGGGAAACGTAGCTGAAGAAATTTGTGATAAATTCAAAAGACTATTCCTGCCATAACATTTCGTAGCTGACGAGACAGGTATGCTGGCGCTTCTCTTTGAAAATAGGATGATGACAGTAGGCATAATAATAGGCCGAAAATAATAACAATAATCTTAATAATAAAAATAATACAAATTTGTAGCTAATGAAAACAGACGCGTTTAACTATACATGAATATACTTGTAAATATATTACCTCCGCAATCATTGAAGTTAATAAATTATCTTTCAGCTTTTCGATCTCTGCTGAACGGTCGGAACCCCCATAATACGCATAACCCTTCGCATGGCAAGATTTAAGGAATTATTAAAACAAGTTTATTTAGTAAACATTTGAATTAAAGATTTTTAAATGTTGAACTTTCTCATATATGTTGTGACACACTAAACACGTTGTCTTTCCTTCATATTCAATAAATAAATATAAATTTTCCCATTGTAGACTGAAATAAATAATGGGGGATGATGACAGCTGCTTCAAATAAGCTGTATTTTGCGATGACTCCTTCAAGGCTCACAGCAGAATATCAGTGGTGCTATTTTGTCAGTGCAAACTGCCAAGTTACCACTTAGCAGGCGACGCAGTTTGACCTTCTTGTGTTATTATGGGTATACTTCTCTCACACTGAACTTGCAAGTAACGAACAGTGCTCTTGTATACAATGCTCTAGCCAACTGAGAAGAGGGCTTACAAAGTTTTATATTCTAAAAGTTGGTTGAGAAAAGTGAAATAGACATGCAAAGGTTTCAGACATCGTTTCAGAACAAAAAAACAAGTTCCCCGCACAAGTGCCATCTGAGAAATACTATTGTTTGAACTAGAGTAAGTGGTAAGTGTGTAAAGAATACTCAAATCGCAATTAATAGTATAAATACTTGTCAGTTTGGACAAGACGAAGCTCAGGATCGTATAAATATCTTTAGAATGAACATAACGCTAGACTTCATAAGACGTTAAGCGACATCCTTGTCTCAATCCTCGATTTATTAAACTTTCGTTATTAGTATGGTTTCATCTTCTTTACTCTTCTGACACATTATTTTTCAACTCTTTGATTCATTAAAGGAATGATTGAAAGTATACAGGGTTCCTTTAGAGAAACAGATCAGAAAAAGACGATTAAAGTGTTCAAAATGTCTTTTTTGGAAGAACTTTAGAAGCTGGTCAGTAGTTGGGGGATATTATTTATTTTGAAAAAATAGAATATAGTTCTTGCGATAGGTGCATGTAATCGTTATGGTTTATAACCACCTGAAACATAACTATAAAAATAAAAGCATAAGGTATTAATATGTACTGTTAAAGTCATTTTACATTTTCTCTTATAGGTATAATAATAAGTATAACATATAAGTTATATGTTTGGTTTTATTCAGATCGAAACTTTTAATGTCATGGCATATTCAACGCCAAACAAGTATTCGCCTGGTGATTATATTAGTATGAACTCATCCTCTTTAAGCAAAGACTTATTTAAGCTATTGGCGTTTGTAAACAGTTGTCAACTAGTACTCCGGTCTGCAAGAGTTTTTATGGATTGACTGTGAATATGGGAAAGAGAAAAGTTGTAGAAAAAAGGTAAATCTTTCAATCATAATAGAAATACTGAACAGACCCCATCACTTTGGCCACATTATTATTTATAAGTTTAACAACACAAAAATAGGGAAAAGGGTAAATATGATCCAAAGATAGTTTTCGGAGGTAACAAATGCATAGAGTGAAACATTTTTAACATATACTGTATGCAATAATCTACACCGGGGCGAACAACCTATAGAAAACCATACACATAGAAGCAAGGTTAATAGGAAGAAGCACTTAACTTATGCTAAAACTAATAAAAACCTTACCTACGACTACTGGAAAATATAATATTCACAAAAGAGAGAATGTTTGCCTTTCAAAATCAGATGGACGAGTAATAGTGTGGCGCAAGAAGAACAAAGAGCTGATTTGGGAGTGAATGAGTGCAAATGCAGTTGGAAAATGTGCATTTAATGTAAGATGTGTATGAATATATTAAAGTTTCATATTTGTAAAAATGTGGAAGACATGAGTTTACCTAGTGAATATATTTTTGCACAAGATATGACCCAAATTTTATGACTCTAGGCTTGTTATTTAATACATCAAAATGGAAACAAACACTACCGCATTCGCCGAATAATGGTGATAACTTCATTTCATATTAAATATAATACAACATACATCTTTAAATATCCTATATTATATTTCATGGTGAAAATATTAAGCTCTTTTTAATTTGTAATTAACAATTATATATAATAAAAACTAAAAATAAAGTCACTTATAAGGAACTAAAATAGCATTAAGAACAGCTGCATAACTTGATAAAATCACCGAAATAGTTACGGAAATAGCGCAATATTTTGAACAGCTTGTGTTCTTCAAAGGCAGAAAGTTCGTTGCTGTTGATTTGGTTTATTTGCCGACACTATTTAGCATCTCAGGACATCAGCGTCCCATTCAATGCAGGGCGTGAAATAGCCGATAAATTTTTCTCAGAGGTCTCTGCTTTCAGGTTGAATGGAACGCTGATGACCTGACATGTTAAAGAGCGTCCATAAATAAGTCAATCGAAAAAAAAAAATCTTGAGGTTCTTTTACGTTCCGTAAATCTATTACCCGGGACTCACGGCTTTACTTTCCTTTCAAAAGAAGCCATTCTTAGAATGTTTAGTCCGAAAAAATCCATTGACGCTGGCTGGAATTGAACCCACGATCTTGGGTCTACCAGACAAATATGGCTATCACTAAACCACCAGGACCGACTCTAAAGGTTCGTGTCAATATACATACTTCCTTCTTCTGAATATACATACGAATATCTCTCGATATTTCATTGCCATTTTCCAATAATATAATTCCATAAACTAAAACAATAATAAAGAAAGCACAATTAAAAATGTTCACATAAGATCTAGGAATAAACTTCATTAAATGACAGTGTATATATTACACGTGAAATTTATACACAGAATGAATTAAAATATGGTGTCTGAGAAATGTACTATCTAGTGTAATACCTACTAGCCTCACAGCAGTATTGTTATCCTTAAGTTAAACAAAAATTTCTGTCTCGGCTATTTTTGTTAGCATAAACCATTAGATGTGAACAATCCTCTACCATCACCCATTAACCTATTAATATTTCTGAAATCATTAGTAAGATAAAATAGTATTATTAATAACACTAGTAGATAGATCATTTTTGTAATTCAAAACAATAGCCCCAGGATAGAACCAATATTAATGGGAAGAGAGTCAGAGTACAAACCACTAAAATGCACCTTCTGAGATCGATTAGTTAAATATGAACTTATCAGATATAATTCAATACTACTTATACCACAATAATTAACTTTAAAAATTAAAACGTCGTGTGGTGTATTGCCAAACGCTTTAGTAGAATCATACATGATAGTTAAAGTGAAATTATAATTTTTCGAAACCAGATAATCTGGAAGGAATCAGGCTCTCTACAACAACTACAGTTGATAAAGCCAAACTTACATTTAGTAAACAAATCTATGTTCTCAAAATAATCTATTAATTGAATCTGAGAATTTGTAGCATATATTATGTATATATCTTTTAACATATATTAAAAGAAAATATTAGGAAATATTAAGTCTGAAATAAAATTAATGCTAAAAATATTAGCACAGAGTGGGAAGAAAAATCGAGATAAATTACAGAAAAACAGACTAGATCTATTCCAGAAGATGGCAAGAAATCATCAGAAGAAAAGAGGGATTCACATTATAGTGAAGAGAGGATGTAATTTCAGTTACAAAATACATTTATTATTTCATATGAATACATCTTGAGGGGGATAAGACTTTTTCAGTTTTTCTTTGTGCATTTATTTATTTAAACAAACGAAACTCCATTTACACTCTGTTTCGTTGTTAATGTCACCGCTGATCCTGTATATTTATGTAAATTCTGGCAAATTCAACTGCACAAACGTAAGAATTATAGCCAGGCAAACAATTTCTGGGGTCGCTGTATTGTAGTAGTTAGAATAATTGAACTTGTCAGTATTTTAGAAACTGTAGATTTTCATGGATACTTTATGGCGTTGGTTCTATTTGCCATCACGAGATCACTGTTTCGCTCTTTGGTGATATGAAACGCATGTCTCGTGACTTCTTTCGTCCTACTTTTCTTACATTTACATTTGCCCCATTTTATGTATTGCAGCGGTTAAGTTCGGCCGTATGTCCAAGAAGCAGCGCGAAAAGGTTGAAGATGAAGTGCGCTTTCACAGGGCGCAACTGCGAGCTCAGACGGAAACGGCACCGGACAGTTCGGTGTTTGACCAGCAGACGCCGTCATCTTCAGATCAGCTGCAGCCGTACAACGGCGGGTAAGCCAGCAATATACACGCTGTGTATTATATTAGCACTCTAGAGAGACAAAATAGTTCAGATATATATTATTGTTCTTTCACACTAGCCATGTGTAGATGAAGAAATGAAGAATCAGACTGGAACAATTAAAGTAAACTACGAGTTGCTTCTTAAGAAATAAAACCTCACAGTAGAGAATTAGGGAGGTCTTCGGGGAGTATATATGAGACAACTTCGTGGTTTCACGCTTGGGGAAGAACACGATAATTCATTGGGTAAAGGGGCAGCCCCGAAGGCTGAAAATCAGTAATTCGAATCTCGGTTGTGACTTTTTTTTTAAGTCTGATTCTTCATTTCTAAAACAGTTTTAAGATTTTACATCTTACCATACAATAAGAATTAAATTATCCAGAACTTAAGATTATATTGTAGCTTTTATATGTAAATCATAAGTACAGATTTCACACAGAACTCATAAAATTTAGGGGAAAAATGGAACATTGAAATTGTGTGCAGAAATTATATTTTTAATTGAAAATGCATCTCACTACATCATGTGATCTATCAAGTAAAATATATAGGGCTTTCATTTCAAAACTTGCCAGCCTGAATACTTTCTATTTAAAATATGTTTATATGTAAATCATAAGTACAGATTTCACACAGAACTCATAAAAATTTAGGGGAAAAATAGAACATTGAAATTGTGTGCAGAAATTATATTTTTAATTGAAAATGCATCTCACTACATCATGTGATCTATCAAGTAAAATATATAGGGCTTTCATTTCAAAACTTGCCAGCCTGAATACTTTCTATTTAAAATATGTTTAATTTAAACAAAACAAAACAGAACAGACAAACAAACAAACAAAAAAAAGATGTCAATTTAGACTTTGAGGAACAAGTTTTAAAATTAACATTAATTAATTACATTTTAGTTCCTCCACCCCTAGTCAGCCCCATTTTAAAGTTTTAAATTAAATCCTTACCTTATTTGTGATGTTAGAGCATTCAAGCGTTATATCATATTTTGCTTTATGCCATTGCCTGGCAAGCTGGGCTTGTTATTGATGTTTGCATTTGGACCAAATAAAAGTACAAAAATATTGAACATTTAGAGTAATGATTGTGTGTTTCAAAATGGTATTTATCCTAAAAGAAAAAACAAAATTAGTAAAGAGCTCTGAAATGGCTGTTTCACAGTCTAGCATCATGGAGCACATTTTGAACATATAAATTAGCAAAATGGTAAAGTCACCCAAAAAAATATATTGTATTTTCATCCTAAAACTGACTGACTTATTTTTTTATTCTGTTCAATTCAAACAACCAGTTCAGGTTGCAAGGCAACAATAGAAAACAAAAGATGTGATAACAATTTAATACTTTTTAAAATTTAAGCATCATCATATAGAGGTGTCACTTGAAGTTTCATAGTGAGGTGGCTGGGGTGAGAGGATGAAACTAAATAGTAATTAACATTGGTTTTAACTAGAAATGTTAATTAGAACTTGTACAGTGAAGCTAATCATATAATTAAGATCATTGTATGATTGAGTTGAACTACACTCTCTTATTGCTCCACTTACATGTTAATAATATGTAGAACTATTTTCATGAATGCTTTAATGGAGCAATAAGAGGTGTAATTTGACTCAATTATACAATAAACTTAATAATTGATTTTAAACTTCCCCTCAATAAATAAATGCTCTTTGTTCAAATTAGTTTTATTTAAATTAGTAATTATTTAAACTGCCAACATTTGAAATTAAAGCCTGTATAAATAAATAAACTTAAATAATGATAAAACCTATACAGTGGTGGAAAAGTGGTACTGGTTCCGTAAGTGTACAGATAATTGCTGGGGAAGATGCCTAAAGGCCCTATAGATGGGGGGTTAGTCGTGTCTTCTTTGAAGCATTCTACTGAACAATTGATGGAATGTGTGGTAAAAGGCACAAATGTTTCCAAAGGATTGACAATTATAATTGGTGCTTATAAACTTCTATTAACACAGCCAGATATGTTAAAACTATTACCATATTGCTGCTGCCCACAATTTTCAAACCTGGTGGAATATTTTTCCAATAGGTTGAAAAGGGTATTTACAACTTCCTTATAATATTGTTCAAGATTAAAACAATTGTCATAAAATGATTAGAGCATAACCAAAGAATACAACACATGTTTTTAAGTCAAAATCTGATTAATTAATGAAGATGCTTATCTTGAATTTGATATTCTTCTCATTTCAAAAATGGTTTTGGAATGATCCTTATAATATTAGATTTTTTTTAAGAATTTTTAAAACATCTAAAAATGGGAAAAAACTACTTAATTAAATTAAATTTTATTTGTTTAGTATAACCTATACATTTGAATTGACAGGTGATTTCAAGTTATATTTTAATGCTGATTTTAAAAATAATGTTCAAAATTTTCTAACCCAATTATTTTCTTACAAATAAAGCTGTAAAAATGAACTACGGTGCTGTTTTAAAATTTGAAAATGATGCATGTTTTCTTCTGTAACAAAAGAGAAGAAAACATTTTATCTTTGATGGTGAAGACATTTAAATGAAAAGAAGAAATAAACAACAAAAATATTACAATAATTGTTCATATTCCAAAAAGCTGTTCTAATATGGACATAATTTCCTCTTTTTGCTTTTTGAGTGCTTCCCAATATCTTAATATCCCTCTTTAACATAAAACAATAGTCAGCCATAATAACTAACATTCCATTTACCATAGTATTTTTATTCATACTGTTAAAGTCCTTTTCTTCAGTGACATCCCCTAGATTTTCTGAGAAGCACTTGATGGTTGAATAGAGGAAAGAGAGTTTTACATGCAAGCTGCAATCAACATTTGGAAGTTTTCAACATAATTTCAATAAGTATATAGTATTGGGAACTTTTCTTTTATCTGAAAGAAATTATGAACTGCAGATTCAAAATTGCTTTCATTTAATTCTTTCATTGGAGTTCATGCTCTTGTAGAAACTCTTAATCCTTTATGAATCATTTAATTTGAAATCCCATGAAAATTACATCTCTAAGTTCTTCTTAGAAATCCTGATTTTAAGTATTTAAAATTAGCATTTTCATTCAGAAAAGTGTTTGTTGACTTAAAACAAACCTTCTACAGATGAAACTAAAGATTATATTCATATTCTGCCCATGTACACAGAATATTTCAGAACTTTAGAAACAATCTAACTTTAAATTCATCAAGTAATAATGCACAATAAATTTCTCAGGGTCACCTGTATCAGAAGTAGTAAGACCACTAAACCAAAATAATCTGGCAGACATTCCTACAATAAGTTTAAGATTCAGGTATCACTACTATTTTATATTATTAAAAAAACTCATTTAGAATTTAATAATAATCAATTAGAATTAATTAGGAAAAAATAACGTTTAGGGGGAGGAAAGTGAAGATAACTTTTTGCATATATTATACATGTATGTTTGTTCTTCATTACTTGAGATTGTATAACAATCAATAAAATCATTTTAAACCGATAATTAGGAACAATTTCAAATTTAACTTGACCATATGTATACCAAATATATTTTGCCAGAGCAAATAGTAATCAGAGCTGTTACAAACTACTGTGCATACTCTTTTATTTTATTTTATTTTTACTTTTTGTTAATGATCAGGGCTTCATTGTGATTTTTGCATAATTTTTCTTTAAGAATGTTCTTTATATCTGTAGCCTCATAATGAAATATATTGATATTTTAAGTTCATATGAATGATACTTCATCTTTTAGCTACAATTCCATGTTCAAATTTCTTTGATCTTGTGCTATGAAAAGACATTACTTATAAAAATAATTATAATTAATAATTTATTTAATTAAATACAGACATTTGTTGATCCATTAGGCACTTTGATATAATATGTTAGAGTGTGTAGACAGCTGCTGCACTTACACCTGCAGTTTTCTGAAAATCATACACATGTACTCAATTGTAATATGATTTACTTACAGATACACATACAATAGTGACCTGGGCAGTTACACACCTGCCACTCACGGTGGTTATGCTTATGCTACAACCCCAGTGCAAACTCAACATCAGCAAATGGCATACGACATAAGTGCTGACTATGTAGACAGTACGACAGCGTATGATCCTCGGCCTGGCCCTGGTTTGGACACCCTTTCTGCTGATAGTGCTATCATGGCAAATGTTGTCACAACAGGTATATTTGTTCTAACCAGTATTTAATATATGATAGTTTTGTGCTAACCAGTATTTAATATATGATAGTTTTGTGAATTTGTCTCACTCTCCCTTATACTGATAAACTAAAATATAGATTTGTCTCATTAGTTGGGCATAGTAATGGTGACACTAACACCAGGTACAAACTGCTTTCTTCACAGTAATGAGTTTCAACCCTTTGCTAGTAACAAATGATTTCACTAGACAATTCATAGATTTTGTGTTATACACAAGTATGTATATGATCTTGGGACCTTTTTTCCCAGACTTTTCCTGCATGTGTGCATGAGTTGTAATACTTGAGATGATAGGAAATGCTAAAAATGCATAATGCACTTTTTATAATTGGGTATATTGTTTAAATTGTTTAACAATTTTAAATGTTTTAACTTAAATTTTCATTATTGAAATCAAAGAACAAATAAGTTTCACTGTAATATACTTTCTTGGAGGTATTAATTATTTTTCATTATTTGTTTTCCTTCTTTAAGCCTTAAATACTTGCATGAGACTTTATTTAATTTAAGATAAGTGGTATTAAATTTGTAATATAATGGTTATTTTCAGAAGTAATTTTTCTCTTTCTGAAAATATGTTCCCTAGCTTTCATGAAAGAAATGAAATGCTGGTTCTCTACAAATTTCAAAACCATATACTATTGGTAAGTCTAAAAGTAAACTCCGTAACAGAAATCTCTCTATTCACTCATCAGTATGTGTAGTATTTCACTGTTACAGCTCTTGTTATGTGTAATTCTATTTTTTAGAAATTCAGTATCACTCAAACACAGTCTATTTCAAAAGATGAGAACATATTTTGGGACTGAGACCTTTTATGGATTTCAGATCTTTTTTTTTTTTGATAAAAATTGTTGGTATAAAACTAATCTATTTTTATCTTACTGAGCGGTCTACAGAATTTCTGCCCACTATACCCATTTTCAGATTAGTCTGCAATTTAAAATAAAATTAAGTCTAGATAAAATTTAAACTGCTCACAAGTATCAATATCTATATTTGCTTTTCTTTAAAACTGTTTCCATATGAGTGGTATTAAGATTATAACTGGACATCAGATGTTCATAAAAAGCCAACTTTATTTGAATGTATATAGATTTATAGGCTTTTTGGTATATGTACATGAAACATGAAAAATGAAGCACTCTGAGGAAGTTTTACTTTGAGTTTTTGTGCCTTTTTATGTAAATGCCTTTTTAGTTAAGTTTATCTTCTAAATGCCTACTTTCTTTTAATTTTTATCTTTAAAAATGTTAAACCTTAGTTCTTAGCACTTCACAAAACAATATAATTAATAATATTTTCCAAAGTCTTGGTCACAATTGACCATGATTTTGCATTGAAATGGCCAGAGTATAATGCCAACAATGTATAGATCATATTTTTATCAGTAGCTTCTCCATTCCACACTCAGTCAAAGTTGTTCATTGGAAGTCATGAAAAACATCTGCAATATACTCCATTGAAGTGCACTTGTGTAAAGATGCCAAAATTTGAACTGAATAAGGCAACTTTGTATCAAAGGTGAAATGCCTCTGTTTCAGCACAGATAATGTGCCATATTTGCAATAAATAAGTAAAAATATGAGGGCTATTCAATAAAGAATGTTGATACTTTTTTACAAGCATGGTTTCTCATATATTCTTAATTAGCTGGTGAATTGAATCATTAAATTATACAGAACATGTTTCACAGGCCACTGTCAACTACATCATTTGTCATTCAACTTCCAGATTTGTTGATGGTCGGATGGTGTAACTTTTGCAGACATTTTATGAACTTTTGGATTAATTTATTTTCTGTTGGAATCTGGAACTATATTCATATTCCCCCCCCCCATATTTCCAGCTCCAAATGTCTATGAATTGCAATAATTTGATTTCCATTTTTATATGATTTTACCTCTTCAGAAGTAATGTACAACTGCTAATTTATCTATCTGGTTGTACTTCATGTTTCCCCAGTGTTCATTGAGTCTAATTCCAAGGCTTCTTTTATTTTTGCCAATATACATTTTCCAAAATCCTTTGCCCAACCTTTCTCCCTGGTACCATACTAGTCCCATACCCACTTCTTGTCCTATCTTATAAGTTTAACAATTTCAAGCATCGTCCAAGTGTTGCTTATTAACCACCACAAAGATATCAACATATTTGTGCCACACATAAAAACTGTGTGTAATTTAGAAATACACATCACCAAATCATTCCTTTATATTATTTTGTAAGCTTAATGTGTAATGTACACATGGTATTAGTTTCATTGTTATACTTCCTGTTCCCGTCTGTGAAAGGTGTGAAAGTTAAAATGACATATTCAGTTCTGCCTACAGAAAATTGGAGAGACATAAGACAGACAATATGCTGACGTGAAATTCTGTTTTCATCAACAAATTTTCATCTGAGGACTAAGCAATGTTACAGGAGGCTTGTGGAGAGTTTGTTCTTTTTTATAGCATGACTTGTAGATGGTGTAAAATGTTTAAAGAAGGAAGGCAATCAATTTCAAAGAAAGGGGGCCCACTGGTATTCCCGTTTGTGCTCTAATGGAGGAAAACATTAATACTGCTGCTGTCATTTGAGACATAATCATTGAATAACATTAAGAACACATTCAGAAATTTTGAAAAATTCACTGAGTGCCACACTCACATTGGTAACTGAAAAGTTGCAAATGATGTGCAAGTGGGTTCCAAGAAGATGATTCATGAACAAAAGGATATTCACATGCAGGTTTTCATGCAGTTGAAGATGATGTACAGGAAAATGCAGAGTTTATTTCTAAGGTAAACCACTGTTAATGAAACATGACTACATCATTTCAATCTTGAGGGCAAACAATAAATCTCTGTTGGAAATCTCCATTATCACCAACAAATTGGTTGCTTATGCCTGGAAAGTATGGTCATCAAATTTTTTGATATTCAAGGAATGATTCACCATCATGTTGTAACTACACACACAACTATAACTGGACATTGCTACAGAAATGTCCTGAAAACTTTGCCAGGCTATATCATATACCCCCCCCCCTCACACACATTAAATCCTACATAGTTGATGATTAAACCAGAAGCCTTGTTCAAAAGTACCTATAGCATTACATGTTGCCTCTTAAGGAGTAAATTCCTCACAGTAGAGAAAGCTTTAGGGAGGTCTACCAGATATAAAGAATTAGAAGAGAGGTTCAGAATTCTGTGCTTGGAGGAAAGAGCAGTAGCTCCATTTAAAAATCAGCACAGAAGATTGAAGATCATAGTTCAAATCCCAGCCTTGACTTGAATTCTTCCTTTCCAAGTATTAACTTTTGTCATTATTTCATTATGTCAGGTATTTGTTTCAAGAGGAAATTCACCAAACAGTTATGATTTCTTTTAGTTTCTCTTTAATAATGTGTGTTTTATGTTTCATGTGCAATTTGCTAAACTTAAATATAAGTACAACAAAACACCATAGGTGGTCGAAGTCATTAAGTTGCAGACTTTGAGCAAAAGTTCTGGGGCTCAATCCCCTTCAGGACCATCCTCCCTGACTGGGGTGTTTCCAGGTTTTCCTCAGTTCTCATAAATGGCAAATACTGGAACAGAACTCTCAACTTAGGCCTGGAGTACTTCGTTCCCTAAAAAAAAGTTCTTTCCCAATTTAATTTAATTTTAATTATAGTATCATCAGTGTCCATTGCCTATGATGCATCAGCAGTAAAAACAGGCATTAAACACTATTAAATAAAAAGTTCATCAAAATGAATTAATGTTTTTTTCCTGTAATCAGATTTTAGGACAATTTCCTACCTACTTATAAGATGTTTAGTATCTTGTAGGTGTCTAAACATAAGGTTTTAGGGTGTAATTATAATCAAGAACATTAAAGACTTTAAAATTATAATTTTTTATTCTTACTTGCAGCAAAATACTAATGATACTTTATACAAAAACAGGCTAAAGCTTATTAAGAATCATTTTAAAATTACAATTTTAACTTAAATGCAGCTGCAAGCAAGTTGTCAGCCAAAGTACCCATACATCATATTTAAAAATTTTAGATATTAAGTTAATTTTTCTCAGCATGCTAAGACACATTTAAATTGGCTGTTCATGTTAGATTAAAGTTGTAAAGTTGTGATAATCTATATACATTAACTAATTGTTCTAAAACATAGCTATCAACATGGTTTGCCAGGTTGTTAAGGCATAAATTTGTGAATGAGGGGTTTTGGTTCAAATTTCACCAAGATCAAACTCCATTATCCAGTGTTTACTCAGTCCTCATCAATGGCAAATATCAGGGAGGTACCCTAAAACCTAGATCTGGAAATGCTTCCTTCCAACTTTCTTTCCCAATTTATCATTTCATTTCTTATGGTCACTCATTCATTTGTTTTAATCTACAAAATCATCACATATTGAATTTTTTAGTATTAACAAATTTAAATAAACTATTAAGATTGTTAGTTGTAGTTAAATGCTCTTTCCGTTTTCTAAAATTTAGTAGTAATTAAAAAAAGTAATCATTTTTAAAGGTAAAAACTTATAATGAAATGGCTAATTACCAACAAGGACTGAATTATGGCCAAAGGGTGGCTAAGGTTGTTAAGGCACTCTTGAGCAGAAAATTTAGGGTTCAGTTCCCACCACGGCAATCCTCTGTGACTTAGGTTTTTCCATGTTATCCTCAGTGCTCATAAATGACAAATACCAGGGAAGTACTCCATATTGTACACTTAGGCTTGTAACATTTCCTTTCTTAAAAAAATCTTTTCCCAATTTACCATTTTAACTCATGTCAATCAGTGTCCCATCACCTGTGATCCTCAGCAGTAAAAATTGAAATTAAAAGAAGAAGAAGAAGAAGAAGAAGAAGAAGAAGAGGAGGAGGAGGAGGAGGAGGAGGAGGAGCAGGAGGAGGAGGAGGAGGAGGAGGAGGAGGAGGAGGAGGAGGAGGAGGAGGAGAGGGGATTCTGGTTTTCCATGTGCTTTCACTACGCTTTAGCAGGAAATCAATGACAGTATTTTGCAACATGCTTAAAATTCCGAATACTAAGGATGGGCTCAATAAGATTATGTGACCTATTAGTAAAATGTTAATAAAATAAACCATAATCTCTTCCTATTAAGCTTGGAGGCATAGATGCTCACTACAGGAGATTATAAGGCTCTATGTTTCCCACAGATTTTTCTAGCAGTGACGTATATATATTCTAATGAAAAAACTTTGTAAAATGCTAAACATAATAAATAGCCATTATGATGGTGATGATGGCTTCTTTTTTTGTTTGTTTGTTTAATGACTATTTGTAGTCATTAAACAAACAAACATTGTATCAAACACAAAATGATAGAAAGAAGGGCAACTAACTAAAATTCCCTTTATTATCCTGAATATTACAGCAGCACCAGCAATGTCATTCTCAAGGTCATTTCAAGGTCAATTTGGTTTTTTCAAATGGAATGGTGTATTTTTTCCCCTGGGAATGGAAAGAGCATTCAATTCTCAGTATAAAGTTCTAGTACATCTATCAGTTAGGGGTCATAGATGATGAGATATTGGATAAATAAGACAAGCAAATGTTTTATGCTCACTTTCACTTTACTGGCATCAATTTACAGTACAATACAGTATAGTTCAATTATAAGCATAAGTGAAATAATGTCATGTTCACATTACAAACAACTTCAATTCAGTAAGTGCTAGAAAGTATGACCATTAACTTCCATGCATTTCCGAAAATGTGCTTCAAAAGATCGATGAATACCTCTCAACATTTCTTTGCTGATTCTTGCACAGACATTCCTAATTTGTTGACATAGTTTACCAGTAGTTTATCCATCGAGCAGGATACTCTCTGTTTAATATTTCTGGAGCTACAGCTGAGTAATGAGATGGACAACCTCGTGTTGATACCATATTGCAGCTCGATCCACAAGGAGCTCGTCTTCAAACAACACTGAAAGCTCTTGATCCAAAAATTCTGTTTTTCTGCCCATTAAGTTCACCTTCAATGAAGTATTGTCCAATTATATGGAATCCCAAAAGGTCACACCAAAGGTTCAAGCTCCATTGCCTCTGATGCTCTACTTCCCGTAACCATCTTGGATTTTCCACTGCCCAATAATGCATGTTATGTTGGTTCACTTGAGCATGATTGGTGAATGTCACCTCATCAGAAAATAAAATGTTGGAAAAGTTAGGTTTTAAATTTGTAGTAGAGCCCATTGGCAAAATTCAACATGCTTCTGAAAATCATCCCCATGAAGGGCTTGTTGTAGGCTAATGTGATGTGGATGGTATTTGTGATGCTGAAGTATTCCTTTGAGAGATTCCCGAAGTATGTTTCATTTGACGGGAACCTGCGTGAGGATTAGCTGCAACTGCAGCAAATATAGCAACTTTCGAATTTTTCCTAGTAGCACTTTTCATATGATGGTGTTTTCTTGATGCAACACCTCCCATTTCAGAGAATAAGTTTGCAAGTCGTTGGAAATTTTTAACAGATGGCTGCCTCCTTTCAGGATATCGATATCCGTATAAGTTGCAAGCTACTCAAGCGTACTTAGAAGCTTCACTATAAATATAAACCATATCGATCCTCTCATTGATTGTGTATCGAACATCCAGAATTGAAAACGAAGTGGAACTGACTGAGAATGTCCTTTTAGGTTTGAATTGGCAATCGTTTGTGTACCAATGTCAACAAATGAGCATCTGCATATAAACAAATGAGTTTCCTCATAGCAGCAACAAAACAAAAGAGAGAGAAGTGAAAATAAGTGATTGCTGTCTTATTTGTCCAATAACTCGTCATCTATTACTCCTAGCTCATAGATGTACTAAAACTTTTATACTGAGAATTGAATGCTCTTTCCATTCCCAGGTAAAAAGAATACACCATTCCATTTGAAATAACAAATATGACCATGAAATGACCTTGAGAATGGCACTTCAAGGACGAGATAAGGTCACTACATTATGTCCCCCTAAGAGCACTTCAAATTTTGTCTGAAGCATTTTTTGATTTTCCTCTTTGTTTCGAAGTGAAATGGCAGTGATACTATAAATGCCTCACCCTGTGTATACACAATATTTACAACAATTTTAACTCATAAGTAGTTCTATTGAATTTAAGAAAAAAGCTAACTTGTAAAGACAAAAGATTTATTGAGATATATTCATTTAGTGAATAGAAGGAATATTGCAATAGGAATGATTTAAACCCATTTTTTTTTAAATCTACCCATTCTCTTTAAGATCATAAAGTAATGTTAGCTACAGCCAAAAATAATTCTTTATTATCTTAGATTATATTCATTAATTTAAAAAATTACTAAGGAAACTACAATTAAAATGTAGATATCGTTTGGAAGATAGAGCAAAATTAATTAATAAAATTCAACAAGAACTATGTTTTTAATTTGGTGTTTTAAGGCTTTAGTGCTCAGAATATTTCAAACAATCTCTATTAATAGGCACTTAGGATCCCTAAACTTTGTCAGATAGTCTCAGGGTCTACCAGTAAGCTGCATATTGTCAGAGCATCTTTATTGCTGTGTGATGCATGTGCTGTAGTTATTGAAACATTGGATTTTATTATATTCTAATGTCACAAATTATCATTATATTAACTCAGTCAAATGAAAATTATTTATTTACTATTTCTATTAACAGTCTATGTTAATTTAATATTAAAAACACTCTCTAATTATTTAGACTCTCATCAAATTTACCACAAACTTTTTGTCAGTTAGTTAGTTTGTTAGAAGTAGTGCTGAGGCTTGATGTTAACATCATATTTGAACTTCTTTGCTTTATTTAGTCTTCTGTTCAAAAGTGCCTTCCTACCATATTGTTTCTGTGCTTTAGAATTACTTTAAAAATAGCATTTGGAAATATAGGGGAAACATTAAATTTTTATCATGCTTTTGAGACAATATCATATGTAATTGTTAAGTAAAAGCATATGTTAAGTCATATCTTAGTCTGTATTATATTGGCAATCCTATGTTCCTGTAGATAGTCTGAGTTAGCTTATGCCATTCTTATTTGTCCTTTTACTTGCATCACATTAGAGTTGCCCTTTGTTCCTAAACATTTTCTCTCCCTCTCAGGTCTCAGGTTTATGATATATGTTGAAAGATGACTAATAACCTCAGCAATATTCCACATCTCATTAGCAAGATAATTTTTAGTCAAAGACATGTTTTGGTAGATGGTCATTATGGTCATTATAGATGAGGACATTCTAGAATTTAACTGAAACATAAATTTGTGTTGCTACATTCTTCCCATTTGCTGATGAATTTTCATTAAAGATCCTGCTCTAAGAAAGTTTACATACAACTGTTTTCATATGGGGATACATTCATCACTGCAAATGCCATTTTCTATTCAATAATGATGGATAGCATATCAAACAATGGAATGGAAAATAGTGCCACCCTTAAAATTAGGCCACTCTCATTGTTTCAAAACAATGATAAACTTAATTTTCTTTTGACTAAGATAATATTTCTGAGAGATTATGATAATGTATAATGTGGATGTTTGCAACAAATGTTCTTGCATTATATTTGATGAAGCATGTTATTACAATTACTGAGGATATGATTGAATGGTATTTGTATCAATCAAAAATCCATGTTTTCCTATAATGTTAGATAAATAAACTATCAGTAATAGTGAATTTGTCAGTAGAAATGTGAATAGAGTTAGATTGTGATGGAGAACATGTTATGAACAGGTAGTGGAGGGAAGACTAATTCGTTGAGTCTTCTTGGACAAGACCAACCACAGCAGCTCCAGCACCCACAATCAAGACCCAGCATGAACCAAAGAGTGGGAGGGGGTGGTGGTGGGAATAATGGTGGTGGTGGAGGGGGTGGTGGAGGAGGCATGGTAGCAGTGAAACAGGAAGCTGCTACAGGAGGTGGAGGTAGCTCTTCAGTGGAGAACTTAGTGGCAGGTTTTGTGGACAGCACTACGTTCCTGTCTGCCTCACCTGCCCCTAGCAGCACTGTAACACAACCACAGCGACAGCAGATGCAGCAGCCTTCCTCTATGCTCCCAGCTAATGGCAACCAGCAGGATGAGCCCTCAGAAGGAGAGCAGCCGGGCTCCACCGTCCAACCTAGTAAGACCTTCCCAACCTTCCCTCAATGGGGTGAGAGAGCATCATCAATCTTAGTAGGGTAAATAAGCCACTCTCCTTTCTTTCCTTTCCTTTCCCAAAAATTCTCCCACACTAGCTATTCCCCTTCCAGTAAAAATATGTTAATATCCATATGAACTCATATTTGCATTGCTATGCAAAGTCTAGAGTAATAAGAAAGTATAACTTGCAGTAAGGAATATCACCCTGGCACTTGGCACATCATGGTAATATGCATAAAAGGATGTTATCATGATGTTGGCAGACTGTAAATTTAAAATTCTTCTTACTCTTTCCAAATTGTGATTACTTTATCATGTTGGACTGCAGTCAATATTCAACGATAATGAGTATAGTTATTTATTTATTTTTAATTATTAAGTCTATAATTGTAATTTTTTTTCAACAGAATTTAAACAAGTGAAAAAAAGGTTTTCTCTTATTGAGAAAAACAATTAATTTTGAATCAGTATCTGTTAGTTGTTAAAATCACTACTCATCAAAAATATGCAACATTAAAAATCAGTTAATATTGACAAGAGCCTTCAATTTGCCAGATGTTTAAGATAAAAGTCTCAACTTAAAAAAATGTTCAAAATTTATAAAACTAAAATGAAAATTATGAAGTTGTATGTTTTTAAAATAATTATAAATCTAGGTTACTTTTTAACACTTCACATTAAAGTGACTCTTCAGAATGATGAATAAAAGAAAATTATTTTTTTAAGATGAAAACAAATGCTAGAAAACATCATGGAGAAAATTTGTTCCTTTAAGAAATATGAGACAATTTTTTAGAATCTTTCATAAATAGGAGCCAAGATTTCTATTTTCCCCTTCTTTCTAAGGTACTCTGTGTTTAAAGATTTCTAAAACCTGCATAGCTTATTAATAGCCAAATTGCAATAAAATGACAATTTTTTTAATTCTGACTTTTAGAGAAATTTTGTTCTACCTGTAAAAATATTTATATGCACATTGATCTTACATTTTAGTGCATCAGAT
Organism: Metallyticus violacea; assembly: GCA_030762175.1. Lineage (NCBI taxonomy): Eukaryota > Metazoa > Arthropoda > Insecta > Mantodea > Metallyticidae > Metallyticus > Metallyticus violacea. The sequence goes on along the minus strand of CM060833.1, from coordinate 94,998,280 downwards.
ACTACTTTTATTAAATTCAAAATAAATTTCATGTTGGAACTAACACAGTGTAGCAATTAATTTATTCTTAATTAGAATGTTCTGTATAATTCAATGGTAAGTGGGGCATAAGAGTATTAAATGACTGTCTAATTAAGAATAAACTACTTTTATTATTTATACATTTATTACAAATCCAATATTTATAGTCCTCTGTAATCCTTTAATGTAATAGGCTTAAGTTTAAGTATAATGAATATAATAGCTGCCATTATTAGCCCAGAAATAAAGTCAATTTTATCCATAAGAATATCCTATTGTGTTTAATTATTGTTTTAAAAGTGCATTACTGTAAAACTTATGTAACTCATAGAATCATGAATAGTTTCTAATGTATATCTGCTGAACTATTATAGCATAAAATATTTTTAAAATTATTTGTGCAGTATCTTTGAAGCTGGTAGTTTTGTGTTTAACCTTTTAGAAAATAAATAAGTAAATATATTCTAATGTAGATGGTTAAATAATAAAAAATAAGAAAAATAATGAATATAATTATTCCAAATCTTTTCAATATGTATTTTTTTACAAATAAATATCAACTTGAAACACATTCCACTTAATACCAACTAAAAACAGAGTTACCAAGCAAATAAAATAAATTTGCAAATCATACAAAAATATACCTAATGAAAATCTTTTGTATTCTAGCTTTTCATGCTCACACTCTGAAATATTTTCAAGTTCATAAATGGAAATTTTTTCAGTTCAGAAGTAATCTTTATTAATCATATTGCAAATTTTCTTCATATTAACGGTAGGTAAATTACAGAAATATGAAGATATTGCATAATTAGTAATAAATATTAATAAACTTTGTTGCAGCTATGTTTTACAACTTTACTGTAGCACCAAAAATAGATTTTTTGCCAAACTGTAGCATGTTAAATGTCAAAAGTTTGCAATATCACATTTACCTTTTAGTTACTACATCAAGGCATATATTTTCAAGCTCTTATGCAACATCTGTATCAATTGTGAAACAACCAGCAGGAAATGTATTGAATTGAGTTAGTTTATCATTAATAATTGAATTAATCATTGTTACAAGTTTAACTTGAAGTGCTAATTGCACTTTACTTTGAAGCAAATCATATAATTAAGATTATTGTATGTCTGAGTATGAATAAAAATAGATTTAGCAAAGAACTGGTTCACAAAAGAGTACAGAAGTTCAAGAGCCAAGAAACCACAAAACTTTAAGCAAGAATATAATACAATTTTTAAAAAATTGACATGTCATCCTTGAGCACACAAATTTAAATATTCTAAAAGATTTTAATATTAGATTAACACCAATACACAGGTTTAATGTTAAAAATCCCTTTATGACAATATTAATGAAAGTATTTCTATGGAGAAAAAAGCAGGTATTTAACAAATGAAATGTGCAAAAAAGAAAATCTATATTGGACAAAGAGAATTATTGGTACACAATTAAAAGAATACTTCAGGAACATAGAATACAAACAAATGAATAAATCAGTAATGGCATCTCATTTCTGAACATAGAGCCATGAAATAGTGAAAAAAGCAAATAAAAACAGCACAGGGAGCCACAGAACTAGCAATGTGGGAGAAAATCTCTTTTATAAATGTGGAGACAGATTAATGAACCTCAGCACTTCCAGGGATGGAAATAGAAATTTTAATTTCATCACACCTCTACCAGAGCTGAATATGCATCCCCAAAGGAACACAGTAAATTTTCCAGCAGTCTACAGTTAGCTGAGAATATGAACAATGGTCTGTGAAACAGATTCTAAATATAAATAAGTAAATGAAACCAATAAGGGTGTTTAGTTCATTTCAGTCATACAATAATATTAATTATAAGTTTACTGATTGCTGAGTTTTATCTTTGGTTTATTAGAATTTTTTAGCTGGAATATCCAGAAGAGCAGGGAATGTAAATACATTGCATTTTATAATATATTTATTGCTTGTTTGATAATTTCTGAGTATTGTGCTTTGATAGTCTGTTCATCTTAAGTTTATAGTGGATGTCAATAAAAGGACATGGCAGAAGTAGTTTTGATTGGCTGACCAACCTCTTTACTCCAAAATTAGCTCAAGAAATAGTACTGCTAATTAAAAAAACATATTTGCAAGATTTTCTTTTTCATTTTGTTGCTTATAGCGTGAAGGAAACATTTAATTATTAAGCAGAGAACATAAACATATATTTTCATTTTTATTGCTACTGTTTCACAAAATGTAGACCGTAAAACATAACCTTGCTATACATTTCCTTGTATTGTAATTTGAAACTGTCAATGAGTGCTGTTCTAGTCTATGTATAATTAAGGGTTTGTTTCTTCCTTTTCCTCTTTTATTAATTCAGATCTAAACAGAATTTATGAAAGGACAAAGCAACAGGCAGAATACATCTGGAGATTACTGTTAGCAGACATTATTGTGCTAGTAAATTCGAGTGCCAATAACAGCCAAGGGGAAGGACAAGGCCGGGGATGCAGAGTAATACTTTACTATAAAGTTAAGATGAATAGAAAATAGTATATAGGATGAAAGGAAATCCAGTGCTATAATTGTGAGTAATTCCATGCTATAAATGGAACAAATTTTTAATACAAATGGATGATTTTTCCATTGTGGGACTGCCTCATGTGTAACAGCCGATTAGCTGATTCAAGCTGGTACTGTGGTGAACAGAAGACAGAAAGTCTACACTATGATTGCCATATAAATTATTACTAACACTTAAACACTTAAAGGTACATTTACTCACCATTATCAAGCAAGAAGATGCCAGAAATGCCTCCCTTAATTTTCCATACATTTCTGGCATCAGCTTATTAAAATTATATAAAATATAGTGACATTTTTTAACAGTGATGTCAAATATTAACATTTTTAAAAAATTGAGTTGAGATTGTAACATACACACCACTAAAATTCATTAAAAAGGAAGACTAGTTTTGGGACCAATCGCTCCTACCGTCGACCAGGAACTGATGATAGGAGCGATGGCTCCCAAAACTAGTCTTCCTTTCTATTGAATTTTAGTGTTGTGTATGTTACAATCTTGACTCAATTTTTTTAAAATGTTATTAAAATTAACCTTTATTCTTTGCAGTTCCATCTGAGAAATGGAAGAAATTTCTTCAAGAATGTTATTTTTCAGTTCACCTAATGTGTGTGGATTTGTCTTGCACACTTTTTCCTTTAATGCCCTTGAAAGATAAAAAGCACAGGGCATTAAATCGGGAGATCAAGGGGA